>OX421497.1:5895353-6270353 GCA_949126835.1 Anisus vortex
TTGGCCAACACACTAGATCTAGTGTCTACACAGTGTGCTCTTGGTGGCCGCGCGCCAGACGAAACCCGGCAGTGTGCAATATATTACCGTATTATTTTTTTTTTAAATCTCGCTAAATATTTCACAAATTCAAATTCTGTACGAAGCTCCCCTTGATTTTTAGTCGCTGAATTCAAAAATGAAATCAGATATTGTCTGCGATGCTTTCTCGATGAGAAAATTGACAGTGAAAATGTCCCTAGTCCAGCCATATGGACGTCACACATTCAAGGTCGAGGCGACTACTGGCAACCGTGAAAAAAACGAAGACATGAGATGTAGCAAGCCAGTTGTGCCACTATCGTCAAAAAAGTTGGTGCGAAGGCGTGTTGTTGAAGTCCGAAGTCGTGTGTTGAACTCACTGCGTGCGGTTACAAGGTTTAAATAGTGTCACCAACACCGACTCACAACGAAAGCCGTATTCACTGAGAAGACGTGTTGGTGTTTGTGCCCACTGCGTTTGTAGATTTAACTCTCCTTTTTTTGGGGGGTCACGGTCTTGCTACGGCACTAAATAAATTGTTTTATAAAAATAATATAGTTGATCAGTTTGACTTTCACGCTGTTGGCACGCTGAATGATTCAAAATGATTGTGATAAATTAAATTGTTGAAATGCAATTTAAAGAATAAAATTACAAACAGCATAAATTGAGCTTCGTGGCTTGTTAAAATTATTAATTAAACAATTATTTTTTTTCCGGAAAAGGCCCTTTTTTTTAAATGGTCGTAGGGGGAGCGGCCGCTCCCCCCCCCCCCCCCCCCCTTGGCTACGCTACTGAGTGCTTCCTATATTCAATTGTGTATATAGTCTGAAACAACATTTTGTTCATTTTTACACCCTTTCTAGTAACTTGCATTGTCTGTCTGTCTGCTTGTAATCTGCTTGGATGTTTGTTAGCAAAACTTTGCATCGATTTTTCGACCACTTCCCGTCGTCCAATCGAGCTGAAACTTGGGCAGCAGACTTGTCCCGACTAAAAATACATTCTATCAAATTTTCAGCGTCATAGCCTTTGGAATAGTCACGAATTCTTTCAAGCAATTTGCAAATCGAAGAAAAAAAAACATGGCTGCCTCTACCGGAAGAGACGGAAGTAAATAAACTTTTCGGATATGTTTGTTTTTACGAAATAAATAGAATGAAAACGACACAATATAGCCGAAACAAAGCGAAGGATCTTTTTATGTTTTTTTGCGGGCCAAAGCTAGAAAAAGAAGGATGCGCAAAATTTTAGTGTGGAAATTCATAAGGTATGATATCACTTATATGTATTTTAATCTATCTAAATATAAATTAAATATAAACTTACAAAGAAAGGGAGTATAATAAAAAAACTTTGTTCTTATGGGTTAGTTTTTATTTTGTTTGTTTGAAAAATGGCAGAGCCGTGGATTGAGTCTAAGTTAACGTGTTAGCTATTGCTTTATGTAGGCCTATTGTTCATTTGCGTTTTAAACGTTTTTCTAACTGAAGTGTTTATAAATAACAAGCTACATTGCCCGGCGTTGCCCGGGTGAAGAAAAAAAAAACGAACAAAAAACTAAATTGCTAGTAGATTTACAATGTCTTTTGTTTTTAAAAATTGACAACAAAAAATTGACAAAAAAAGGTATAGTCTAACTGGAGAATCGAACCCGGGTCGCCCGCATAGCGTTCCGCTACGTTAACCACGGAGTTAGCGAAGACACATGTCCCATGTGAAAAATGATTAGACAGTATATAGGCCTAGGCAAACTCAAATTTTTCAAAATATCCAATGGGGATCCGTGTGGACACAAACACGATCTTTATATATATATATATATATATATATTGTGATTTCTTCTTCTTCATATTATTGTCGATACCCCTTTAAGACCGAGGAAAAAGTCCACATTTTAACTATATATACAATTTTAAAACATCATAAACAAGAATTACTAACAGGTGACAGTTTCACTTTAGGTATTTTAGTCCAGCCCTTCAGTGAAGATTTGAAAGCCGGCACAGTAGGAGCAGTGATGGAGGCCTGATCCAAGGGTGTTCCACAGTCTAATGGCTGGCGGGAAAAAAAAGAATATGTGTAGGCGTCAGTGCGTGCGTGTGGGACATGCAGTTTGAGCTGATGACCTCGGGTAGAGCGGGACACCTGTTGGATGCGACCTGGCAGTGTGGACATTTCCACGTGGCGGTTCACGATCTTGTACATAGCGGTGACCTTGTTTACCGCTCTGCGGTGTTGTAGGGGCTCGAGTTAGGCCACCAAAGCAATGGAGCTTGTTTTAATGTCGTAGTCGTCATCCGAACGGTCGGGTCGGGTTCTTCTTATCACTTATAAAGTAAAGGCGGCTGTGCATTCTACTGGCCACACAATCCCTTAGTATGCCGTGGCCACATAAACTGGTGAACTTTGCTAAACGGCCCGATGGGTCAATTTGGTCCGACGGGATACTTTTTTTTTTTTTTACTGTTTAGGCCTATTAAAAAAACAAACACAACATTTTTCTTGAAACAATTATGGATCGAATGTAGGTCTGCTTGTTTATTTCATATTTAAAAGGCCCCACCCACTTTTCTTGAATTGACGTTGCTTTTACTTTTTGAAACAGGCGCCACTTTTCAGAAAGTTTTTGTCAGGGGTAGCTGCCGCTTGCCCTTCTCCTCTGGATACGCCCTGATGTCAAACGCTGTTTTTAAGACTATATATAATTTCGAATGGTATACTTAGGCCTATAAAAGGCCTGTTTGGGACTTGGGCCGCAAATCTCTATCTTGGGCCAGTTTCTCAGATGTCTGAAGTTTTGTCTCTTCATTCTGACGTCTGCTTAGTTCCTTGAAATGCTATTTGTTGGTTTTCGGTAGATGTGATATTTCTGTTATTCTCCTTCCGTTTCTTTGGCGGAAGACTATCTCGATTGGTTTCTTTGGTGTGCGTTGCCAGAGCTTTTCGCGGCCATAGCATAATTTGGAGAATCCTGGTAAAGCATAGGCCTATATTAAATAAATACCTGTATCTTTTTCATGGCAACTGTGGTGATTCTCCTTGAATAAAAGCAAAACTGGTTATACTGTTGTGTACAAGTCTCTGACTATTTGGTTTGATGGCAAAGTTAAATCGCCGTTATTACTATAACTTTATACTTCTTTCAGGCATGTTTCTGCTAACTTCATATGGGCTGTGTTTGCCGTTATACGCGTTGTGTTTGCCGTTACATATGTTATGTTTGTTGTTAAAGATAAGATAACTTTATTGATCCAAACAAATGGAAATTTGACTTGATTACACAAATTCCGTCTTTCAGCATATTAAAAAAAATATAAAAGAACGATTTGTACTCAAGCACAATAGACATTCAAGCACTCTATCATACCATT
The DNA here is from genome assembly GCA_949126835.1 of Anisus vortex. Lineage (NCBI taxonomy): Eukaryota > Metazoa > Mollusca > Gastropoda > Planorbidae > Anisus > Anisus vortex. The sequence continues at coordinate 5,898,750 of OX421497.1, forward strand.
TATCATACAAGAAAAAGTATCATTTAGGAGTCAGCTGTTGTATTTTCTGGCTGACTGACGATTCTTTTGAAAGATTCTCACTGATAGTGGAACAAAAGAGTTCCTAAATCACTCTGTTCTTGCCCTTATTGAAAGAAGCCGACCACTTTGACTAGATATTATGTAACTACCATGAAGCGGATGTTTGTCGTTAACGCCTATACATGTGTTTGCCGTTACATGTGTTGTGTTTGCCGTTACACATGTTGTGTTTGCCGTTACACGTGTTGTGTTTGCCGTTACACGTGTTGTGTTTGCCGTTACATGTGTTGTGTTTGCCGTGACATGAGCTGTTTACCGTATATATATATTTGTGTTTGTCGTGTAAAAGACTTATTTTGTTGAACAGTCATATACTATTGCTTTAATTACATCAGAAATCAGTGGCGTAGCCCCGTGGGGTGGGGGGAATCGAGGGCAAAGGGACTCCGCATCCCCGAACACTCTTTCAGGATAGGCTACCCAAGTTTTTAACGTTTAACTAGAATCTGCATTCACAGTATTACACCTTTCTAAGTATTTATCTATTACATTTTTTTCTTTAGTTGTTATACAATTAATTTCTTGCAAGTTTATGTTGTTGAAAATTTCTTTAAGTTGTTTGTTTAGCTAGACCAGCCTTCATTTTAAGCCAGAATGGTAACCCAATAAAAATATCGTTATTCTCTCCCTCACTTTTTGCCAACAAAACACTAAAACAAATTTAAACACTAGAGACAAAATTCAAAGCTTTTATAAAATTTCATGAAATAAAAAAAAATGAAATTTATTAATTTGAATGAATAATCAAGAGAAAAGAAATAATCGATGGACAAAAACATAAAATTTTGCTTTGGTCAATATATTCTACAAAACACACATTGATAAATTCAAATGAAATTAAGAATCAAATAAACATTTTGAACATGAACTGCAGCTGTAAAAAACAAACAACATTATTGCACACATATTATTTCCTTCTTTGTTCTTGATTCTGTCTGTACAAAGAAAGAGAAGACGCTAAGAAAAGAATGTGGAAAGAGAAACTACACTAGTCTGTAGGCCTAAATATAGAAACAGACCCACGGCGAACATCTTATTATAACAAACAGCTTTATATGGTAGCTTAACTCACAATTTAAACTTGTTAGAACAAACAGCTTTGTATGGTAGCTTAACTCACAATTTAAACTTGTTAGAACAAACAGCTTTGTATGGTAGCTTAACTCACAATTTAAACTTGTTAGAACAAACAGCTTTATATGGAAAATTAAAAACCTTAATTTAAACTGCTGAACACTCAACAAACAAAACAATTGACAGGGTTTTGGTGGGAGTGTGTGGGTGGGGGGGGGGGGGGGGCGGAGGGGGTTGATACCAGAAGCTTTAACTTTTAAAACAAAATCAATCACAATTGATAAAAACAAATGTATTTTTTTTTTTATCAGCAAGAGACCCAGATTTTTTAATGCAGCGAAAACAAAACACATAACAGAGAGGCCGGCTAAGGTTAGTTCACCGGACTGTCAACCGACAAGACGCGGGTTCTATCCCTGCCGCCGACTGATCCATGCTGCCCTGCAGGAGTTTTGGGCCTCTTGGATGTAATAATCTAGAAGGAACGTCTGTCAAACTTATAAGTCAACAAGATGGGACTGAAATTAACAGATTTCAGATGGAACCAAACTCTCTTTTGACACATTACTAATGAAGACCTATATATATATAATATATATATTAATAACTAAATATTTATGCAATATTTGTATGACTCTGTAAACAAACATACAACTAAATGTCATACATCTAAATAGAAATATTTCTAGATCTATATGTTCCAACTTAGTTCAACTAATAAACTAAAACTCACATTTTAACATCGCTCAGTATAAACACTAAACACATTTGTTTGTTTTTTTTTAAAGAGGGGAGGGACCATGGATATTTATCATATCTATCATCGTTTCTACTTTGAGCTTCATTAAAATTATTACGTAGACATAAATGTAGCAGAAAAAGTAAGTCTTACAGTAAACTATTCATCAAGAGAAATAGGAGAAATAGAAAAGAAGTAGAGGGCAGTGGAGCGGGGAATCTATTTATAGATCTCTTGTCTTAACCCTTCAGGGAGAATCTGGTACACACAATAGTTTTAACAAACAGTTTTCTTGAAATGAATTTAGTTCTCCTTTTACTAATTTCATTTAACTAACAAATATTTTGATCCTGTCAAAGTCTAGATCAATAGTTTAAACGAACATTAAACCCATTTTATATCAACATTTACTTTCTTCACAAAAGTAAACAAACATTTAATGTATACAAAAACAAATAACTAATCTAAACACATTGCCTCAATAAATCTATAAATGGTTATTGCACTGTTGTATTGGAAGATGGAATGATTGAATAGTGGAAAGTACACATTTGTCTCTGTTGGAAAGTACATTTAAGTTTCTGTTGGAAAGAACACATTTGTCTCTGTTGGAAAGTACATTTAAGTTTCTGTTGGAAAGTACACATTTGTCTGTGTTGGAAAGTAAACATTTGTCCTAATAGCATGAATATACATTATTTGTAAAAATTTCCACCATTCTTTCAAATCTACATAAACATTTGTTTTATAAACTACATCTGGCTAAGCCTAGTTTAAAAAAAAGGTGAAATGTACATAGCGGCGTAACTAGGGAAAATGGCACCAGATAAAAAGAAGTAAAGAGTCCCGTAGGACCAAATTGATCCATAGGGCTGGTGAAACAGAGTTTACTAGTTTCTATGGCCACAGAATACTAGGTGATTGTGTGGCCAGCACTATGCAGAGCCACCATTACTTCACCCCAACTAAAGTCAGGTACCTATCAGAGCTGGGCAGACTCAGGGACACCTTCCAGACCCGGGAAAAAAAAAATCCTAGTCCCAACCAGGATTCGAACCCAGGACCTTTGGTTCGCCAGCCCTACGTGCTGCCGCTTGGCCACTTGCCCCTGGGAAGTTGAAATTGGCGCCTATCTAGCATGTTAGTTTTCATGTATCAGTAAGTTTACTTTGAGGGTAAGGCAGGGTGGTGTCTTGCAACCATTGCTTTCTTTTTAATTAAAATTTTAGTTGACAACATATAAACATTTTTTTGCCTGCCAATTCTGCTGTTCTTTAAATTATTTAATAAATGTGTCAGTAAAGCGGCTATTGAAACTATGGCACCTGTAGCAACCAGACGCCAATCTTCTGGTTATGCTGCTAAATGTACCAGAACATGGGAAGTAAATTCATATTCACTAGAAAAATTCTAATTTACACAATTAGAAAAAATAATTCCTCCATTGAAAGCCTTTAGTAACAAGGATGCTGAATAAAGCAGCATAAGGGAAAAAGGTTGCAAGCTTCTTATTTGTAAAAAAACAAAATGTTCATAAATGTATTTTTACAGATTTTTGTTAATACCAATTTTTTTAGAAATATTTACATTGGCTCGTTCTCAACAAAATATTTGTATGTTGACTCGTAAAAGTAACAAACCAAACAATGTAAGCGTTTTACAAAAATGCGTTTTACAAAAAAGATTAATCAATAGATTAATTCACTATTTAGAAATTGATATGAATAAGAATAAAAAAAAGATATGTACATCTGGAAAAGTTAAAAAAAATTTAGACTAGATGATGCTCTATGTCTGTAGACTCTATTTAGGTAATTCCAAGGATGGTCCAATAAATCCCTGTCATCCCTAGTTGTGACGTTGTGACAGTACAGTCAATCTCCGTCATCTGTAGTTATGAAATTCTAAATTGATACTTAAGTCTTAAGAACATTGCTGCTTCCAATGTTTTGTGTTAATAGATTTAAAAGTTTTTGAATCTGATCTTATTACAGTAAATTAAATGCTTGTAAAATTCCCAGGCCTTTTAAAATGCTGAGCCTAATTCCTAAACGGACCAAATTCTGTCAGATAATCTATTTCAGTTTTTTTTTTACGATTCAGCTGCACTAGAGAGGACATAGAATATATATATGTTGATTAGCTAACCAGTGTCCAGTTTATTATGGGTATTTAAAAAAAAACAATAACCAGTAAATGCTTTTTCAATTGAATCTGCCAGATATTCTTTTAGAACTGTAGCCCATTTCTTTTGACTAACTAAGGATTCTCTATGGCTAACCTCCAGCTGTGCATTGTGCTGTAATAAATCTATTCTGTGATCCATTGGGAATCAAGTTCAGTGGCCAAAAATTTAAAGTTTGAAAACTGCAGAGTATTCCATTGTGGTCCATTGTTCAATCCATATTAAAGTCCCAGTGTTTCCAACATTAATGTGGGATTTTTTTTCACTATTAAAATCTCTCTCCTCATTTGAGTCTCTGTGTTACGTTAGCTAGAGCCACCGCGAAGGCCTGCACAGCAGTGAAAGGGTATTGGAAATCCAAGGTGTATGCGTTGTTGTCGATGCGGCCAAATTGCATAACCTGAGAAGAGAATCAATTGTATAAAAATTGTTGAGTCATGTCTGAAAATATTTTTTTTTTACATCTTAAATAATAGACATAGTTGTTTTTTTTTTACTTTCAGCTACAGTTTTCAATTTATAAATTTTTTCTTATAAATCTCTTATGTCTCTGGCGTTTATACAATTTGACAAGAACGATAGGAGTGGAATGTGACTTTCTATGGGCTTACAAGCTCTAATGGGGCCTGATGGCCAGGCACATGTTTCACTGACATACCGAAGGTCCTGGGTTCCAATCCTGCTGAAGGCTAGGATTTTTTCCCTCGAGTCTACCCAGCTCTGATGGATACCTGACATTAGTCAAGGTAAAGTAAAGGAAGCTGGGAATTGTGCTGGTCACACAATCCCCTGGTGTGCCCTGGCCACAGAAACTGGTGAACACTGCTTGAACTGCCCTGTGGATCGATTTGGACTGACGGGTACTTTACTACTTACAATCTATACATAAACTAAAGCCATTGTGAAGTTCCCATAAGCTTGGGCCATGGCCTGTTAGAACACGGCTGCCAACTACATACTTAACTTTTCCCAGAAAGGGTTCTTACTCTATGAACCAGTAACTTAACATCACTTAAAACACTAATAGAAATGCTGGACTAGACTCTAGCCACGGATGTGCATAGGATGCAATAAACTTCTTTATAGAAGGAGAGTGTGTAATGTATAAGATAAGATAAATTCCCAAACTTTTTCCCAGGCTTTGCTAAAAAGCACAAAGCAACAGAAAACCGTATGTATAAAATGTTAGAAGGTTAACTAAATGATCAAGATAAAATGTTTATTTTATAGATAAAGCTTTTAATTAATTTAAGAAAAAAAAAAGTTACTAATTTAAAAAAATATTATTCATCACTACTCTTTGTCCATTTTATCAGAATTTACAAAATTTCCAAGCTTTGTTTTCTTAAGTTTGGTTTGTTTTTTTTAACTTTTCTGGCCTGTTTGTACATTGCCAGATCAATTGTGGAAGACAATATACAAGGCAATCGGATGCACTGAGCTATATTTACACTGAGTACACAATTACTTAAATTTGTCGGGGAAAATCCAGACTCTTATTTATAGATAAGGTTTACCTTAGTAAGATGGCTGTTTTGACACTAACATAAATAAAATAAAATTAAAAGACATCTACATTAGTGAGCGACTTAAACCTACCATATTATTATTACACTCTTATTACGTGCATGAGTATAACCCGAGTGATGAACTAACTAAAATACTTGTATAAGTGTATATAATACAATACTTACTAAATAGATATTGGCATTCAACACATTCAATCGAGAAAGAACACAAGCATTTTGTTGAGTTCATTTTCATGGACGCATTTACGTAGTGTTGAAATAAAAAGTACACACTTAATTTTATGTATGTCCAGGTCAAATTGGCCATCTTACTGCGGTAAACTTATATATAAATAAAAGTCTTCATTTTCCATGACATTTTTATGCTCTATTTTAAGTGATTAAGCACTACATATATATATAGCTCACTGATGGCATGTTTATATAGCTCAGTGATGAGCATGAGCCACCCAGAGACCAGCTGTAGTACTTAAACTTTAGCCCTATTAGAGTCTGTGGCTAGTATCCAATGACAGCATCCCTTCCATGCACAAGTTAAATGTATGGATTTGTCAACAGATAAAGAAGCAGAAAAAATAATTGGTGGGGGGAGGGGAGGGCCTTGAAGCTCTCCCCGTTTGACTCACTTGCTTTCCCCGCAGCTCTATCTGAAAGTTCTTGGCTGACTCCTGCGTGACCCTGCCTCCAAAGTCCAACTGGTAAACCTGGCTGGTCTCGTTCCACAGCGGTGCTTTATTGTGCATGGTGAAGGTGCGGGACTGTTCCAATCTTCCAGAAGTGCTGTGCAGGCGTCTTCTCATCTGGACAAAGAGGAAAAACAGCAACAGAACTTCATGGTACATTATGTAACAAATAAATTTATACACAAATATTCAACAATATTATCCGCTTGTTTATTTGTGTGTTTGGAAGTTTATTTCACCACAGAGGTCTTGCAACGCTTTAGGAGCGAGCTGGAAATGTTTTTCTTTTTACTTTTGGTACCTTGAGTTGTTGATGAATCTTTGTTTGAACGCAGTCCTGTTTTCTCTGATGTGTGTAGCTTGACCATGGATCTAATTCTAATGCTTTTATAGAGCATAGTTACAACTTTGAATTTTACCTTAAGTGTTATAGGTAAAAGTAAAGCACCTTTCAGACCAGTGTTATAGGTAGCCAGTGCATTATCTTTACACTGGTTGTTGAGTTTCTTTCATTGATCAGAACAATTTTCGCAGCCATGTTTTCTTTGTAGTTTTTGTCAAAACACACTCTGGCAGTCCAATGTACAGACAGTTTGCGTAGTCTAGCTGAGAGATTACCAGGCCTAAGATTAATGTCCCACATGTCTCTTTTGCTAGAATGTTTCTAATACTTTTTATTTTCTGCAGATTCCACATTGCAGATTTACATTCGTTTTTTATTTCAACATTAAGGTTTAGATTTTCATCTAAACATTGTTTTATAAATGTTCTCATTGTTAACTAGTAGATCATTTGTTAATAATTCTTTCATTTGTTGTTTTGCTCCAAACAATCATTGATTGGGAGTATTGCTTTGAAGTGGGAGAATTGCTTTGAAGTGGGAGAATTGCTTTGAAGTGGGAGAATTGGTTTGCAGTGGGGATATTCCTTGGGTGAGTACATGTGTGAGAAAGAAAGGCTGTGAAATATACATGAAGTTTGGCAGCGCTGCACTGAGTGAATTTTTTTTATATTCCAGCAGGTTTTTAGCAATAGAATAAATATAATATTTACCCAAGGTATAGATTATATATGTGTGCAAAGCTAGGTAAAAATATTAACATTGATAACAAAGGGTCAAGTCAATCAATATATAAAATATTCCTTTATTACTATGTTCATCCATGGAGCTAATAAAGGAGCAACTTGTTCCCTTGGCATTAAAATTGATAATCATTAAGGCCAAGCAAATTGTAACATTATTAATCAGTAACACAGTGTAAATAATAACATTAATAATCAGCAAATAGCAAAATAAATATTATTTAGTAATGTGCTACAATAAAGACCTTTTATCAGTTTCTTTGGTATTAACATTAATAATCAATAAGTGTAAAGTAAATATTAGAATCAACTATAAAGTCTATTTGAAGCGTGTAAAAAGTCCAAAAAAATAAAACATTAATCATCAGTTTTAAGACCAAGTAAATGTTATAAACAGTGCTCACCTTTTGTTTCAATTGGGCTTTCTGAAATGCTTCAAGGCTTTGATACTGATGTGAAAATCTGACATCTTCCATTCCTAGGTAAACATCCTGGGATGATATTGGACTGTCCCTGCCTTTCCTCCCAAGCAGCGGACTCAGGTGCTTGCATCGTCCTTTGAGTATCTCCTCGTGAATGTTCTGGGCGGCTGGGTCCGGCTTGACCCCGAAGCGGATGGGGGACGAGGGCAGGGAGGCACTAGTTTGCTGGATGTCTTGGATGTGGTTGCTGAGATAGTCCGAGTTCATGGGGTAGGACATGAGCATGTCGTCTGAATGTTCCGGTGACTTTTCAGGAGACGGAGAGCTCTTCTCTGTGTTGATGGTGATGAGGTCAGGGTTCTTCATAACGAACCCCGGCATGGATCGGAAGTTGTGGGATGAGTTTTGCACAGAAGGGTCCTCTGAGAGGATCAAATTGAGTTTGTCATAAGACGTTAGCTCTTTCGTCAAGGAGGGATATTGATGGGCGGCAGACTCCTGGTCAGGGCAGTCGCTGTTATTGCTTGGGGTAAGCTGTTCGTCTGTGCCAGGAGCAGTCCTCTGGCTGCGCAGGCAGCTAGCACAGAAGTTTTGAGCAGAGTCGGGTTGTGGTGGCGGTGAAGAGGAGGATGAGGAGGCAAGGCTGTGGGCGTTGCTGGAATGGTAAGTCGATTGCCTGAGAGAGTTTCGTTTGCCCCAGGAGTGAGCTGCGCAGCCGAGACAGGGAGTCACAGAGCTGTGCTCAATGGAGTCACAGCAGCTCAATCTGGAGCCAGCTGCTAATACTGATGATGAAAACGATGACGGTGGCGAGTTAAGGACTGATGGGGAAGAGGTCTTATGGGAGCATGCGCCTCCTCTATGGGGCGAATGACCTTCCCCCGTGTCCGGGGTCCTGGAAGAATTCTTCATATTGTGCTCAGCGACTAGCTTGAGATGCTCACTGTTCAGCGAGCCTTCGGGGGCAGAGTCGGATAAGAACAGAACAGGAAGACAGGCAGGGCAGCCGCTGGGTGAAATGGGGGCACCGGTGTCCACTATGTTGTGCTGAGCCAAGTAGAGCCTGAAAAAAAAATATGTATGCAAAATATTTTAACAAGGACCCTGCACAAACTCTAACATTATAATAAAATTATTTCTTTTTGCAAACTCCACTGAACAAATAAATTTACGAAACACATTTCAAGTGGTGTCTAATAAGAATTATATTAACATCCAAAAAGAGGAAATCTTCTGTTGGTAAAAAACACAATGCCCAACTTACAACTAATCCAAGAGTGGAAAAAGAAGAAAAAAGATTTAAAGAAATTACCTTCTATGTAAATCAATGCAATACGGTGCTGTCGGGCTGCAGTCGGCAACCAGATTGTTCTCGTACGGTAAATCCGAGCCCTCAGTCACACCCTCCTCCATGAGTTTGACAGCATGGGGGGCAGGATCGGCCCATCTGGGCCCAGCCCCCGGGTCGACGCCCAAGCAACAGCCGCTGCCCGTGTCTTGCTGACACAACGCTGATTGGTCCCTCGTGAAGTGGCTCGGCTCGTCACTCTTCACCAGGCCCACCACCCCAGCCCCACCCGCCCCGATCTCCACCTTTTTGAAGCTGGTCAGCAGTTCGTGCTTCTTGTGGGAGGGCAGGCTGCTGGAGAGCCCTGAGGGTAGGGCCTCGACCTTGTTGGTGCCCGGCGGGCAGGGGTGGGGAAGGGGCGCCGGTGGCACGCTGGCCGCGCAGTGCGGGCCGTTGGCATTGCCGTTGGAAAGACAGTTCGATACGGCCCCATGCCTGTTGTTGCTACAGTTCAGCTTAGGGCTCATGTTTGGAATGTTGCTTCCGCCACTGCCGCCACCACTGTTGTTATAGCCACAGCTGTTGTTGTGGCTGCTGTTGTTGCGCTTGTGGATGCTGGCTTTGGGACGAGCACCCTGAGGGGCGTCGCCGGCGGCTGGATCCGGCTTTGTAAGGGGTCCAGTTTGAGTCAATGAGTTTCTGACCGGGGACAATGATCTCGACCTGACAGTCCCAGAGTTCCCTAATTTTCCAGTAGCGTTCGTGAGCTCAAAACTCAAATGGTGACTGTTTTCTATGAGCGGCATGTCCATACCTACTGATCTGAAATTAAAAAATAAAAGACTTTCAGTAATTCATTGTAGAAAAAGAAGTCATAATAAATCATGCAAGACAAACAAGAATAAAATGTAAAAAACTAAGAATAAAATGCATTACGAGTCAAAACTAGATATTTAGATTTACCAAGACTTTTACAGAATAATATTATTTTAAAGCAAGTGAAAACTGTGAGCATGAATTGTTGTAAATGATGCTTTTTAGTCTGAATCAGCTTCTACTTCTACAATGAATGTCTCAAATACCAAAATCTGTTATAAATTTTCCAATAGAATCCAGTAGGCTCTGATGACATTCCAGTGCCTTTCTGTGGTGGTCTCAGTTTTGTAGCATTGGTAAGTAATCTTAGTCTTATAAGTTACTGCGATAGAAGATTATTACGGTGGTAGGAATCGGTCGTCGACAGGGCTAGAACCCGGGCAGTTATTATTGAAAGTCCGGTGAACTAGCTGCAGAACCAGTGTTCCCCCAATTTTACCTGCATTAGCATCTGATGTGTGCAACGCATCTCTTGTTGAAAGACCACAAAATCCCATTGTAAAATCCACAGCCTCTGAAATAGTGCAATCTCTTTGCAACAGTCCTGTAGACCTTGGAGATTTGCTGGAAAAAGAAACTTTGATCTAAGTGTTACCTGAGTCCATTTTCCAACACTGTGCCGTCCACCCGAATGATGTCATCGGAGAGCATGGACGGTGCATCATGGACACTGACCTCCACGGTTTTCTTCTCCGCGGCCAGGTCTCCATCACTCGCCCCTATCAATGAAATAAAGTTCAGCAAAAATAAAATATATACCTTCTGTGACATGTATAAAATATATACCTTCTGTGACATGTATAAAATATATACCTTCTGTGACATGTATAAAATATATACCTTCTGTGACATGTATAAAATATATACCTTCTGTGACATGTATAAAATATATACCTTCTGTGACATGTATAAAATATATACCTTCTGTGACATGTATAAAATATATACCTTCTGTGACATGTATAACATATATACCTTCTGTGACATGTATATATTTATATATAAAAGTAAAGTCGTTGATAATAAAGTCATATCAGTCAGTTTTTAACAAACACAAGTTAATTCTGATTTGGGTCAGTCATAAAATGTGCATGGGTACGATACAAATATATGTGTCAGTAATTACAATGAAATAGTATCCCAATGTTGACACCTATATTTGTAGTTTATATTGTAATGATGTGCACTGGGGAAAACAGTTTAATTCAATCACATGTCACATGCAGATTTTCCTTTTCATCAATTTACATTTCACAAAACTATATTCTTAGTATCAAGCCTAGCCTTTCTCTAAAATACCAGTGAAACAGTCATATGGTATTATCTTATCTTACATATTACAGACGCTCCTTCTATAAAGAAGATCATTGCGTCCTACGCTCATTCATGGTCAGAATGATCTACGGCATACAAAAGGCAAGCCATCAACTGGCTATTTCTAAACACAAAATTTGAATGACAGCAACAACTACTCACTTCAGTCTATAACAAATATTTAATTTAAAGCAGAATAATATTTACTTCATCGTAAACCAAACTCAACACAAAACAATAACAACCAGTCAGACAAAGAATGCCTACAAAAACTATCTTCGTCATCACTCGCTGGCGCTGGGGTGAAATTGGGGTCCCTGGACAAGACCTGTCTGGACGGAGTGATTTCTGTGATGGTGATGGTCATCTGCCGTGGCTGCAGGTGCAGGAGCGACGTCTTGTAGACCACCTGGCCCAAGCACGCTGGCAGTGAGGAGGCCAGGCCCGTGATTTGAAACTTTGTCCCCCAGATGTTAGATGTTACCTCAACCAGCCTGTTGGTCTGAGAATAGAGAAACATGTGGCTTTTATAAATGATTGAAACTGATTTTTTTTTCTGTTTGTAAATTCAACAGTAAATCTAACATTGCATCTGCAGATATTTCAAGTTATAACTAATCATTAGATATAGATTTATAATGAGACTTGATTTTGATATGCTGAGATAGAATCTGTATACATCATGTGACTAGTGGAAGGCACACATATACACACATTCAGTATGAGTGCCAAACCTTGCAAAAGTTGGAGAGTGGGGAAATATAATCAATGGATCAAAGAGAGATTGAACTGTGTGAACAAAGGCAGAAGGATCTGGTCATCCTAATTGCACACACCCATGGGTGGACCCTAAGCATACTTTGGATTCCCTCATATGCAATTTAGTACTAGCAATACACTACTTTATACCAGACTGGTGTGTCTTTAGACAGAACATGCCGTGGTACCCACCTTCTATCGATCTCTACATGGACTTAGCCATACACTTCTAAACCTAAAAGTTAAAATTCAGAGCTCTATAGGTTGATTAATATCCTCTCAGTTCAACAGAAATTTAAGCCTGATCAGTTGTATAGCTAGGAAAAAACATCAGATAAGGACAATGCCATTACTGTACTATTAGTCCTGCTCTCAGGTCACGGCTGAGCGGCAACACTCAACTGAGCGGCAACACACAACTGAGCGGCAACACTCGGCTGAGCGGCAACACTAGGCTGAGCGGCAACACTCGGCTGAGCGGCAACACTCGGCTGAGCGGCAACACTCGGCTCAGCGGCAACACTCGGCTCAGAGGCAACACTCGGCTCAGCGGCAACACTCGGCTGGCGAACTGAAGGTTGGAATCATGGTTAAGGCTAGGATTTGTTCCCTGGCTCTGGCGGGTTTCATTGAGTCTACCCAGCTCTAATGGGTACCCAACTTTAGTCAGGGTAAAGTAAGCGCATTGTACTGGCCACACAACTCCCTAGTATTCCATCGCCACAAACTGAACGCTGCTTCACTGGCCCTATGGATCAATTGGTCCAATCGGAAACTTTCTTCTTCTTTTTTTTTAGTCCTGCTCTCTGCAACAAGGCCACCACCATCCATACAGGTTAAGGTTAAATCTGGCCACTACCTCTGGCAGGTTGTCGTCATACATCAGCTCGTCCAGCGTTCGGAATGTTATGCTTCTGTTCACCCTCTCTGCCCGGAACACCTTGTTCCGGCGTCGCCTCTGCATGCGGGGTGACCCGCACCCATCTGTGTAGACCTCCGCTTCCGACTCTGAGCTGGTGTCGCTTTCGATGCCTCCTGGCTGGGACACTTCAGCTGATGAAAACAAAATTTACGTAGAATGTAAGTTTGTAGCAACACAAGTTATAAAGTGTTACAATGACACATTCTTTAGTATTAATCAGTTAATTGAATAGTTTGTGTTGAAGCTACAATAATTTATAATAGTCTCTCCTTTATTATTAAGTATCTCCAGTCCTTTACATAATGAATATCAATCTCACAAAATAACAGACACCAGGATAACAGTTACTATTATGTATTTATTCTTTAAATCTCTACTAAATTCCTAACTCTATAAAGCTCATCTACACTCTTCAAGCCCGAAACTCCCAACTACCTGACTTTTGTCTTCTCTCTCTCTCCAGACCATTCACGCATAACCACAAACACACATACACCCACACATACATATACTGTCTCCTACCTGGGTCCAGGGTGCATGGTAACATTATACTTTTACACTTTAACTGACCAAGGCTAAAAAGGAATGCTGTTGTAAATTTTGTTTTCCATAGTCTAATGCTGTTTAACAAACACAAATCAATGAAACAATAAATCAGCTCTTGGATTATTAAAAGTTCCATCGCACAGAAATTAATTATCAATTGATCTATATTTTACAATCTCTAAGCATGATCTTCGAAAACTCTAACCAAAATGGAAATTTACAGTAATTCCATTTTTTAACAAACAACATATAATTGTGATGTTTACGCAACATGAGAGAGTAGGAAATTATGAAAACCAAAAAGCAGTTTATAGAAATCATAAAAGACAGCTGATCCGATTATCTCTGTCATTTTAAGAGGCATAAAAGTTAGCCTTTGAAATAATTTTCTAGTTATAATGAATTAACCCTTACAGTTCCGCTATTTCCCCCCCCCGGGCGCGTATATAGCGGAACTGAAGGCAGCATAGATAGAAGTAGGTCGGTACGGGAAGGGTTAAGAGAAATGGAATTAACGAACAAGATAAAATCTTACATTTTCCAGATGATTTGATCTTAGGGTCGTAGATGATAAAGTCTGGCCTCAACTTGCTTGCCCTCTTCCCCTTCAGCAGGGGCACGAGCCCTCCCAGGTACTCCAGATAGAGGGTGTAGTGGCCCCCGGACGTCTCCTCACCGTGACGTATCATCGTGCAGAAGAGCCTCTCCCCTCCAGGGGGCGGGCAGCAAACAAAATCACGCAGCCGCAGTGGGTCAGGGATGTAGCTCTAGTTGGTTCAACAAAAAATATAAATATCACAGATGAAAATAAGTTTCAAAGATCTCTTTCAGATCATCACAGCACTTACTAGCCTCTACATGGCCACAACCTACAAGTGGATTTTGTAGCCAGCACATTCCCCAGTTGCATTTACTTTCCTCCTGCTTATGTTAAGTATACAGTAGCAGGGCAGAGGAGAGGTGGGTGCTGCTGGTACAGGGCCCGTAAAGTTTCAAATGAATCCATAAATAAAACAGTTCACATTAAAATATCAGCAGATCGCTTCTGTCAGGCTTGCTACGGCATATTATAATTCTCTCCATGGCCCTGCCTATAATATCTGCCTAGACTCTTGGGACTACTTCCAAAATCTGCTAAATATCCTGTCATCATTAGGCTACCTGGATTTAAACCTAGGACCTACATAAAGGCAATATGGTACACAGCCCATTAAAAAATCTCAACACAGACAAATAAGACAAACTCTTTTTGACTTAACTTTTTTTTTTCTTTCTCAGACAGAAATTAAGGGATCAAAACAAAAAATAAATTAATAGTCAAACTATTTACTGAAATTTTTTAAAACATTGAATCTTAACATATAGCTAAGAAGCTACAAAATGAATTCAATGTGATGTGACCCTGTGTTGATTGGACGGACCACTAATAGGAAGGAATGAAGCCCACCCTCCATAGTTTTTAATAAGGCTATGATTATTTTATTTTCACTACTTGTCATCTATTCTCTCGAATCAATTTAGGATTAAATAGCAAGTGAGATACATAGCAAGTCAATGGTTTCTGAATCAGCTCAATGAGTTATATCATTGCAGTGAAACTGAATCAGCTCAATGAGTTATATCATTGCAGTGAAACTGAATCAGCTCAATGAGTTATATCATTGCAGTGAAACTGAATCAGCTCAATGAGTTATATCATTGCAGTGAAACTGAATCAGCTCAATGAGTTATATCATTGCAGTGAAACTGAATCAGCTCAATGAGTTATATCATTGCAGTGAAACTGAATCAGCTCAATGAGTTACATCATTGCAGTGAAACCGAATCAGCTCAATGAGTTATATCATTGCAGTGAAACTAAATATCCCCTTTACATCATAAAAAGAAGATAATAAAAATGAATAGAGATATATGAAGGAAAAATGGATTATTATATTTTTTTAGATAAAATATTAATAAATATAAAGATAAAAGATAAATAAATATTAATAAATATAAAGATAAAAGATAAATTACAAGAATTTTTTTAAAGTTAAAAGAGTAATCCCCCTTTGGCAATTTTCCTCCAATCAATAACTTCAATCTTTTTACCGCACGATATACACACGTTTTTTTATTGGGTAATATGATTTGAAGATGAAACACTATACCTTTATTGTTGGAGAGAACAGGGCCTTGACCCCGCACTTTAACCTCTGCGGGATGGGCAGCTTCTCCACGCCTCTCTCCGTCCTCACCGTCTGGTGGACCACCCTCTGGCACAGGAACTGCAGCGGCGCCACCTGCTTGCTGACCCAGGCCACGTACATGTGGCACCCCGCGGCCAGGAACAGCCGCTTGTCGTTGTGGCCCCACGTCATGGCTGTCAGAGGCTTTCCCTGGGACATGAAAAATGATGGGACATGAAAAATGTATGCGCCATTGAAAAACCAGTACATGGGGCTATTGAATGTCTCATAGAGGAAAGACAACACCATCAAGTGAAAGGGACAGAACTCTTAAATGTTTACATGGCTGAGCCCAGGAGAAATATTTATTGACTACTGCCATTCTAAATCAATTACTGGTACCTTTGAAAAGAAGCTGGGATGATTAATATAAAACAATCTGAAGTTTGAATTGTATACTGATAGCTAATTGTACCATGACTTTTATTTTATATGTTTTTGATGCTCTGTCTACACAGAAGATTAGTCCTGCATGGAATGGGTTGCCTGACCTAGGATAGGAAATACCCCCAACTTATCCGTCATTTAAAATTGTTTTGAAACGGCCTGCCTTAAATGTGCTTCTTGGACAGCCTGTCTGAAAATCATGAGTAAAACCTGAATTGCCATTAAAAATATTGTTGTAGACTTAAATGAAAACAAATATAACACAAAATATAAAGCTGTTTAAAGGATTTAGTAATATACTGTTTCTGTGTGTTGCAAAGGTCAAGTCCATATTTAGAGATCTTACAATGCACTGTTCTTGGTTAAAAAGAGCTCTGTCTAAATTGGCTTACTATGGGATTGTGAGCTCATAAATGACAATATCATACTGGGCATCCGTGAGAAGTGGGAAGAATTTATTTGTGGTGGCTGTCTTGACCATGTCTGTCTTTTCTTTCCCTAATCATATTCTTTTTTTTTTCTTTCTTTACCTGTGATGGAATGGTGACCCAGTGAATCAAGCTGCCGTCTTTGGAATAGAAATGAACCTCATTGCGGCACTGCAGGTTCGGGAGACGAACAAAGCCGCCCACAGCCAGATACTCTCCACAGTTTGACCAATCAATTTTAACCCCTGGAAAATAAAAAGGTTTGGTACAACCATAGATTTAGTTTCCATTTTTAAAAAAAAACACATACCGTATCTTATATATTACAGACGCTCCTTCTATAAAAAAGATTATTGCGTGCTAAGCTCATTCGTGGTCTGAGTCTAGTCATACATCTGATTACAGCTTGTGAGTATTCAAAAAAAATTGTAAAAAAAACACAACAACAAAGCACTATTCCATTCAAGAATACTTTGATAGTTTTCCTTGTAAAAAAAAGTAAAGTAAGTGAAGAAGCATTCATAAACTTCTGTGTCCACGGCATACAAAGGGGATTGTTTAGCCAGATCAATGTCCCCAGTCAAATAATTTACTTATCCCAAACTAAGGTCAGGCCTCTAACAGAGCTGTGTAGAGTAGACTCAAAGACACCCTCCAGACTCAGAAAAAAACAACAACAACTGGGCTTTGACCTGGATTCGAACCCAAAACCTTCTGTATGGCAATTCATCACATTGCCAACAAAACACTGCTGTACAATTTTTAAAAAAGTAGTGAGAGTCTTTGGTGGAGAAGACAAACAAATTAGTGGCCATTACACATCATAGTTGCTAGGTCTTCTTCAAAACATACAACATAATGTTGTACACAGAAAGCCTGAAACAATGGCATTTATTTTTAATAAACCATTTTTTTTTTAGTTTCACAACATTTGACATAAGAAATAAAATGTCATTTGAATGA
Organism: Anisus vortex; assembly: GCA_949126835.1. NCBI lineage: Eukaryota > Metazoa > Mollusca > Gastropoda > Planorbidae > Anisus > Anisus vortex. The sequence goes on from OX421497.1 coordinate 5,916,257, forward strand.
AATAAGAAATAATACGTCATTTGAATGAAATAAGAAATAAAATGTCGTTTGAATGAAATCTCACAGAAGATTTTAAGAGAGGGTCAATTTGGTTCCACCAGGCGGCCATTAGCTGAGAATTGATTATTCCTGGAGGTCACACGGTGGTCAATGGAAACAACATCAATGAAAAGATAACTTCGGCACTTGTTGTCGACATAACAGACAACGGAACAGTCAGTTGAGTGAATAATGACATGGGAGGAATGAATAGACAGAGCAATAAACTCTGCCTGACAATATATTTACATATGAAGTAGAGTAATGCTTAAAGACTATACCAATCTATCGGAACAGTTCACCAGTTTCCATGGCCATAGCATGCAATAAGTAGTCCTATTTTTTTGTTCCTCAAATGAGCAGGAAATGAAAAACAAGGGAGACAATAGTATGAAATTAAATTAAAGGGACATTATCCAGTTGGCAGATATGGAAGTAGTAGTATGCGATATAACTGGACGTTCGCTTATGCCCAATAGATTTATCCTGCATTGTTAGATTAAACAGAATCAGTTTAGATTAAGTTAAATGTTTAAGTTTATATTTGCAAACATTGGTTTACGTAGATGAAGGCCAAAGTGTAAAATAAATATTTTTAAATACAAAGAACAAATGAAATGTTGATAGAAACGGACAGAGAAAGAAATTAAAGTTTTATATCCCGCCAGTTTGTCGATTGCAGACAGGTCAGAGGCCAACTGGATAGGTTAACACTACAGCACCCAAATGACAGATGAAGAGATGTGCAGCGGGAGTGGCCTAACACAGGATTAAAATGGTCAATGGGCTAACCTGTCAGGGTCGTGTACACCATGACTGGACAGACATCGTCGTAGCCGGACATGAGGAATATGTCTCCGTACTTGAAGCACACGGCCAGCACATGGGACTTGGTTGAGGCTTCGGGCCCTAAAGGGGAAAAACAAGCATAAACATAGAGATACAAATAGCATGAATTTAATAATTCTGTTTTTACACATCACTACATCTAGATAATGATTTTTTAAATAATATTTTTTATCCAAATGTGTCACAATAAAAAAAACGGTGTTGTCCTTTAGACAAACAATGAGTTATGCTGGATACTATTATAGTATTTTAAAAATCTCAAAAATCCTATATTTATCTTATCTTCTATATAGATTTATAAAAAAAAATGGGCTCTTACATCCAGGGCCTAGCGTGGAAGGAGTGCGTCAAGACCCTGTCTATGGACACACCACATACAGCAGGCTTATGCACTACACCAGGGTCGGCAACTTTTTGATAACAGTGTGCCAGAGTAGGATTTTAAATTCATTCAGTGCGCCAACAGCGTAAAAGTCATCCTGCTCTAGCACTTAATTTCTGGTAGAAGAGACTTGAATGGTCTTTTTTTTTTTGGGGGGGGGGGGGTATTCTGCGTGCCATTGAAAATCGCTCTGCGTGCCAAGTCTGGCACGTGTGCCCTAGGTTGCCGACCCCTGCACTACACTATTTTCCTCCTGCGGAATTCTTGTGGCTCATTATTGAGGCATCATTGTTGATGTACCTGTGTTTTCGCCAGTTAGTCCAGGATCGGGCTTGATGAGACGGGATTGTTGTACACATTCCTTCCTCCCCCCGTGACTCACGCCTGTGAAATGATTCTCGGATGCGAAAACAAGGGACGCCTCCCGTCCTTCACGTTTTATCCCACTGGTGTAATCTTAATGGGAGCTTATCAGTGCTGTAAATATTTCACCAGCTTTGAGGCCCACCAGTACAGAAGATGTTTGCGTCCTATGTGTTTACATGCTTATTTCAATACAAAACTTAATCATCGCTATTTAAAGTAAACCCAAGCAGATGGCTCAACCTTTCCAGAATAAAGCCACACCACGCGGGCTACCTTACCTTTGTCGGCGGGCTCCCTCCCTGTCTCCGCCTCCTCCATGTTGAACCGCTCGCAGCTCCAGGCCATGCTGGCAATCTCGAAGCCCTCGTGGACGGTCACCTGGGTGACCACGGCACCCGTGGAGCTCATGACGATGATCTGGCCGTCCAGTGTCCCGAACATAACCTAGATGTCCAGATACACCAGAATAAACTTACTTCATCCTCTGAAAGATCTAAAAAGTCTTGAAAACACACAAGTATTAGAATGTATAAAAATTCCCTCTTGTTTTTTTTATCATTTTTTTGCAACTTTGCTTCACGGATTGATATTCTTTTCTCAGTCTCTCTGTGTATAACTATGGTCTGATGTTTTAGTAGGCGGCTGTTGTACAATCTTTTTTTTTTCTCTCCCTTGTTGATCTACTTTTCATTGCTTTTTTTGTCTACAATGTCATTGCTTTTGTCTAGGCCTCGATGTCATTGCTTTTGTCTAGGACTGGATGTCATTGCTTTTGTCTAGGCCTGGATGTCATTATTTTTTGTCTAGGCCTGGATGTCATTATTTTGTGTCTAGGCTTGGATGTCATTGTTTTTGTCTAGGCTTGGATGTCATTGCTTTTGTCTAGGCCTGGATGTCATTGTTTTTGTCTAGGCCTGGATGTCATTGCTTTTGTCTAGGCCTGGATGTCATTGCTTTTGTCTAGGACTGGATGTCATTGCTTTTGTCTAGGCCTGGATGTCATTATTTTGTGTCTAGGCTTGGATGTCATTGTTTTTGTCTAGGCTTGGATGTCATTGCTTTTGTCTAGGCCTGGATGTCATTGTTTTTGTCTAGGCCTGGATGTCATTGCTTTTGTCTAGGCCTGGATGTCATTGCTTTTGTCTAGGCCTGGATGTCATTGCTTTTGTCTAGGCCTGGATATCATTATTTTTGTCTAGGCCTGGATGTCATTGCTTTTGTCTAGGCCTGGATGTCATTGCTTTTGTCTAGGCCTGGATGTCATTGCTTTTTGTCTAGGCCTGGATGTCATTGCTTTTTGTCTAGGCCTGGATGTCATTGCTTTTTGTCTAAGGGGACATTGATTTTTGTCTAATATGTCATTGATTTTAGCTATAGATGTCACTGGTTTTGTCTAGGCCTGGATTTCAATGTTTTGTTTTAAGATGTAATTGCTTTTTGTTGAAGATTTCATTATTACACTTGACCAAATATATAATTACACTTAGTCAGAGACTTCTTACATTTGGGCAAAGATGTAATTAAATTTGGTCTGAAATCTCACTAAACTTGGCTATAGATGTCATTGAAGCTACTTGGTGAAAGATGTCATTACACTTGACCAAAGATGTCATTAAACTGGATCAAGGATGTCATTACACTTGACTAAAGATGTCATTAAACTGGGTCAAGGATGTCATTATACTTGACCAAAGATTTCAACAAACTGGGTCAAAGATGTCATTACACTGGCTCAAGAATTTGATTAGACTTGACCAAAGATGTCATTACACTTGGTCTGTACACTGTACAGTCTGTATATTGTAATATGTTGTTAGTCTATATTAGTCTACGAAACCCTATTGTGTCTACCTGTGTGAGAAAGGGGTGGTGGGGGTGTGCGCCCAGGTCTTACCTGTTGATCATCGGGCGACCAGACCCCGCAGGTGATGCTGGTGCTGTCCAGGTTCAGCATGGAAGACCAGTAGCGCTGACCGGCGACGCTGCCCACCAGGATGAAGCCGTCCCTGTAGCAGATGAGGGCCATGCGCCCGTCGTGGGACCAGGCAAAGTCCGTCACCTGAAGAGGGAACAGAAAGAAGCCAAGGTGAGACCTTGAGAACATACAGACCACACAAGACAATGCCAGTGTCAGTGTCAGTGACATGTTAGTGTTAGGACAAAAGCTGAGTGCCAAGTACTTTAAACTAACTAAAAAAACGAACTACAAACTTTTTTAAAACTCTAAAATACATGTCTTCCTTTGTGAAAGTAATGTTAAAAAATGAACAAACCGTATACAAATAGTTATATTATTATGTTAATACCTGTAGAATTGTTCTTATTTACATTAGAAAACAACCAATCCACATGACATACACCCAATCAACATGAAAGACAACGGATCCAAATGACAGACATCCAATTCCCATGACAGACAACGGATTCGCATGACAGACAACAAATCCACATGACATACATCCAATCCACATGACATACAAACAATCCACATGACAGACAACCCATCTACATGACAGACAAACAACCCACATGACAGACAACCAATCAATTGGACAAACAATCCACATGATAGACAACCAATTCATATGACAGACAACCCATCCAGATGACCGACAAACAATCCACATGACAGACAACCAATCAATAGGACAAACAATCCACACGACAGATAAACAATCCCCATAACAAACAACCAATCCATACTCCATACAACTAAGCCAGATGACAGACAGACCGACTAGTTCACATTAAAACAGAAATAAAACTGAACAATGAAAGTAGAAAGTTTTTTGTTTCCTTCCTCTCTCTGTTTAAATGATTCAAGTGTTGTTAAAACACAAGCAGATCAAATTGATTTGGCAGTCTTTGTGAGCCATCGTCAATCTTAGGATCTTAGAAAACAAATTCCACAACTGTAGAACTTTACAAGAAAACAGAAGAAAAACAAACACACTAACAAACAAACGCGGATGCAACAAGAAAAAAAGATAAGAAAGAAAAATGAACTTTATATAAAAACACAATTAACCCTTACAGTCCCGGGCGCGTATATAGCGGAACTGAAGGCAGCATAGATAGAAGTTGGTCGGTACGGGAAGGGTTAACTCTAACCTCTAATTTGTTTTGTGTCCAGGAATATTGGACTTGAATAAAATAAGTTCTTGTTGACAAAAAAATCAAAACAACAACAAGCGTCTAAACATTTGGCGGGAGTTAAAACACATTTGGCAGACGATATTTGATTATGTTACAGAAAAATCTTTACCGCGCGTGAACTTTTAGCAAATATAGTTTTTCTTAGTTTTGGCGCGAGTGTGTGAGTGTTGCAGACGTGAAAAGGGGAGGAGTGGGGCAGGGGGAAACGAAGTTAAACAAAATACAGGAAGAGGGCAATAAAATGAAGTAAGGGGCAACACAATAGCTTATACTAGGCGTCGGCAACCTTAGGCACGCGTGCCAAACTTGGCACGCAGTGCGATTTTCAATGGCACGCGAGAAACCGGCAAGAGGTGTTTTTTATTGATGAAAAACAATAATTTTCCGGTTCTTAATGAGGAAAACTGTTGAAGCCGATGTTTCTGAATGATAGAGCGACACATTTGAACGCATTTACAGGAACGGGGTCAAAAAGCTTTGAACTGTTAGACCACTGGAATGAATTTGCACATATCTTGAGTGAAATCAATTTCAAAACCTTTAACTATAAATACTTTCCTTATTAAAAGCATATATTAAGATAGATAGTTGGGCTTTTTCAGAAGTACATTGAAGCACTCAAAGCGGAGTTTTCTAAACAAAGACTAGACTTTCAAATTCATGTTCTCATTTTTTTCAGGTGGATTTAGTACGACCAATCCATCTCTTTCCATGTGGGTGATGACCTGTTTGGATTTTCGTAGGGTGTGCACAATCCACCGCCACTTTCGCCTGTCGATCTGCTGTTCAAGGGGTTCCTAGTTTGTTTGCCGCAACAAGTCGGTGTTCTTGACCTTTTCTGTCCACCGAATCTTTAGTATGTTGCAGAGGCAGCTGTTGACAAAGGTTTGGAGCTTGTTTTTCAGACTGTTGGTGACTCTCCATGTCTCTGAGCCGTAGATTAGCACTGACTTTGCATTCCTATTGAAGATTCGTAATTTGTTCCGGACAGACAGGGCTGTTGATCTCCAGTTTGGCCTCAGGGTGATGAAGGCATGTCTCGCTTTCCATCTTCTGGCTTTGATGTCTTTGTCAGAGCCACCTATTACTGAGACTATACTGCCCAGGTATGTGAATGAGGTGACTTCTTTCAGCACACTAGTCTACAACCTTGATTGGCTTTTCTGTTTCTTGAAGAAGGTCATTGTCTCAGTCTTCTCCAAGTTAATCTGCAGTCCGGTCTTGGATGCTTCTTGGGCCAGGTTATTGTAATTATTAATGTTTAAAAGATAAACTCCTTAAGCTTAGTTAAATTGACAAACATTGAATGTAGAAAATGTTTATTTACAACTGTTTAACGTGAATTAATTGTACATCTCTAATTAAATCGTGTGATGAATACCATAATGCTGGATTTATATAAAGAAATAATAATTAGTAAGTAATATTTATATTACATTATTTTATTATATTATTATTAAAGTTGTTATATTACAAAACATAACTTGTTTGGCATCACTATTGAATCAAATTTAGAAACTTTATTTTAATTAAAGGGAGATAATTAACCCCTTTTATTTGCGATAATATTTCTAATATTATGTTTCTAATTTTTCTTTTATAAAAGACTAAATGGCCAACCACTTAGATCTATAACTAACTTTATAATGTCCAAACTGTAAAAAGTAGTTGAACATTAAAAAAATATATGACTAAAATATTATATGCACATTTTTTAAACATTACATTAACTACCCAGTTTGTATGATTACTACGTATCATTTCCGCTTAATGCCAATTATCGAAAGTGGGTTTGTGTTGAATAGTAAACATTAAAGAAAATCTCAGTTAAACTGAGAACAAAATTTATATAATTAATATTAGCAGTTGCTAGATCCAAATCTTGACAACCAAATGATAATGTTTACAAAATAGTTACTATAAATGTAAAAGTTTTGTAATTAAAATGGTGTAAGCTTATTTGGTATAAAAGGATGATAATTATTGATAATCACAAACACTTACTTTAAAAAAAAAAATCAATTAAATATAAAACGCATTGCCGATTTTCTCTATAGATTTCCTTTGCTTTTGGCCTTGGTCTTGCTACGGAAGTAAATTAATTGTCTTATACAAACAAATAATACAAAAAGTATAATAAGCTTAGAGCAGGTTGGCTTGTAGGCTGTTGGCACATGATTTAGAAATCTTAGTTTGGCACATTATTAGCACAAGGTTGCCGACCCCATGCCTATAGCATGCTGGGGTCAATGAAACCAGATGAAGAAAGAAATCTTGAGGCCAATCTACGACCCGCGGGTCAGATCCGAACCGCCAGTTTTCCAACTGGAACGCACGTGCGGTCTGCACCGGAAAATATTTCTTTTTTTCTAACTAGAGGCCAACTAGCGACACTGCGGTGGGCAAAGAATGGCCCGCGAGCAAATTATGGCCCGTGACTTCGTTTTGGATGAATAAATCAGCCCTTTACTAACTATTTCTATGTTGATATTTTAATTGGGATCACCCATTAATATATTTATTGACTAAATGGTAATTTCACACGAAGTTTGATATTGATATTCACATACAAAAAAAAATTATCTTTGGTTTGGGTAAAACATGCCCCACACGCTTTTTTATGGTCATCATGACTTTGCTACCAATTCAATTCGGCCCGCACCTAAAAAAAAAGTTTGTCCGTGTTTGTATTAAATCGTAAACTGCCTCCGCCCCCCCCTCCCCCCATAGTAAAGTAAATTATCCGTAGGACCAAATTGATTATACACCAGTTTCTGTGGTGGGGAATATACTGGGTGAGCGCGCAACAACGGGTCATACTGGCCGCACAATCCCATCACACACAGTATCCTGTCGCCATATAGTTCAGTGACTGATTGATACAAATTGAACGGGTGCATCCTACTGGTCACACAATCCCCATCATCACACAGTATATCCTGTCTTTAGTCTCTATATAGTTCAGCGACTGATTGATACAAATAAAACATATTAGCAGTAGACATAACAACCACAACAAATTAATTACGTTTCTAATTTTAAACACTTTTATTTCTATTCCCTTTACCTTAAATTTGATTTTTTAATCTGCTTGTGTGCGTTTGAATATGTGTGTGCGTGTGTGTGAGAGAGAGAGAGAGATAATTTATTTTGTGCTGGTTTAAATATAGGTCCACTTTTGGTCCTCGAGTTTCATCGAAACAGGGGATTTAATTAGTTTAACATTATCAGTTACTGAACTGTACATAATAGATGGGGGGGGGGGGGGATGGGCGGTTATCTTACCATGAGTATCTCTCTACAGTACAAACTAACGTTTCAAATGTTTCATCGTTTTATTTTTAAATAACGAAACAAATATTTCTTCTCATATAGCCAGACGATCTTCTCGTCTTTCTCATGATGTTATTAAAAAACTCAAACTTTGTATTTGTATTGTATATTTACTAACAGGCCTGTGTGTATTATATTTGCCATGGTCTAATCGCCCAGAGACTTTGTTACACGTAAAATAAAAGGAGAGATAGCCTAAACATTGTACTGTAAACCTTTTCATATTCAACACACATTCCTAAACAGCGCGGGTTAAAGTCGACGCATGCGCCATGGAGCGGGGGCAAGGAAGCACAAAGAAATCCATATTTCTCCTTTGCAGGGATTATCTGTTGACCCAGTGGTTTAGGTCCAGCTATATGATGGTCTTATAAAATGTATAGACAAGCAGCGATTAACGGATTGCATGAAATAGCTAAAAGATTATGAAAGTATATATTGGTAAAGGCAACGAAATGTGCGTTTTCTCTAATGAGTATTATTTCTCTTTGTTTTAAAGGCATGTACAACTATATGGTACCCATACGAACAATGCATTTTATTTTAAAGTCATAAGTTTAGCATATTACTCAGACTTGTTTATATTCACGACTGTGCCTCTCGCATATTACGGACTGCCTTCCTGGTTGTTCTGCTAGTAAGAAAAGATGTAGGGGATACAATCATTTCCAAAAGATGTTGCGGAAAGAAAACGATTGATTTTGAACGTTAGGCATTAAGAATCACTTATTTTGAATGTAAGATATTTTTAAAATTCATTTAACCGGAAGTAAAAACGGAAGTACATATATGCATTGACTATATAGTTTAGTGTATGCCAGATGTAAACTAACCCAGTTTAATTAAACTTAATACGAATAGCAGGTCGACTATTAATTATAGCAAACTCACTTTTGATGTTAAAAACGGAATTCTTATAACTAATCTTGTAGCCCATGTATATTTCTAAAAGCTATAGATCTACTTGAAAAAAAAGCATTAGGGGTTGTTGCCAGAAATAAACCGGAAGTTCATGTATACATTGAACACAAAGGGTCAAGCCTTATTAAGGTATAATTAAGGCAAAACTTAAAACTTTAAAATGGGTTATGACCCTGTCAATACCTCGGCACGCATCACCCCTAACCCATTTCTATTATGCTAGTCTACCGTCAACTCTTTGGTATATCGCAAATGGAGATGGGAATCGAACCCTCTTTTAGAAGATCGGGTTTCGGTTTCGGTGAGACCATACGGTCGGGTTCGGTTCGGTAGGACTGTTGGGAGCACTGATCTATACAAAAGATTTGGATTGGGCCCAGAAACTATAATCTTGAAGCCAAAATCAATATAAGACTTCCACGTGACTTTCACTTATCTATAGATATAGATTTCCTAAACACTGACCTGTAAATGCATTTCAAGTGACTTAGACCATACACTATAATATACATGGACCACTTGCTTTAGTATTTCTGCTATTTGATGACTTGAAACACTGATTTTCGGAATTTCCCGATTATAAATAAAGTAATTGCTATACAGGAAATAAAGCTATTGATAGACAAGTTCCGTTTTATTTAATCGCTATGATTTTCTCAATGAAAAATTAAAATCGAAAGTTGTACAGAGCGGAAACATTTATAGATCAGTGTTGTGTGCGCACGGAAAAAGAACATAAGCTCTAAAAAAATAGAGCAGGCGGTCCATCTTATTATAGTCAATGATAATAGGAATAAAAGGCCTACAAGTATTCATTTAAAGTCGAAAAAAAATGCAATTTAATAAAACGGAACTTGTATGACAATTACTTTATTTAGAATCGGGAATTGCAAAAAAAAAAAGAAGATAATAGCATAAAAAACTAAATCAAGCGGTCCATGTATATTATAGTCTATGCTTAGACTTCCTTCTTATCGTATATATTTGTTCTAATTATAGATGGTTTATTTCTATAACTCACTTATATGGATAAGTGAATAGAGTAAATAGTGTAGTCGATTCTAGCCTCACTTTAAAGTGCAGTCAATTCTACACAATGGCTGACTCCTAAATGATAGGCCTACTTTTTTCTTGTATGATAAATGGTATGATAGTTTGCGCGAATGTCTATTGTGGTTGAGTACAAAATGGTTCTTTAATTTTGCTTTAAGTATGCTCAAAGACGGAATTTATGTAATCAAATCAAATTTCCATTTTTTTTATATCAATAAAGCAATCTTATCTTTTCTTATTCTATCCTCTATTTTTACGCATACAAATTTATTATTGAGGCGCTTTCCATTCTATTATATAGATCCGTGGTTAGGACCCGCATTTTGAGTTCGTTTGGGTTAGAACTTAAGTTCGGGTTCAGTTCGGTTCGACAACAACTACTGAACTTACACGTTTTTGTTTTTAAAGAAAACTACCTTTTTTTATATAACAAAACAACATTTTATTTATTAAAAAGAAGACACTTTTTCTTTATCCCAACCAACTTTGCTAACATTAGCTGCTTTTTTTTTTTTTAAAGTTTAACCTCTCAACCTTAGAAGAAAACAACAAAAAACAACAAAAACAAACTCACCGAGTGAGTCTTGACTTTAAAGTAGGGGGAGAGAATGCTGGGGCTAGGATTCTCTGCCCGACAAGAGTGGTCTATATTTATTTCACGGCGCCAAATTAGTCGGTCAAGCGGAAGAAGGCATTAGTCTCTTGGGACATACATAGGGGGCAAGGGAGGAGGAAGGGAGGAGGAGGGGTTAGGGGAGGGGAGGGGCGTATCGGTAGATGGGGGGAAGGAAGGAAGGGACGAAGGAGTTGTGTGGAATGACAGGGAAGGGGGAATTGATTTTCGACTTCTCTCTCGATCACTTCGGCAGATGAGATAGTTGAATAGTTGGTATTACGTGTCAGTACAAACACACAGACACAGAGACGCACAAACGCAGACACACAAACACACAGAGACATACAAACACATAGACATACAAACACAGACACACAAACACACAGAGATATACAAACACAGACACAGACATACAAACACACATACACACAAACACATAGACACACAAACACAGAGACACACATACATAGAGACACACAAACACATAAACACCCAAACACTAGATATATATATATATCTATTTATCTATCTATGTATCTATCTATCTATTTATCTCTCTCTCTTTCTAAATATCTATCTATCTCTATCTATCTATCTATCTATCTATCTATCTATCTATCTATCTATCTATCTATCTATCTATCTATCTATCTATCTATCTATCAATCTATCTATCCATCAATCTATCAATATAATCTATCTATCATCTATTTATATCTCTCTATCCGTACAGTCGGCAATGTCATACAACCAAAATATCCATCCACCGATCCATCCCTCCCCCGTCCGCCAACTTGTCTTACTTTCGGTCAAGTCCTTGTTGTCGATCTTTCGACACAACGTGAATGGCTGTCCTCAAAACAGTCCTCTCTAAACCAAAAAAACAAACAACTGCATGAAATTCAAAAATAGATTCTCGAGTACAAGACAGAACAAGAAGTGAACTTGAACAAGTCACAAAAATTGTGTCTTTTCCTCTTGTCTTTATTAATTCTACTGTCCCACTACTTCTTATACAATAAAAATATAACATAAACATAAAAAGCCCGTTTCGTGGCTATTTTCGAACACAAGTATTGATGACGTCATTCCACAACCGTCTCGTGGAACCATTCAAAAAGAAGATAGGGAAAGAGAATGAAAAAAACAATTCACCCACAGACAATTGAATAACAAGGGGAGATAAAACAGTCATGACGTTCACTCCGTTTTCCGGTAATGGGATAATTACTGTACACCGTTGTCGTCAGAACAACGCCGGAGAGCTTAAAAAGAGAGTATAATAACCGGCGCACTGTGATCAGATGGTCTACCGTACATAGTTTTCAGTAATTTGGGATCATTTCCCCCCTTTTTTTTAATAGATAAAAACAAAAATAATAATTATTTTAGTCATATTGGTAAAAATATGATTATGGTGCTGGTTATTTCTGGAGCATTTTTCTCCGTGCTAGAAGGTTTAACATACTCAGTGCGCGCTTGGGGTGAATTGCAGGGGCAGATGTAGGGGTAAGTAAGGCACTCAAATACTAGTTAAAGGGAAAGGTCTTTAAAACTCTTTTCAAAAGACTTTTTATGACTCACAAGCTCTCATTGACTGAGGCAAGTTGTTCCATATAGAAGGCGCTACAGATTTCAAACGAGCGCACTCCAGATGACTTATTGTGGTGCCCCTCCACACTGGGAATTCTCAGGTACGTGCCTTGAAATATACGGCTCAGAAATATGGCGAAATACAAACACTTTGACCAGCAGACTCCAGACCTTTGTCAACAGATGCCTCAGGAAGATACTTTAAAAGATAAACAGGGTAAAAAATGAAGACTTGTGGCAGATGACAAAAGAAAGACCCCATGTTGTGATCTTCCAAAAGATCATGTCACGATACTTGACTTTGAATTATTTCCTTGCATTCCTTGTGGACCATACATAGGGCCTCAGCAACAAGTCTCCATTGCACTCGGTTCCGGGCGGATTTCACCCCACGTCATGCCGCAATGCTTCATTTCTTCCTCGCTCGATCTTTTCCAGGTTGTCCTGGGCCTGCCACCTTTTCTCTGGCCCTGTGGGTCTCCATTGGAGAGCTTGTCTCGTGGTGTCTTCAACTTAATTAGTCGCGTTAATTTTCTTTTTCTTTTAGTTTACACTAATTAGCATACACTAAACTAAATTTTATAGGTCAGGTGTCAATGCATACATGTAAGCTTACTTCCGGAAACTATTTAAGGAAGTATACAAATAAGTGATTCTTTACGTCTGACCATAGACTATAATATACATGGACCTCTTGCTTTAGTATTTCTGCTATATGATGACTCGAAACACTGATTTTCGGAATTTCCGATTCGTTGTTTCCTTTGCACTTCCGTTTTATTGAATCGCTTCGATTTTCTCAATGAAAAATTGAAATTAAAATCGAAGGTTGTATAAAGCGGAAACATTTAAGAAACAACGAGGAGCGTAGAAGTAATTTAAGACAACTTTATTGGTTGCGCACGGAAAAAAAGTTGATATAAGCTCTAGAAATAGAGCAAGCGGTCCATCTTATTATAGTCTACGACTTTCAAAATCAATGGTTTTCTTTCGGCAACATCTTTTGGAAATGATTTATCCCCTAGTCTACATCTTTTCTTACTCGCACAATCTTTGAGACTTGTCAATATGAGCATTAAGGATCCAATTGTTTCATAGATTAGTGCTGTACACCGATGTCTTGAGAACAAAACTTTTAAAGTTTTGTGAGTAAAATTGCTGGCACAACAGTCACTGTAGTCTACGATACACATATACAACAAATATCACAATAGTATTACAATCATTCGAGTGTCCGCTAGAAAACATAAAAATAACAACACGGGACGACACAGAGAAAGAGACCAGATCCTCTTTATTCCACACCAGCTCCCCCCTGTTCGAGATGGAGTAATCCCCCTTTCTTAAATAGTCCATATGAACGTCGTTATTGAAAGAAAATCTCGCCGCGGATTTTTCTCCTCGTAATAAAGGCAGATCCTCTGTCTGGCATTTACATTCATTGGAGGGACCAGAGAGGGGGGAGGAAAGAAACAGAAAGAGAGCGATAAGGATAGAGAGAAAGAAAAATGAGCGAGAGTAGGTAGTAGAAAGGAAGACAACGTAAGAGGAGAAATAGAGGAAGAACGAGAGAGAGAGAGAGAGAGAGAGAGAGAGAGAGAGAGAGAGAAAGAGTCAAACAGCCCGTAAAACATTGATATTGTGTATAGTGTTGTTATCAGTTAATTATCTCCCCATGAGTGATGCTTACTTCAAATCTCACCCGCCTGTTTCAACACATCATCCTCAGACTAAAGACTGGTCATTACAGGCTGAAGCAAGACATATTCCGCAAACTAAATATTGGAACAGGTGAAATGTGCTCCCCTGTGGAACAGCTCCCGAAAATGCGGAACATGCCCTTAACCCCCCCCCCCACCTGTAACCTCTCTAACCGGTCAGATTCATGCACCCCCCCCCTCCCAGGAAGCTACCTTCAATGACAAACTATATGGTGGACTAGAGCAGCGGACAGCAACGTCGCGGTTCATCACAAGTATTGGACTTGTCTAAATCTTCCAAACCATAATACTTGAGACCGAAGAAGAAGAAGAAGACTCTCCGTTGATTCAACTTACTATAGGGCAGGTGGTCGGCATTGGGTCGGCATTGAGTCGGCATTGAGTCGGCATTGAGTCGGCATTGGGTCGGCATTGAGTCGGCCCAACCTTTAAATAATAGTGAGCCAAAGTAGGATTTCTAAAGTATTCATCGTACCAAAAGCCTAAAATTGCTCTAGCACTCAATATCTTGTGGAAGCGACTTGAATTCCGCGTGCCATTGAAATCTGCGTGCCGTAGGATGCCGAACCCTGCTATAGGGAATCGAGTAAAAAAAAAAAGGTAAGTCAATGTGCTCTTCCGGCCACTCTTTTCGACGAAGCAACTGAAACTGGTGCAATCTTCTTTATATATTATAATTATAGACCAAGAAAAAAAAACTGTCTGAAATATATAAAGCGATTTAATCATTTAAGACCGGTACCGGTACCGAAGGTCCTGGGTTCGAACCCTGGTGTGATAGCAAAGATTTGTTCTCGGGTCAGGAGGGTGTCGTCCCTGAGTCTACCGGTCGAGCGGCAGCGCGTTGGATTGGCGATCCGAAGGTTCTGGGTTCGAATCCTGGTGTGATAGCAAAGATTTATTCTCGGGTCAGGAGGGTGTCGTCCCTGAGTCTACCCAGCCTCTAATGGTGGTTGCCTGACTTTAGTTGGTGGGGTAAAGCAAAGGCGTCTGGGCACTATGACGTGGCCACACAATCCCCCTAGTGTGCTGCCGTGGCCTACATAAACTGTTGAACGCTGCTTCACCGGCCCCCATGGATCAATTACTTTGGTCCGACTCGGGGAGGGGGGGAGGATACTATTATTGAACTAAGTTTTTAAATTGAATTGATACACGAACATTGTGTATATAATAAAGAAGGTGGGGGGTATGGGACATAGTGGCCGAGCGGCAGCACGTTGGATTGGCGATCCGAAGGTTCTGGGTTCGAATCCTGGTGGAGGCTAGGATTTCTTTCCCTGGACTTTAGGGTGTCCTTGAGTCTACCCAGATCTGATGGGTACCTGACTTTAGTTGGGGGGTAAATGAAAGGCGACCGCTGGGCCCACACGACTCTGCCGTGGCCACTGAGACTGATGAACGCCGGCTTCACCAGCCCTATGATCAGTTTGGTCCGAAGGGTACTTTACTTAGGGGGGGGGATACAATGATTT
This sequence comes from Anisus vortex, assembly GCA_949126835.1. Taxonomy (NCBI): domain Eukaryota; kingdom Metazoa; phylum Mollusca; class Gastropoda; family Planorbidae; genus Anisus; species Anisus vortex. The sequence goes on from OX421497.1 coordinate 5,931,761, forward strand.
AACTAAGTTGTTAGATTGAAATGGACACACGGTGTATATAATGTAGGAGGTAGGGGGGGGGGGAGGAGGGGATTGGAAAGAAAAAAAATCCATATCGCATGAGTCTGAATTCTAAAAAAAAAACCTCAATTTGGCACTTCCTTTCAGGCGATTGTGAAGAATATCTCTGGCCAATATTAGGTTACCCCCCCCCCCCCTTCAATACCCTTATCTTTCCGACTTCGTTTTTTTTTCTTTTCTTTTGGGCCAATCGAATCGCAAGTGGCGTGTAAATAAAATTAGATATTTATTAGATGAAACAAAATATGTCCTGGACCGAGACAACAATATCACCCGAGACTTTTGGCGAGGGGAGGGAGGAGGGGGGTAATTCTAGAGACATCGAAACCAGGAGTTTGCGAAGGAGGGTGATTCTAAAAACATATAAAAACGAGACGTTTGCGATAGAGGAATAATTCTGAGATACATATAAACCGACGCCCATATTTAGTAATAAATAAATATATAGATGTGTGTGTGTGAGCCCCAGCCCACTTTACATCCCTATCCCATGGGCTTTTTTTTTATAAAGCAAAAATAATTTTTTGTTTAAAACACCAAAACAAAAACAAAAAATAAATCAATTCAATATCATGTCTGCGAACAGTTCAATTCAAAATTAATACATTTTTTTTTTAATGTTCCTCCTACCTACATCCTACATATCCCGTAGTCTGTTAGACCGTTGGGGCGCCACAGATGACATGTAAACCAGCCTCCTCCACTCCTCCCGTCTCTCAGCCGTTCTCATTGCCTCGCACAGTTTTGTACCTGTCCATTCCTTGATATTGTCTTCCCAACGTTTCTTTGGTCTTCCTCTCTTTCTGCCTCCTCTGGTGGTACCCTGCAGGATGGTCTTTGCAAGCCCGTTGGTTCTGGTGACGTGGCCATACCATTCCAGTTTTCTTTTCTTGGCTGTGGCCAGCAGGTCTTCATACTCTCCAATTTCCTGTTGTATTCTTTTTCTTATCTGTTCGTTGGTGATATGGTCCCTGTAACAGATACCGAGCAGGGTCCTGAAGCATCTCATCTCCATGGCGTTTATCCTATTCTCCAGCTCCGCTGTCAGTGTCCATGACTCGCAAGCATACAAGAAAATGGAGAGGACCAGTGAGCGCATCAACCTGATTTTGGTGCTGAGGGCTAGGTTCTTGTCTTTCCATATTGTCTTGAGCCTCTTTAGTGATGCTGTTGTCTGGGCAATCCTGGACATTATTTCTGGTTTGGAGCCCTCTACGGATACAATAGCTCCTAGGTACTTAAAGCTGCTAACTGTTTCCAAACTCTGCCCACCAATCTCGATCTTCGTGGTTATGCCGCTGGTGTTACTAGTCATTAATTTAGTCTTTTCGGCACTGATTTGCATGCCATAGGATGTGGAAGTTTTGTCTAGTCGCTCCACTAGATTGGCTAATTCTTCCTCACTCCCGGCGAGTCCATCTATATCATCTGCGAATCGAAGGTTGGTGATCCTTCTGCCATTTATGCTGATTGTCCCTTCATGATCCTCTAGTGCATCTGACATGATTCTCTCCAGGAAGATGTTGAACAGTGTTGGCGAAAGCAAGCATCCTTGTCGTACTCCAACGGTCGTCCTGAACCATTCTCCAATGTTGTTGCTGAAGAAGACTGCACTGGTGGCCCTGTCATATAGGCTACGTATCAGCATTGTCAGGTTGTCATTAATATTGTAATGTTTCATGGTTGCCCATAGGGCTGCGTGCCAGACCCTGTCGAATGCTTTTTTAAAATCAACAAATATATGGTACAAGTGTTGTTGGTGTTGCGCGTGCCTCTCACAGAGTATTCGCAGGTTAAAGATCTGCTCTGTGGTACTACGTCCCTGCCTGAAGCCTGCCTGTTCTTCCGCAATGATTCTTTCAGCATAAGGTCTGAGTCTGCTTAGAATTATTTTGAGCATGACCTTGCTTGGGTGGCTTATTAGGCTGATGGTGCGGTAGTTCTGGCATTGTTGAAGGTTGCCTTTCTTGGGGAGGGTGATGATGAGCGACTGGGTCCATGGTTTAGGCCAACATAACCATCATACAGACTTATGTGCCAACATCAGACTATGATGACGAAGAACTGGAGGATTTCTACACTCAACTCCAGGTGATCATAGACCAAACTCCCAAGAAAGACGTTCTCGTTGTTCAGGGTGACTGGAATGCCAAAGTAGGAAAAGATGCCTATGCAAACTGGAAAGGCACATGTGGACAACACTGCAATGTGGAATCAAATGAGCGAGGACTAAGGCTTCTGGAGTTTGCCAGCTTTAACGACCTTATGCTGGCCAACACACTCGGCCCTCACAAGTCCTCAAGAATAACCACATGGCACAGCCCAAACGGGAAACACCACAACCAAATCGACTACATCATGATAAAAACACGCTTCCGGTCAAGTATAAATGTTGCTAAGACTCGCAGCTTCCCTGGAGCTGACATTGGAAGCGATCATGACCTAGTTATGATGACCTTTAGGCTACACCTGAAAAGAATACAGAAAAAAGGGTACACCAGGATCAAATTTGACCTCGAAAAGCTGAAGGATCCTAAAGTAGCCGAAGCCTTCCAGGCAAAGATAGGAGGGAAATTTGCAGTCCTCAATATCTTAAATTCTGATTTTACGGACATGGACACATTGATCGACAATTTCAACACAGTGGTGACCGACACAGCTCAAGAGATTCTTGGCAAACATAGACCGGCCAGGAAACCATGGATAACACCAGACATCCTGGAGCTGTGTGACGAGCGTCGCCGACTAAAGAAAACAAAGACAAAAGACCAGAAAGAAGCCAATAAATACAGAACAATAAACCAGACAATTAGGAAAGGTATGAAAAGGGCAAAGAAAAACTGGATCGAAGAACAGTGCAACGACATTGAAAACTGTTTAAGGAAGAATAATAGCAAAAAAGCATACAAATTAGTAAAAGAACTAACCACCACTAAGCACGGGCGCACCACCACCATACAGGACAAGGATGGTAGAAACCTGACTGAGGAACCAGATATCTTAAAAAGATGGACTGAGTACTGCTCGGAACTATATAATGACAATATCACTATAGATCCAGATATACTAAACGTTCCTCCAGCCACAGACAATGACAATTACCCTATCCTCCGCACAGAAGTGGAAGCAGCAGTCCAAGCACTTCAAAAAGGAAAAGCCGCAGGAGTGGATAACATCCCTGCTGAATTGGTGAAAGCAGGAGGGGAAGCCATGGTAAATGTCTTATTGAACATTTGCAATATGGATTTTTAATGTTAAGTTTTTCTTTATTGTTTAAAAAAAATTATTTTTCTCGTTTTGAATCGTGTATTTTGTTTAGACTTTTAATGGAATATTTATTATTTTGTTCTGTGAAAATAATATGTTATTTTATATGTTTTAATATCATATTTTTTTTTACAGAGTTGTTTGTCGTCAACAATAACTTTATGTAAAAAAAAAAAACAACTTCATTAATTTTGCATTTAAAAGTTCATTAATTTTTATCCCAGTTTTTTTTAAATATTATTTATTTGTGTGTACAGATATTGACAATGTGGAAAAAAATTGTAATAATAAAGAGTTATTGACCAAGTTCACAGCGAAGCGAATACAATAACTGTGTCTGTGTGTGTGTGTGTGTGTTTGTGTTATAAAAAGACGTGCCTTGGATTCTTCGCTTAAGGTTATTTGTTTCGTTTTCTGTAAATATTTCTGACAAGTTCGTGTTTTTATGTGTGTGTTGTAGTTTATGTATTAGCACGTGCGTCACAAAGACTATAATAAAACGTAAAGTGTTCCGTCGGACCAAATTGATCCATAGGGCCGGAGTAGCCAGTTTCATTGGCCACGTCATACTAGGGGATGTGTGGCCAGCACAATGCCCAGCCGCCTTTACTTTATCCCAAACTAATGTCAGGTACCCATTAGACTCAGGGGGCACCTTCGAGTCCAGGGAAAAAATCCTAGGCCTTCACCAGGATCGGAACTTAGGACCTTCGGTACGCCAGTCGAACGCGCTGCGGCTCGGCCACCGCGTCCCTAAGACTATAATACATAGAGAGAGAGGAAATACTGCTTTGCTCTTGTTTTGAAAGATGAAAAGTTGTGTTTGTCATGCGCAGCGAAATCCAAATGGCACACAGCACTTCCGCTTAGCTTTTCATCATCAATATTTTCTATTTTTGTTAACTGCCAATAGATCTAACCACGGACACTTCACGCATCATACATCTAAAATCTAAACAATTTACCCGTAGCTTTCTACTTCGCAGTAATACTCCTATTCTCTCTCTCTATATATATATTTCTCTTCTCTCTATTCTTTTGTTTTCTATCCTGAACGGCCTCTCTGCCTCTCTCTCTATTTAGGTCTCTATATGGTGCTGTCTATCTCTCTTTCTCCCATTCTCTTTCTTGCTCTCATTAGCTCTATATTACTTTCTCCTTTTGCGGTCTGTTTCTCCTTTCTCTCTCCTTTCCCTCTATCACAATCTTTGTCCATTTCTTTCCAATAAAACGTAGCTTTAACCCCCCCCCCCCCCCCAAAGAGAAAATGTATTTTCGTCATCATCATCATTTTGTGTATAACACATCTCCATCGGAATTAAGCCTCCGGGGAAATTCTGCAAGTCTAAAGGCAGAAAATTGGAAGGCAATGATCTAAGGCGCCCCCCCCCCCCCACCTTCCCCACACCCTCATTCTCTGTCACCTCTGGCAGTAAGGGGAGGGAGGGAGGGAGGGAGGGAGGGGTAGTCTCAAAAATCTCCCAAGCTATATTAGGGCCTTAAAACTTTGACGCTTGCATAAATATGCCCGTCGGGGATCTGATGAACGTGTGAAGCCGGGGTGTGTGTGTCTGTTGGGGGGGGGGGTGGAATTCGCCAGGTTTAAAGAAGAGGGACGAATCAGTTGGCCAACTTTCCTATATGGTATATGATCTTTACAGGCTCTGAGGGATGGCTATTTCTAGTTAGTGGTAGAATAGGAGTTCTAGTCTGGTTCGGGGGGGGGGGGCGATGTAGAGGTGGGGGAGAGGGGGGTTCAAGTTGGTATGAGTGAATTTATTGAAGGGAGAGTAGAAAAGTATCTTTTTGATCTAGATAAATAAAGAAATAGGTAGAATAGATAGATAAATAGAAAGATAAATAGATAGATAAAGAATACACAGATAGATAGAAAAAAAGATAAATAGATGAAAAAATGGATAGATAGATAAAAAGATATATAAAAAAAATCCATAATAAATAGATAAATAAATAGATAGATAAAAAGATATATAAAATAAATCCATAATAAATAGATAAATAAATAGATAGATAAAAAAGATATATAAAATAAATCCATAATAAATAGATAAATAAATAGATAGATAAAAAGATATATAAAATAAATCCATAATAAATAGATAAATAAATAGATAGATAAAAAGATATATAAAATAAATCCATAATAAATAGATAAATAAATAGATAGATAAAAAGATATATAAAATAAATCCATAATAAATAGATAAATAAATAGATAGATAAAAAGATATATAAAATAAATCCATAATAAATAGATAAATAAATAGATAGATAACCGATAAATACATGGAAAGAATTGATAGATAGATAGATAGTAAATGTAAAGCTAAGATTACAATGTACGGCCACAATGTAAACGACAATGAGATTTCAGTGGTCTACTTGATGTCCAGAGTTCAAATGACCACTTGAACTTTCCTGGCTTCAAAGCACTTTAGGCGATGCATACATTTGTTGTTGTAATTTGTGTGTGTTTGTTTCTCCTCACGTCCACACCAACAACAACTTGGTGAATGTGAAGAACCAACCAGTAAACAACCACTAAAACAACAAGAGAACTAAGAAAAAAACTGCATCGTAATTAAACGAAACCAAAACAAAATACGTCTACAAACCATACGACCAACACGTTTTAATGACGTCATCGATAAAAAAAAACGAATTGATTGGTGGTTAGCTTGGGGGGGGGGGGGGGGGGGAGACAGGGATCCCTATAAAAACCCGATGCTGCGGTTTCAAACACGGTTTGCTGCGGGTGCCGTCCTACCACCCACCTCAACCACCCGTAACACACCCTCCCCCCGGGGGGGGGGGGGCCTGACATAATCCTGCAAGGAGTTTACAAGCCATCTTTATAAATCTGAGTAAATGCGCGTGCAAAATGTAGAATTCTCCACCAGGAAGCTGCAAGAAAGGCAAGGAGACACACACACACACACAAAACAGTGTAAAAAAATTTATTTTTTTTAATTTATAACAACAAAAAAAAGTTTAAATCAAATATAAAACACATTTCAAACTATTAAAAAAAAGAAAAACGGGCAATGTCCTCTGCTTGTTGCAATATGGTGGGTTAGATCTATTGCTGGAGAGAAGCTCGCCTACTTTCATTGGCTCTTCAGCAACTGATTTTTTCATTTGGATCTTTTATTTTTTAATCAAAATTCTCGTTGTTTTTATTTTATTTGTTGTACTTTATATTTTGTACATGTGGAACTGTGAATGTATAGGAGATGTTGGAGAGGTGGAAAAAGTGTATGACTGTGTGTGTGTGTGTGGGGGGGGGGGGTAAGAAAGAATGAGAGAGAGACAAAAGGTTCCGAGAATAATATCATGATGGTGTGAGAGAGAGAAAAAAGATAGAGCTTATGTGAGGAAGCACGCGAGAGAGAGAGAGAGAGAGAAAGAGAGAAATAGATAGAGCCAATAATTATTGGCGATGGGAGAATTATTGGCGATGGAAGAATTATTGGCGATGGGAGAATTATTTGCGATGGAAGAATTATTGGCGATGGGAGAATTATTGGCGATGGGAGAATTATTGGCGATGGGAGAATTATTGGCGATGGAAGAATTATTGGCGATGGAAGAATTATTGGCGATGGAAGAATTATTGGTGATGGAAGAATTATTGGCGATGGAAGAATTATTGGCGATGGGAGAATTATTGGCGATGGAAGAATTATTGGCGAAGGGAAGAATTATTGGTGATGGGAAGAGTTATTGGTGATGGGAGAATTATTGGTGATGGCAATAATTATTGGTGATGGGAGAATTATTGGCGATGGAAGAATTATTGGCGATGGAAGAATTATTGGTAGTGGGAGAATTATTGGCGATGGAAGAATTATTGGCGATGGAAGAATTTTTGGCGATTGAAGAATTTTTGGCGATGGAAGAATTATTGGCAATGGAAAAATTATTGGCGATGGAAGAATTATTGGCGATGGAAGAATTATTAATGATGGGAAGATTTATTGGTGATGGAATAAGTTCTGGTGAGGAAATAAAAAGAAGTAAAACAATTACTAATAGTAATAGAACAATTATGGTTTAATGCAGAGGTCCGTAACCTTTTGCAAACAGTGTGCCTAACTAGGATTCCAAAACCATTCTGCGTGCCAACAGCCTAAAAGTCAACCTGTTCTATTATACTTAAAAAAATTATTTTATAGGACAATAAATTTAAACCCATGGCAAGACCGATGCCAAAAGCAAAGGAGGTTTATAGAGAAAATCGTTAAAGCTTTTTACATTTAATAAAAACAACTTAACGTCTTTGTGATTATCATCCTTTTTATTTCCATTTATATCAAATGCAATATTTTATTAGTCAACTTAACTTTCACATTTATGGTTATCATTGTCTAAATATTATTTTGGTACTCAAGATGAAGATCTAACACTTAGTAATATATATTATATTGTGATCTCAGTTTACTGAGATGTCCTTTTAATTAATGTATTTAACATAGTCCCTGATTTTATACTACTACAGTTGAGCAGAAGAGATACATTGTAATCAAACAAACTAGGTACTTAATGTAATGTTTGAAAATATACATATAAATTCTTTAGTCATAAAATATTTATACAATTTTCAAATACTTTAAAAAAATTTGTTCATTTTAAAGTTATACACTGTAAGCCATTTATTCTTTTATCAAAAAATAAAAAGGAACATACTAAAATTATTAGCGCAAATAAAATGCTGAAATTATCTCCCTTTAATTAAAAAAAAATAATTCCAAATTTGATTCAATAGTGATGTTAAAGAAGTTATGTTTTGTAATATAAAAATATTAGTGACTTATTTTTATTTCTGTATAAGTGAAAGTTGAACCAAAAGTTGAAAGTAGAACAGAAAATACCTATCAGTTGAGAATAGCAGATGACTTTCCTAAGCTAAGCAGTCTCCTTCCAGATTTTTGTCTGCAAAAAGGCACTTTTCGAGGCAATTTTTTTTTAGTTTTTGAAACTCTTGCGTTTGGTTAGAAAACTCCGCTTTGAAAACTTCGATGTACTTCTGAAAAAGCCATAACTATTTATCTAAATATATGATATGCCTTAATATTGGGATGTACATGTAGTTAAATGTTTTGAAATTGATTTCACGGCAAGATATATGTCCAGTTGTAAATGCAAGTTCAACTCACTGAAATGTCTATGTCATTCAGAAACATCGGCTTCAACAGTCAGTTTTCCACATTCAGAACCAGAAAATGTTTTTTTTTTCATCAATTAAATAAAAATCTTGGAGGTCTCTCGCGTGCCATTGAAAATCGCTCTGCGTGCCATAGGTTGCCGACCCCCTGGTTTAATGGACGGATTAGAAGCAATTACAAATGGTAATATTAAACTTCAACGGATTGAGTAGAATGGATAACAGACTGTAGAGGCTGTCCTAGTTAGATAGTAAGTGCGTGTATGTGTGAATGTGTGTGTATGTGTGTGTGAGCGTGTATGTGTATGTATAAGTTGTCAGTGTGTTTATGTATGTGTATGTGAATTTGCGTTTTAGTGGCGTGCATGTGTGTGTCTTTATGTGTGCTGCATATAAAGGAGTGTACTTGCATGTTGGTATGTGTGTTTGGGTATGTGTTTATATGCATGTGTTGCGTTTGTATGTTTATGCGTGTATGTGTGCAAGTGTGTGTGTATGTGTATGTTTTTTAGTGCGCATGCATGTAGTGGTAATGTGAGCACACATAAAATACAACAACACACCTGTCCATCCATAAATTTAAACATTCAATCACTCATGAAAAAAGAAAACGCATCTCCACAAGAATAAACCCATACAAACAAAAAAAATCACTTAATAAACTTAATTACACAGAAGTGATACAAAAACGTAAATGAAATGACACAGAAAATACACACACAGTTTACACTAAATGACGTATGAACACAGACGTACTCAGCATACAAACAAACATATAAACACAGAGGAGCCGGAGAGTAAGCAGGACTCAAGACTCGAACCCTTGCGCCCCATACCTGACTGTTCCTGTCGTTGATCAGCTCGATGGACCACCGGCCCTCGTGTTTGATCCACACAAAGATGACGCCCCTGTTGTCGCACGTGGCCAGCTTCTGGTACGGCTCGTTCCAGCGGACCAGGACAACCTGCAAGGGTTCACAAAACGACAATTTATAGATCAACTTGATGAGTGTAATCCTAACAGCAGTTTCAATAAAAACAGTTGATAGTGTGATTTTGCCTATTTTACCGTAGCCAATTTTATTGCTTTGCGAGTTTTACTGAATGTACCTTTGCCGAATTTACCTTTGCCAAAATGTCCTTGCCGAATTTACCTTTGCCAAATTTACCGAGCAATCAATATATGTGTGTCTTTATTATAATAAACATACGATTGTAAGATAAATAGGTTTTACGAAAAACAGATCTATAGATACAGACGATATATAAATATATATACTAGATAGATTAGACAGATTACCGTAGGCAGATTAGTTAGATAAGACCGACTAGATAGAGAGATAGACATACGAGTATATCGATAGATAGATGATAGTGTCAGATAGATAGATAAATAGAATTATAAATGCATAGATATATGGATATTTATGGGCATAATATGGGTATATAGTTACATAGATGGATAGGTAGATAGACGTATAAATATATACATAAACATATATACATAGACGTATAAATATATACATAAACAGAAGCGCACTAATATGTCTCCACAATGGAGACAGATGCCAGTGTTTTGTTTCCTGATCAGAAAGAAGTGAAAAAATGATCTCTCTACCCTAAGTCCTACATACATCAATTACTGGTTGTCTCTGGATATCGTCACAGTATGCAAGTGTGTGTGTGTGTGTGTTTGGGGTGGAGGGGGAATTTAGAGGAGAAATATGGAGACGCATTGGGGGTGGGTTGGAGCTGGGATAGATTTCTTAAGAATAAGGACTCTTCAACAGATAGCCGCGTTTAGCCCAATGTAATTGTTTGTTTATTTTAAATACTGAATCGACCGATTGCGCAAAGCTGAAATGAGAGATGTCGCCTCTATTCTTGGGCGTAGTTTAAAATAATGAGCAATTAAAACAAGAATAACTAAAAGCTTTATTCTATGGAGGAGAATGTGGAGGAGGGGGGGGGGAGGTTGAGGGCGATACAATTTATAGCTGTAACATCGATCAGGGGTCGGCAACCTTTTTGACAGTAGTGTGCCGGAGTGGGATTTCTAATTCCTTTTGAATGCACAGACTAAAAATCATCCAGCTTAAGCACCCACTTTCTTGTAAAAGAGACGTAAAATAAACAACTTGGTATAGTCATCCGCGTGCCGTTGAAAATCGCTATGCGTGCCAATTATGGCCACGCCGTCCGTCGGTAGCCGTACCCAGACATAGATTATTGAAAGATGTGAGTATACAATGGCTTATTAAAATGTATAGTAATAACATGGCTTTTCAAAAGGGTAACTACAAATAGTTTTCTAAGAAGGAATCTATCTGGTAAGAAAGACAGAGGAAGACAAAGACTGACATAATGTAGACAGCCGGAACGAATGGGCCACGAACAACAACATAGGTAATAATAACTTCCTCCGAATAAATAACAACAGGAAAGAATGGAGAGTCATGATCGCCGATGTCTGTTCCAGACCTTGCACCTAAAGAAGAAGAACTACAAATAACAGGGATTGTTGAAATGTAGCTACAGCAAAGCAGTGCGTAGGATCGGGTTCGAATCCAGGTAAAAATCGCTACCACTTTCTTTACGACCCGAGTCTGAGAGGCTGGCTGTTCCTGAACCCTACTTTTTTAGTTTGCGAAAAAAAAGGCTACTGGGCATTGTGGATGGCCCCGCACAGTCCCCTTATGATCCGTGGCCACGGAAACTGCCGAAGGCTGCATCTTCACCCCCCCCCACCCCCAACTGACTAACAAGGGATACTTTACTTAATAGGAGCATAAAACGAAAACCAAAACAAAAAACACAAGAAAAAAAAAACGAACTAACAACTACAACACAGACATAGACACAAAATTTAAATGGCAATGAGTTTGGAGACGAAAAGCCAAAAGCAAATGGCAGAACTGTATATAGGCCAGATGCAAATCGCAGCATAAAGATCCCAACTCACAATACTGCAATGCAACAAGACAAAATCTCCACACATATAAAAAAGCTTAACTTGTTTCCATTCTCCCCTGCTGCTCCCCCCTCTACTTCTCCCCATCTTCTTCCGATCCTCCACCCGGACCCCCCAACTCAATCTGATGACGTTTTATTAAGGGGGGGGGCATGGACTCTATGCTCGCTGCATGCTTATTTTCTCATTTCCACGAGTGCGGACGCAGAAGAAAAAAATGGAGGATGTCGACTGAGGGAACGGAATTGGAGAAGATTGGGGCGGGGGGAGGGGGGAGGATGGAGAAATGCATAATAAAGAAATTTGTGGGGCCAAAAGGTTGCTGGGGAAAGGGGCGGGTAAATTGTAAGTGTGCCACTAGGAGAGAAAGAGAGAGAGAAAGAGAAAGAGGGAGACAAATAAAAGAGAGAGAGAGATAGAGAGAGAGACGGGGGGGGGGGGCAATTTGGCCAGAAACGATCATGGAGTTGACTGATTTCGTGGACAGGAAATTGCAAGCCAGAGGGAGGAAATATCTGGCCATAATATCTGTGCGTCTGATTGTTACAACTTGGGCCTTTCATAATATGCCAGGATGGGCTTGTTGGCCACAAACAAGAGACATATTATAGTGTGGAGGGCAGAAAGATTTGACCCCCAGGGCTTGTTTTTTCTTTCTCTGTTTTTTTTTAAAATGTCGCTTTGTTGCCAGTTAGTAAGTACTTTTCTAACCATTTGGAGTTAGCGTTAGGATTAGAAAAGATCTATAAAAAAAAAATAAAAAAAAAATAACAGACTAAAATGTAATAAACTATTGTTGAAATGGAACTGATTCATATTAACTATACGATTTTTTGGATTTTTATTACGATACATTAGTCTATAGAAGTTAAATCAAACGCGACCACGTTTCCGTTACCCTGAACTTTGAAAAAAAAAAGAAAAAATCTGGACAATACAGTTAAAAAAAAAAAAAGAACTTCCCGAAAAAAATAAATAATGAATTCAAATGTGAAATCGTGGGGGATTTTCGAAATTTCGAAACATGAGAGTAAATTTGTTGTTGTTCCTGTTGTTAACTGTGGTGAATTAAAATTCGCCAGCACTTTCAACAGCATCATACAACCTCACCGCCCACACGAAACACGGCAACATTATTCTTTTGTTGCATGGTCCAAAACGTACAGTTTATTTCGAATGTAACATCTATATATATATATATATATATATATATATATATATATAAAGTAGACTGTGTGTGTGTTCAACCAATCATATTAGTTAATTTAGAGACACGCGTCCATATTGTCTTTTGAGATTTCACCTCGGACACGTGTCTTCACTAGCTAAGTGGTTAACGTGTTGGACTGCCATGCGGGCGACCCGGGTTCGATTCTCCAGTTAGTCTATACCTTTTTTTTTCCACAATTTTCTCTTCATTGTAGGAGCTTTTACAGGCCTGTTTTATTATACCCCGGGCAACGCCGGGGAATTTAGCTTGTAACTTCTACAAGACTACAAGAAAGTGTGGAATGTATGTATGCATGCATGTAAGTGAACTGGCCTACTTATTCAAACTGTTACCCCTTTTTGTATTATCTTGACTGCCATATACACATACAAAAAACATAAACACAAATATATACACACAAGACACACACACACACTGGCTTAAACCCAGTATTTGTAAGACAGGACACAAAACACGATGGCTACCAAGCCCACAAGACAATCGAACTGTCCAACCTCCTTCCGTGAATAGCAGCCAATTAGACCATTCCTGATTATGAAAAATCATATCACACACACACACAAATTCTACAAATTCGCAGATGGTGCTACAGCTCTTCTAGAAAACAAAACACAGAAAAGAGTTTTTGTTTTTTATTTCAGGTTTTGTGAGAGTTATCTGCCCGGCTTACGTCAGATGCAGAGAAAACTTCACGTCTCATTCAGCATTGCCAACTCACCTTGGAAAATAACAACAACACAAGAAAACGACCAGTTTATCAGGCACTTCCAATATACCCAGAAATACACAGATCATATTCCATTCCAAGCAATATACATATTATTATATATCAACAAATCCATCATTTTTCCCTGAGTTAGGTATTTCGCAAATTCTAGGCTAGATCGTGTTTTATCAGGCACTTCCAATATACCCAGAAATACACAGATCATATTCCATTCCAAGCAATATACATATTATATATATATCAACAAATCCATCATTTTTCCCTCGAGTTAGGTATTTCGCAAATTCTAGGCTAGATCTTGGCTAATGTTTTTAATCTGCTGAAAATGTCCGCAAAGATGTGTTTCTGAAATTGAGTGCCTAAAACTCCATTCCGCTTTCCACACTGTCACTTCGTCGACATTCGTCCTTCCTCCGCGCGAGGCGGTGTCATGGATACACACCAAAAGCTTGTCGTGCTTCTTTTTTGCCATTTCTTTCGACTCTTCATGCAGCCATTATGCCTACCTCCTTTTCCCCAGCCACTATCAACACTATATGACGTGTCTCTAAACGCGGCGCCTCATCCACTCACAGGACTCCCACAACCTCAATGGGCGCCTGGCCTTAGTTGAGGTAAAAAAAAAAAAAGGCGGCTGCGCATTGTGCTTGCCACGCAATCTTCTATTATGCCGTAGCCGCAGAAACTGGAGAACGCTGCTTCACCGACCCCATGGATAAAATTGGTCCGTAGGGATACTATCAGCATACGTTAAATCAGCATACGTTAAAAATGTTGTGTGTTTTTATTTGTGTGCATCTATTAATTATTGGTTTATATGCGTCTCTTGGCTTAAAGATTTGGTGTTATGCATTAGGTTAAACATTGAGTTACATTTAGATATGTTTATTTGTAAATATTGGGTCATATGCACATTTTAGGTCTAATTATTGGATTACCTGCATAGATTATTTGAAACATTGGATTATACGCATATATTGAACATTTATATACATATATATTACGACAAAATGTTCACGCAGCCATATTACGACAAAATGTTCACACAGGCATATTACGACAAAATGTGCACGCAGCCATATTACAACAAAATGTCCACGCAGCCATATTACGACAAAATGTGCACGCAGCCATATTACAACAAAATGTGCACGCAGCCATATTAAGACAAAATGCGCACGCAGCCATATTACAACAAAATGTGCACGCAGCCATATTACAACAAAATGTCCACGCAGCCATATTACAACAAAATGTGCACGCAGCCATATTACAACAAAATGTGCACGCAGCCATATTACGACAAAATGTGCACGCAGCCATATTACGACAAAATGTGCACGCAGCCATATAAGGACGCTTGTAGAATGAAAAGAAAACAGTCCAGGATTAGAATTGGGACAGCAGGGCCTTCCTCCTACCCCAACCCACCCATCGCACTTCCACCATTCCCCAGTCGCGACTCGAATGTCCAAGGTCCATTTTGTAAAGGCATTCTGAAGAAGACATTCACGCCGGAACCGCTTGTGACTCAAGAAATCGGTAGAGCGACAGGCGGGTGAAGTGGGGGTAGGGCGCTGGCGTGGGGAGGGGGGCGGGGCGCAACTGTCTGATCTACTCAAGTTTAGTGCACCCCATGAGATTCTCCATGAAGTGAAGACAAATAGGGGAAAAGATACGGAGAGAAAGAGAGAGAGAGAGAGAGAGAGAGAGAGAGAGAGAATGATGAAGGGATACCGAATAGAACCTCGTCCATTAAGTTAGATTGCGGTAAAGTATTGAATGGCCCCCCTTTCTCACAGACTATCAATCCCGTCCTCTTCTCTCTCTCTCTCTCTCTCTGCCCCCCCCCTCTCTCTCTCTCTATTTTCATGTTACGTCTCCTCATTGACTTTCAGGGGGAGTTGGACCATCAATAATACCCTCAGGAATTTGTATGTCGCTTCTCTCTCTCTCTCTCTCTCTCACTCTCTCTCTCTTTATATTTTTCTTCATTCCCTTTATTAGGCCAGACCGTGGGCTACTTTTTTTATAACAAGAACGCCTTATACTCCCACCCCCACCTCACCTCGCTTCTCTAGCCACAACCAGTAGCGAAGTTTTAAAGAAAATAGCCTCAAAGGAAATGCGTCTATATTTAAATGACCAACCCTAAGCCCCCGCCCCTTCCCCTTGCCCCCTCTCCATCTCGCTCTTAGCTTAAGATGGGTGGTTGTTGTTTTTGTGGGTTGGTTTTGTCCTAGTGCCCACATACAGCTTACAGCTCCAAAGAAAAGAATAAAAACGTTGATTACGATCGCACAGGACAAACGCTCAAGTTTAACTTGGACCGCCCAAATGGTCGCAAGTCGGGTTACTTTTTCACAGTTCTCCAAGGCCCGCACGTTAGTCAACCCCCCCCCCCTCTTTTCCTTGCTCATTTAAAGTCATCACCTTTCGCCAAGCCTGGGTCAAAGACCAAAAAAAAAACAACAAGAGTTCTCACCAGCGGGCACATCACGTCGTATTGACAAATAAAACGTAGAAACAGCGAAAACACGTGGAAACCGCAAAAACACGTGGAAACCACGAAAACACGTTAAACCACGTTTTCCCCCCGTCCTTACGACGTGGTGTGCCCTCTGGGTCCATGTATCTTGGGTGCAAGCAAGTTTCTGCAACTAATTTCCAGGCCACATCCCGCGTCATATGTTCTTTCATTTATACTTATAATCGTAAAAAAACAACACGAAGAATTACCACACTCATATTCTCATAGCTTCATCTCACAACTTAGTCAACTCACGGTGTTGTTCTGTATGGACAAGTCTTAATGAGGCGTGAGTTTTTGAACCCGAATGTTCGTGAACTTCCTGTTCTATTTTTAAACTAATAAACAAAAAAAAGCATGCTTTTGCTGGTGTTTGACAATTGATTTCAACCTCGACGGCCAGTTCTAGTCTTTTAGAATTATACAAAGGGTACAATATTAGTTATGAGGAATCCGTTTTTAACATCAAAAGTGAACAGGCGATAATTAATACTCAAGTGTTAGTCGCGTGAGGTAATAGTTTTATTTGTTTACAAAATAAATGAGTCAAGAGTTTCGTTTTCTTGGTTATTGAAAAACAAAATTCGTAAATTCATAAAAACGAATAACAAAAATTATTTTGCATTAAGCAATAAGTTTGATATTTTAAAAAGGTGATTTTTCACTTCTGACTTTCACAATACATTGTTTTGTTTTGTAAACATCTATTGGAAATGAAATAAACTTTAATCCCCAACAAATTTGAGTACAACCAGTAAAGTAGCACACAGACATTGTTTCGAAAAAAATGATCGAATAAGAACGAAAATGTTTTTGCACGTGACCTTTTATGCATGCATACACGTTAAGACTTGTCCATTGTTGTTCGGTGCGTATATTCTCACATTATTGAATTATTATTTTTCTCTTGGGATAGATCCTTGACATTAATACAGGGGAAATAACTGCCGTAGATGAATAATTTATGATTGTTTTTATTTTATTTTACTTTATTGTTATGTTAACAAAGACAAAAGAGAAGATGAATAAATGATAATCGTAAAGAATTGTTTGCTTTTTATGATGTTGAGATGTCTTAAATCATTGAGTTATATATACATGGAGTGCTCAAGCAATTAAAATGGAGAATCATAGTCTATATATGTTAACTGAGTAAGTAATTTTAATGAATATTTATTATTTAGACATGTATATATAGCTCAGTGCCATACAGTGCACTTATCTATATTTAAAACTCCGCATTTTCTCCGACAATTTACTTGCTTGAGCACTCCATATATAGAGAGCTTAGTGTCTTAAATGTTATTTACACATTTTCAGCATCATTTTTGTTATTACTGACATATACCCACGCATATTAAAAGAAGGAACACCACTGTACTGTTAACCGATTCAAATAAATAAACGCCTCTGCTGTAATTAAAATGATTGATAGATTACATAGTATTGCGTGGAATATTCTACCAAACCTTGAGTTGTCGGCCATTCTTTTTAAGAGGCCCGCCCCTAGCCAAACAAAATACCACTTCCACAATTCGTTTTCCTACAGATCGTATCGTATGGCCTTAATCTTGATAAATGTACCGGGCCCATTAATTAAATCTCACTCGGCGGCGGGACGGCATAAATATCGGCGGCGGGTCGGCATAAATAACTGCACCATAAATCAATGAACTCCAGTCCCAGAAATTTCTTGTGACAACAGCTGCCCACCCCATCTTCCCTTGTTTTTTTTTTGTTTGTTCTACTCGTTGTTCATTTATTAACGGCCCCTGTGTCTGTTGCTTGTTGTTTTTTTTATTTGTGTTGTCTGCATTTTCTGTTTGATTCGGCATTTGAAAAAAATAATTTTATCGTTAGAATATATGTGGACGACCCCTTATTTCTTTTTTTAAAACATACATGTTATAAAGTCTGTAGTGGCTGACCCCTCATTTTTTTTATTGTATGTATCAGTATTTTATCTTTTTTTTTTTATTTGGGCAACTTTGTAGTGTTAAGGACGATACTTGTTTTTTTTTATTGTTTTTTTTTTAAATCTATATTTCTACAATACCTTTGAAGTGGATAACCCTTAATCATAGCGATTAAATAAAACGGAAGTGTAAAGTGCAAAAGGGAAATCGGGAATTCTGAAAAGAAGTCATTCGAGTTATCAAATAGCAGAAATATTAAATCAAGCGGTCCATCTTTTAATAGTCTTTGGTAGGAGGGAGAAGACGAAAAAAAACCTAGAGACTAATATAATATCTATCGATGTAACTACAGACAGTTAAAAGTGTGGAACAAACAAATCTTACGAATAAAATAGTATTTGAAAAAACCAAAACAACCAACAACTGACAACCGCCAAGAAATCAAATAAATACCGAACCCAGCTCTGGGCTAGCTGACGACAAACAAGAAAAGAATCAGGACATAAACGGAAGCCAAACTGCGCATGCGTGCAAGGCAATAGGCTTTCCTCGTTTATTTTCCCTCCGTTCTATTTTCTTGTTGTTGTTTTTTACTATCTGGCCCACTCAATGACAAACAAATGCGTAAACAATGGGATCCAGATGGAACCGGAAGTAGTGGAGAAATGTGAGACACAATGATTGGGTATGGGCTGGGGAGGGGAGATGGGGGGGGGGCAGAACACGTATTGATTCAATCTTGACCAGAGATATGGACATTGAGCGGCTTCCATCGGAGCACACTGACACGAGCAACACACACACACACGCACTTATCACTGGCCTAGTATCTACCCACACGCAAGCAACGAATCAGGTATATGACCGTGCGTCTTCAGGTTCGAATCCAGGTGAACAGGCTAGGATTTTATTCCACCCCCCCTCCCGCCACCCAGGTGGTCTCAAGGGTGTCACGTGAGACTGACCAGCCTTTGACGGGACAACTCTTGGGAGGAGGAGGAAAAAGGAGACGACCGAGCATTGTGCTGGCCACACATTCCCCTACACCCAGTGTGTCTACGGCAAAAAAACAACAACGCCGTTTTACAAAACGACACGGACCATAAGGAGCAAAAACATGGCTTAAAAGAGTAACGTTATCTTGACAAAAAATCTTTTCCAAGAAGTATGGATTCTTCTCAGAAGTTCCAGTGCCGTACAAACGTCAAGTCTCCGGCAGTGCCACCTTTGTTTGTTTGTTTGTTTTTTGTGCAAGTGGATTAACAATAAATTGGGGTAGGCAACCTTTTGATCATAGTGTGCTAAAGATGGATTTCCAATACATTCAGCGTGCTAGAAGCCTGAAAGTCACAATGCTGTTGCACAAAACCTCACTTTTGGGCACTTTGTCCTGCCATCGAACGCCTGTGATGCGACGCAGGCATCGCAGATGGAAGATGATTCCGCTTAGGCTCATAGAACGCATGTCTAAAGTCTCGCTGCCATATGTCTGGTCTTTACCTAAATATCTTTATCTATCTATCTTATATCTATCTATTTATCTATAAAACTATATATCTCTATCCCCCTTGCCTCTCTCTCTAGTTCTTCTAGAGAGAAAGAAAGAGAGAGAGAGAGAGAATTACGTACATTCAAATGATTTGTATTTCTAAATAATAAAAAACCCCACTAAAACAAGGGGAGAGAATAAACACACAAGGGAGACAACTAGTTAACTGGGCAGAGTTACTGACCATGGAATCAAATTTCGTCAATTCTCCACACCCTTCGATCTCTCCGTTCAACCCATCGCCCCCCCCACTCCCTTTCACACCCACCGGGTCCACCCCCCCCCCCCCCACCCCCACCAATCAGCGAGTTCGGGGTCAAGTATTGGACGACCCCCCTCCCCCCCGGTGTGTCCATTTCAATCTGACCGACTATCTTGGAAACTACCGGACCTTTAGTGTTGGGTGCGTGTTTAACCCAACCCTTACCCCCCCCCCTACCCCCCAATCACCCATTTCCAATGTGCTCTGGTTACTGCAATTGGCGTGGTTCTGTATGATTGTTTTTTGTCAAATTATACAAAAAAGTGACAGAATCCATTTCGTGTGTGATATGTAAAGTTGGCAGAGAATCATTGGATAAATATTATATGACAATCATATAATAAGTTAATTACTTACAAGCTAAATTACCCGGCGTTGCCCGGGGAAAATTGAGATTTAATATTGACTAATCATTATTTACTGAAAACCTTTAGGAAAGTAATTAAAAATAAATATTGTAATCTGGTAAAAAATAGGGCAAGTCTCTTTATTTAACAACAATTTAGGACCATCACTGGCTGAGAATCGAACACCCGTCTCCCGCATGACTAGAATATCATTAACTTATTAGATTTTACTTTCTGTAAGCATTTTAGGAAGCTTTCAAAATACAAGAAAGTTAATCTAAATTGCCCGGCGTTACCCGGGGGAAAATTTCCTAGGGCTTTAGCTACAGATAAAAATTATATAAACTACATTGATCAGAAAGCTATATTAATTTTAAAAAATATAATTATTATTTTTTTACTGAAAACATTTAAGAAAGAATCGGACATCCGTCTCCCGCGTGCGTCTAAAATATAATTATTAGATTTTACTCACAGAAAAGATTTTAGGAAATCACTAAGTCCTGAAATTCTATAAAATTAATTAAATAATAGAAATTTTAAAAAAAGTAGAAAAAGCAAATGAAAAGATATCAGTGGGGAATCGAACCCAGGTCGACCGCATGGCAGTCGGATACCCTTACCACTGAGCTAGGGAGGACACATGCCGGAAGCGAGATCGCAAAAAGTAAAATATGAGACAATAAGGTAGAAGGGAAAAACTTAAGTTAAAACAAATTAATAATATAATATAGCATGTATCAACTGAATATACAAGTAGAACAGTGGGGGTTTTAACAATGTTTAAAGAAGGTAAATCTTCAAATAATGAGTGATCTTTGTTGAACGTAGGGTTCGGTTAGTTCCCTAAGATAAAAACGGCATCTCATCATTATACATCTTACGGCCACTAAAAAAAATAAAGCTCTATAATAATAAGCTATAAAGCATATATTATAGACACTCCATGTTCCAGCTAACGCTCGGGCCCTCCTGGCTCTAGCTCCGGTTGGGGGGGAGGGGGGCTTTTTTATAGTGAATAGTGACTATACAGTGGCGTAGCTAGGGTGGGGGAGGGGGGGTCCAAATTCGAAAGTCCCCCCGGGCCCCTATTTGAGGTGGGGCCCCCAGAGGAGTGTCAGAATTTTTTTTTTCTCATGTCATAATGTCGAATGTCAAAATTCAGGGGCCCCTAAAGAGGCCAAGCTCCCCGGGCCCCAAAATCCCTAGCAACGGCACTGTGACTATCTATACAGGGGATGGATAGGTCACTCAATCACTAAAGAGTTGGTCGTGTCGCGATCAATCAATCAATCAATCTATCAATCAATCAATCTATCAATCAATCAATCAATCAATCTATCAATCAATCAATCTCTATCAATCAATCAATCTCTTGGTAGATTCATCGGGTGTCGACAGTGGCTTTCCTATTTCTGCTCTTTCAAGTGTCAAGATTTATTTTTTTAATCTCGTCCCGTCTGGGATCTCCACGTCGCATTGACGGGAAACACACAAACATGGAAACCACGTTTTTTTTTCCCCGTCGATACGACGTGGTCTTCCCGCCGGGGCTTCACTTATTCTCCTCCAGTTAAACCATAACAGTGGTTTTTGACAATCATAGCTTAGGGCAGGGGTCGCCAATATTTTGCTAACAGTGCGCCATACTAGGATTTCTAAATCATTGAGCCTACCAACAGCCTGAAAGTTAACACGCTCTCTACTTTTGTATAGTAAGACAATTTTTGTAGCACCATAGCTAGATCAATCCCAAAGGCAATGGAGCTTCGTACTTCGTAGAGAAAATCGTTATTTGTTTGCATTGATATAGAGAAATTTCACATAGTGTGTAATAATTTTAATATAGATCTAAATGAGAAGAAATAATTCGAACATCTACTATTAGCTCATTATATTTAGATCTCAGCTAACTGAGCAATTATTATTTTTTAGGTGTACCCAGATAACAAAACGAAAGGAGCAATAAAGAGGAATTGATACGTAGTAATCATACGAACTGGGTAGTTAAAGTAATGTTTAAAAATGTACATATAAATTCTTTAGTCACATAATATTTATGTAAATTTTGATTATATTTTTAGCCATTAATTTTTTTATAAAGAAAAATTTGAAACACTGAAACACTTTAACGCAAAGTAATCGGATTAGATCTAATTATTTCCTTTTATTTTAAATTAAATTTCCGAAATTAATTTTGATTTTAGTGATGACAAACAAGTCATGTTTTGTAATTTGTATTTTTTTATATACCAATCGAGCATTTTAAGATGTAATTAGAGGTATAACATTAATTTACGTTAAACCGTGGTAAATAAACATTTCCTGCCTAAATTGTTTGTCCATTTAAAAACTTTTTTTTTTATCATTAATAATGACAACAATTGCATAATACAATGCTAGCATAGTAAAGTAAGATATCCCGTCGGACCGAATTGATTCATAGGGCCGGTAAAGCAGCGTTCACCAGTTTTGTGTGGCCACGACAATAGTCAGCCACAGATAATGAAATATTTCAATATTCCAATTATGATGAAATATTTGCACACAAACTTGCACACAAACATTCCTGGACATTGTGATTTTCTTGAAGTTTATCACCCAGCAGCCATTAATTATGCTGACGTACCGGTACGTTATTCACTTGCATTAAAAATATCTTTCTTGTGGAGATATCTCGCGTGCCATTGAAAATCGCTCTGCGTGCCAAGTCTGGCACGCGTGCCTTAGCTTGCCGACCCCTGGCTTAGGGCACATAAAAATTAGGTCAAATTTACAAAGAGGGATAATTTTACAGTAATTCAAAGTTGATAACTAACGTCCCTACGTTTCACACGTTTTAATCGGCATATTACCATAATATTATTATTATAGGGCGTTTGCAATCACGTGACAAAAAGCACGTGTTTTTTGTTTACTTTGTGTAGTGGTGTACAAGTACAATGGCCGCTGTATCAATAAAATGTCTTATAGGCTCAAGCTTGTTTTTATTTATGTAAATAGGTCTAGCCGGTCCTAGCCTAATCACATTAATCAATTATTCTGCAGTATTTAAATTTTAAAATAGGGAAATACGTATATTTAATGTCGTACCGAACGACTAGGCCTACAATTATTCGCAATGACATCAATAATTATAATTTCAATAAAATCAATTCAATTGCAACACTTACCGGTCGGACATAAAGATGGTAAAATGTTGAAAATCGTTGAAAAAATACCATGTCAGGCTTTCTCAAGATGATCTACGACTATTTGCCTCCTAATTTGTGAGTAGGATAGCCAATAAATAGATGTGAATTTGGCAAAGATAAAGAACAACTCCACCACGTTACATTTGTACCTCAAGTGGCTTCTATATTTACACAATGACGTCACCAAAAAACTTAAGCTCCGCTTATTGCAAACGCTCTATTAAAGAGACGCTTTACGACTCTTAGAGGTTTGCTAACATACAGTTAGCATTGGCTTCAGTGTAAGGATCCGTTCAATGGTATAAAACTACATAATATAGGGTCTATGGGGGGGGGGGGCACGGTCGTCCTGGGTTCGATTCCTGGTGGAGCGTGTTATTTCCCTAGGTCTGTAGGGTGTCCCTGAGTCAACTCAGCTTTGATGGGTCCCAGTCGAAAGCGTGCCCCCTATCGATGCAAACGATAAACATAATTTGGACAATTTCACTAAGACAGACTTTGAACACTTACTAATTTTTTTATTTTTTTTATTTTTTTGTGTGGAAAAAAAAGGGGGGAGGAGGGTATATAATCCAGTGCCAAATATTACTTTTTGGACAAAGTCGAAGGCATCATAACAAAAAACATTGAACCTTTTGTATTGATATTAAATCAATAGTCAAAACCCGTTTTATCGTACCGTTAAAAGTACATCTTTTGTACTGAGATAGTTTAGATTTTCTCGTTAAGAGACTCTCGCAAATTCTCGAGAAGAAGACTATTCTCAGCGAGACTTGGTAGGATTTAAGCAAAAAAAAATAAATGACAAAGTAATAAAAATGACAATTTGAGATTTGGATTTTCTAACTTTTTTTTTGATCACTTGGCCAAATAAAGGATTAATCAAAGGGGGTAGTCATCGATTCGTCAACGGTTCTCGGACGACGAAGGTTTAGGGACGAGGGACTTTATTTAATGTTGACAAGAGCAGGTGGGGTAACAACCACTATAAATATGAGGGACAATAATAATGTCTTCGACTATTTGGAACCACCAATGCGTTTATTCTGCTGTACTTTTGATAGCTAGCCGTGTTTTCAATATTTCTTTTTTGTTCTTTTTGATGTTTTTTTGTTAAGTGACGGCGTTTAAATTATTCATAGATAATTCAGATCAAAAATAGAACAGCCCATTCTATCACCTTTGGGTCGGATTTTAGGATTTGATTGATATGCCAACCTTGATGCGGTTATTTATAACTAGATTTTGCGGGGGTCGTCCCACGACTCTTGATCTGAAATGTTAAATTCCTCCTGTTATGTTTCATACTAGAACAGGGGTCGGGAACCTATGGCTCACAAGCCAGATGTGGCTCTTTTGATGGCTGCGTCTGGCTCGCAGACAAATGATCAATTATAAAAAAAAAAAAAGTTTCTTTAGACTCCTTTGATCTACATAGTAATTGCATATCAATATTTCATTCTACAAATGAGCTAAAGTCTACTGCAGCTCAGCATCAGAAGTGGTTAAAAAAAAGTAAATTCCGCTGACCTAAAAGACAGAAAAAATAGCAACCCTGCATTCATTAGAATTAAATGGAAATTTACTTGAATTTTTAGTTTTAAACATAATGTATGGCTCTCACAGAATTACTTTTCAAAATATGTGGGGTCTATGGCTCTCTCAGATGTTACGTATGTCGGTCATAGATGAATGACGTAGTAAGGCATTGACCTCTTAACAAGTGCGTATTAGAGTCCAAGGTTTGACCTTTCTGCTCTGAGGGCAGTTTAAATAAAATAATTCGTCCAACCCCGTGGAAATTGAAGATTAGATTCTGGATCGCAGTACCCTATTAGAGCCGTGATTTGAAATGCGTATTAGGACCCTGTAGAATCTTCGATAATAGTTTTTCTTTGTAAAGTCCCTACCTCCTTAAAGTTAGTTCAGTTTGAAAGTTTGTAGAGAGAAGTCGCTATATTGATACTTGTATATTTCATGTAATTTTATGAAACTCTTATGTTGCCATCAGTTGATGCATTTTACTTATAGTTTATCTTGAGTCTACAATTTAAATAAAATTGTTTATTCAACAACTGGAGTTGTTTGATCTATCATTGTTGAGAAAGGTGTTGAAGATAATTATACCGAATATAAATACATTACTGCATAGACCTGTCAGTCAAGGAACCCCTAGCTTGGACTACAGATTCGCAGAATCTAGAGACTTTTAATAAAGATACAACTATTTCATTGAATCCGATTTAACGAGTCGTAATAATAGTCATCATAGAAATAGTGACAGGCCATAACACAGACAAAAAAAGTTCCCAACCCCTGTACTAAAAGCTTGACAGCAACAATTCTTATGCATGTTCCAGGGCCAGGGCGACCGGGAACAGTAAAAAATAACAAGAAACTAAATACCGAGAGAAACGTTCTCAATACAGTTTCTAAAAATGTGTTGTTGTTTTCATTATCTTTTAACAAAACACATTTTAACCATTCGTGTCTCCGTCATTTTGACGGGCATAACTACTAGTGTAATACTAGTTTCTATAATGTCTTTGAAATGGTCTCGATAGTTCATTGAGAGCTATTTAATTCAATTTTGGTGTAGAGAATAGCTGCGTAGATAGTTAGTTATCTATTATGACGTAATAAGTTTTCTCGTACTCTACACCACTTTCTAGTATGCCTTTACTTTAGAAATCGGAAATCCATTCTAGAATTTTCTGAACCAAAATCTATCTAAAGCACACAGTGGTGCAATTAGGGCTGTTGTTGCCTTTATTTTCGCTTAGCTACAAGGGAGCTAGATTTAATTGTTACTAACCAGTGAAGTTGAATGTTATTATTGTACAAAGGTTCAAGCATTGAATTCTTCTTTAAACATTCATCGAGCGGCTTGAGTGTATTATTTTTGTAGTGAAAATAAGCCTACAAAGACAACAGAAGACCCGGATTTATAGAACCCCTGTAGAAATATGATCCTGAACTTCCAAATACAAATTTGTAACACCCCTGTAGAAATATGATCCTGAACTTCCAAATACAAATTTGTAACACCCCTGTAGAAATATGATTCTGAACTTCCAAATACAAATTTGTAACACCCCTGTAGAAATATGATTCTGAACTTCCAAATACAAATTTGTAACACCCTGTAGAAATATGATTCTGAACTTCCAAATACAAATTTGTAACACCCCTGTAGAAATATGATCCTGAACTGCCAAACACAAATTTGTAACACCCCTGTAGAAATATGATTCTGAACTTCCAAATACAAATTTGTAACACCCCTGTAGAAATATGATCCTGAACTTCCAAATACAAATTTGTAACACCCCTATAGAAATATGATCCTGAACTTCCAAATACAAATTTGTAACACCCCTGTAGAAATATGATCCTGAACTTCCAAATATATGGGGACTTTTCGTGGCATCATTAAAGGCAATTCATCATCGTACAGGTGGAAATTGTTAAGGATGGCGGGCCAAGAGCTTTTTTGTTTAAAAAAAAAATAAAAAATGTGTGGGCCACGCACGGCATCAAGATCTATTTCTGGAACACTGTCTGAGCAGCTAGTTAGAGCTATCGACACTTCTGTTGTTTTTTTTTTTTTTTTGGAGAGGATCTCGGTCTAGTATTGGACGAGAGATCAAGATTATGGGCGTATATATATGCCCGCGTGTGTTTATGTGCGTGTGAGCCCTTGTGTATGCCTCAGTGTGTGCATGTGCGAGTGATTGGGTTCGTGTAAGTGTGTATATAAGTAGATATGTAATTCAGTCGGCGACTGTGTATGTATGCACATAAGTTTGTTGTGAATTAAATATACCCTTGGCCTCAACTGAAACTATTCAACTAAAACAAGAAGGAACCCAATCAATAAACAATATCCATATGCACTCGATGGTACCAATAGAAAGAAACTATCTATAAATCCATATGATCGATTCTACGGCACCCCTACCCCCCCTCACAACCCACGACCACCCCCCTGACACCCCACTCCAACTAACTTTTCACAAAACAATGAACGCCTCCACCTGCTGTGTCGGAATGCCAAAGAGCTCCAGCTTCCCCCCCATCCCAGTGATGGAGAGAAAAGCGAAACGGAGGAAGGGGGGCCGAGGCGATAGAGATCGAGGGAGAGGTAGAGTAAGGCTGCAAACGCAGTGGGCACAAACACCAACACACCTTCGGCACGTATCTTAAGCCGAACGCCAATTGAACGATTGAACTGGGATTGGCACAAACGCAGTGCGCGATACGACTTGCGTTCAACTTTTAGCCAGCGAGAGCCTAGAGATCATGTGACACACAGGTCGTTCCAAAATGGAGGCGCTGTGCAGTGCAGCTTTGCAGCTTGTTCTATTTTATTGGCTCGGGAAAAGGTATTATAGGGCAACGGTACTGGGTTCATCACATATTTTGAAAGAGAGAAAGGTTTGGGGAATACCATCATCTTTTAAACGAGGTTTTGAACGACGAGGAAAAATGTATCGCGTACATCAGGATGAGACCCTCAACTGTTCGGACACTTTTAGAGTAGGGATGTTAAACGAAAACCGGAATACCGGATTCCGGTTTTGAAACTGAAAACCGGTTTTGATTTTCAAAACCGGATTTCGGTTTTTTGGTAGCAACCCTTTTATTTTTGTTTTGATGGAAATAATTGTAATAAAATTTTTTGGATCCGCTCAAAACAATTCTTGAAATGCCTTGCTTACACTATTTAGTCTTAGATATTGTGTTTCTTTTTTTCCAAATAACAACTAGGGCCTATGGTTTGCGATAAAAACAACATCAAACCTAATGTTAAGTTACAACTAAAATGAATCTTTTACTTTTCGGTTCATCTTCGAAAACAATTATTTAACGATGGCTCAGTGTAAACTATGTTCCCAACAGATAAGCCTGAGCGGTGGCAGTACCACTGGATTGCGTACGCACCTGCATAGGAAGCATCCTGGATTAACATCGTCATCCTCTTCAAATGCTTCTTAATACGGTCAACGATAGTTGGAAATTAAATTATCACTATTGAAAACAATTATCGGTTTTAATCAATTAGACCAGATTTTTTTTAAGCTCTCAAGAATTTAATGGTAAAGTGTACACAATTATATTGTATTCACACAAATCAACCCTTTGAATGTCCTGCAAACAATAATTAAGTTTGAACTATTTTTCAAATATACCTACAAGACTACGCACATTTGACTTTTCTGGCCTGGGGGGGGGGGGGGGAGAATCGAAATTCGGTTTTAAACCGGTTTTATAGAACCGAAAACCGGTTTTGAAAACAAACTGGTTTTAACATCCCTATTTTAGAGCTAGCGATCCCAAGCATCACCGAGCGCACCACAAACTTCCGAAAACCGTTGTCCCCAAGAGAACGACTTTTGATTACATTGAGGTAAGTCATCATCATCTGCACTCAGCAGAATCTTGAGGTACATTTAAGGTCCTCCAGTCCCCAGGGTACAAAGCATGGCTGGCATGGCTGTACAGGTACAGGCTTAAAGCTACAAACGCAGTGGGCACAAACACCAACACGCCTTCTCAGTGAATACGTCTTTCGTTGTGAGTCGGTGTTGGTGACACTATTTAAACCTTGTAACCGCACGCAGTGAGTTCAACACGACTTCGGACTTCAACAACACGCCTTCGCACCAACTTTTTTGACGAGAGTGCACAACTGGCTTGCTACATCTCATGCCTTCGTTTTTTTCACGGTTGCTAGTAGTCGCGTCGACCTTGAATGTGTGACGTCATATGGCTGGACTGGGGACATTTTCACTTTCAATTTTCTCATCGAGGAAGCATCGCAGACAATATCTGATTTCATTTATGAATTCAGCGACTAAAAATCAAGGGGAGATACGAGCAGAATTTGAATTTGTGAAATATTTAGCGAGATTTAAAAAAATAAATAATAATACGGTAATAATATTGCACACTGCCGGGTTTCGTCTGGCGCCACGGCCACCAAGAGCAGTACATTTAAATGTTTTCTTTTAGGACTTGAAAAGACAATCAAGAAGCTATTTCTTTTTTCCATCAATGATTATATACACCACATTGGATCGGACTTTGATCAATAAAAAGTTACAGTATTTTATAATAATCAGTACGTTTTCTTGTTGCTTCTGTTTTTTGCTTTGTTCTGACTTGTTTGTTTTGTACATTAATTGTTGTTTTATGTTTGTCTGTTTGTTTGTTTGTTGTGATCAAGGACTTGTATGAGTATTGGAGCTCTTAAAGTTTAAGTGGTCCGTAAGACCTGTACAGCCATGGCAGCCATGCTTTGTACCCTGGGGACTGGAGGACCTTAAATGTACCTCAAGATTCTGCTGAGTGCAGATGACTTACCCCAATGTAATAAAAAGTCGTTCTCTTGGGGACAACGGTTTTCGGAAGTTTGTGGTGCGCTCCGTGATGCTTGGGATCACTAGCTCTAAAAGTGTCCGATCAGTTGAGGGTCTCATACTGATGTACGAGATACATTTTTCCTCGTCGTTCAAAACCTCGTCTAAAAGATGATGGTATTCCCCAAACCTTTATCTCTTTCGAAATATGTGATGAACCCAGTACCGTTAACGTTGAGCCCTATAATACCTTTTCCCGAGCCAATAAAATAGAACAAGCTGCAAAGCTGCAATGCACAGCGCCTCCATTTTGGAACGACCTGTGTGTCACATGATCTCTAGGCTCTCGCTGGCTAAAAGTTGAATGCACGTCGTATCGCGCACTGCGTTTGTGCCAATCCCAGTTCAATCGTTCAATTGGCGTTCGGCTTAAGATACGTGCCGAAGGTGTGTTGGTGTTTGTGCCCACTGCGTTTGCAGCCTAAAAGAGATAATGAATCTACGTTGAAATACACACACAAAAAAAGAAGTCACATAAATATGGAGGCGGAAGTAGGAGCGCGGGGGGGGGGGGGGGTGGGCGCTAACCTATATTCTGTTTCGGTGAGACTCTCACTGAGAGTAGAAAGAAGGAATCCTTTTGTCTACAGCGGGAATTCCCGGTGTCCCAACAAACTTTGCATGACTGGTCGGAGCGGGGAGAATCCAACGGATTATTCACAGCCGCCCCCTTGAGGATCGATAATTTGATCGCAGGGAAGCAAGCTTGAACACACACACACACGCACACGCACACACACACATCCAGACTAACAGCTGATGGTATTCAGAGTTTCTCGGAGTGACTATAGTCTTGAAGTTATTAAGTGGCTTGTTAGGTTTACTTAATAGAAACTAGAACAACTTTTATTATTACTATTATTATGAGAAATAACGATGGAGGAATGGGAAATGTATGGGGTGGGGTGGAGGTGGGGGGCAATGAAATAGAGATGGGTGAAAATCAAAAGGAGGTTGAATCAGGATAAGAAACTTTACAACAACAACGGAAGCAGTGGTGGGCAGACGCCGGGAATGGGCCAATAGAAAAAGCACATGGACGAATACTGAATTAGAAATGTGCGAAAGGGATTTAATGAGAATATGAATTGGTTCAACAATTTGATGTAGACATTAATTTGCAAGCGAAATGACGAGAGGTAAATTTAGAAGGAAAAAAAAAGGAATTAGTTATGGCCGAGGAAACGATCGAGATATAAATAATGTGAGAGAATGATTTGGAGATGAGGCGAACGGAATCTACAAGAGAATAATTAGACGAAAGAAACGACTTCGTAGTTAGACAGAGAGCGAGAGTGTGAGCGAGAGTCGAATCAGGCGCCGAAAAGACTGAATCCGGAGTATGCGCTGAACACAAAATGAACGAAGAGATGCATACGGATTTAGGATAAATAATGGGACCGCAAGTGAATGGATGGGATATAAATTCGGTGAGAGAGACGGAATTAAAAAAAAAAAAAAAAAAATAAAGCGAATGCATAAACGATGCCGAGGGAATGACAATGGGCCGAATAAATCTGGGGAAATACTTTTTTTTTCCAGAGAATAATAAAGAATGGTTCCATGGAGAGATTCGATAAAGAATATTCTACGTCTTCTTATACTAATCAGGATGCAGAGCTGTTGGCACTATGGCAGGGGTCGGGAACCTTTTCGTCTGAGAGAGCCATGGACACCACATATTTTGAAAAGTAATTCTGTAAGAGCCATACATTATGTTTAAAACTAAAAATTAAAGTAAATTTCCCTTTAATTGCAATGAATGCAGTGTTTTTCTATCTTTTAGGTCAGCGGAGTTAAACTCCTTTACCACTTCTGATGCTGAGCTGCAGTAGACTTTAGCTCATTTGTAGAATAAAATATTGGCATGCAATTAATATGTAGATCAAAGGAGTCTTAGGAATTATTTTTTTATTATCGAACATGCATTTGTCTGAGAGCCAGATGCAGCCATCAATAGAGCCACATCTGGCTCGCGAGCCATAGGTTCCCGACCCTGGCACTATGGTAAAGAATATAAACTACATTGAATGACTTTGGTTTCCGAGTGTTGGCTACAAAATAATACCCACACCCACAAATATTTGTAAGTCCCGCCGGACCAAAATAATGCATAGGGATCGGTGAAACAGCGGTCACCGGTTTCTATGGCCACGGCAAACTAGGTGATTGTGTGGCCACAGCCGCCATTACACTTCAGACCCGGAACAAAATCCTAACCTCCACCAAGATTCGAACCAGGGACCGTTCGGCCACCGTGCCTAAAGTTGGATACGACATAATATTGGATTTATTGTGAAATTTTAGTTGAGGGGTATAACAATGTTACATTGTGTCCATCTTACTGGATAACCTAATAAATAAATAAAAGTATAGCAATGCATCATAATACATGTATTACTATTGATTGTGGGCACGGTAGGGCGAGCGACAGTGCGCTCGGCTGACGAACCGAAGGTTCTGGTTTCGACTGTTGAAGGCTAGGATTTGTTTCCCGTGAATGATAGGCGTCCCTCAGTCTACCCAGCTCTGACATCAGTTGGGTTAAAGTAAAGGCGGCTGCTCCAATATAAATATGTACAGGAAAAAATAGGCTATATACAGGTGCTTGGCGATAACTTAATTCTACAAACTCCAAACACGAACTTTGCTCTACAACCTTTGAACTACACTAAGACTGGCCCCCACGAGGTAAGGGGAATCTCTTAATCTGATTGGTTCCGTAAATGTATGGAAAATAAAAAGTCATGCTTTTTTCACGGGGTGTTCAGAAAGTCAATCTGCGCCTTAACAAATAAAGGCCACGACTTACACTGGGTGGACGTTGTAATATTTAATTTAAAATTAAGTAGACTGCGTGTGTGTTCAACCAATCATATTAGTTATTTTAAAGACACGTGACCTTATTGTCTCATACTATACTTTTGCGATTTCACTTCGGACATGTGTCTTCGCTAGCTAAGTTGATAACGTATCGGACTGCCATGCGGGCAACCCGGGTTCGATTATAAAGTTAGTCTATTCTCTTTTTCTAAAAAAAAAAATGTCAATTGATATTTAAAAAAAAAAAAAAGATTGTAAATCTACGAGCAACACCTGGCAATTTAGATTTTTGTTAAATAAAAAAACTTGCCTATTTTTGTACCCGATTACAATATTTCTTTTAAATTACTTTCCTAAATGTCTTCAGTAAAAAATAATTATTTCTTTTAATTATTTGATGTAGTTTATAAAATTTTTATCTGTAGCTTATACAGACCTGTTTTTATTTCCGCCGGGCAACGCTGGGCAATTTAGCTTGTTTAATATTAAATAATATCTTGAAGGTCATACCTACTTCTTCTCCTCGGACTATAATATTATGGACAATGCAAAGTACTGTCATCTATTCATAACTCCGTCTTATAACAGTACTTCTTGAAACGTCTTCAGTTTTAATCCGCCATTCTGCAGTGTAAACAAACTGTGATATTTAATTCAAACGTACAGTACATTACACCTAGACATCTGATCTCCTTGCCAACGCCCCGCCCGCCCCCCCCCCCCTCTTACCGCCCCCCCCTCTTACCGCCCCCTTTACTTTCTCTCTCTCTCTGCCCACACATTTAGACCGTTGTATTTCAATAGTTCAACACCATTTGCGTGAAGTCAGAGAGAGGAGTGGCGGGGATGTGAGTGTGTGTGTGAGAGAGAGAGAGTGGGAGAAAGAGAGAGAGAGAGAGAGGCACGCGTGGAGGTTGGTGGTGGCGCCATCGACAGAGGTCGATATCAATCACCAGTTAATTTTTCAAATACTTTACACCCACTTCCAGACAAGCAGACCTGATTACACAAGCAGAAGAAGAAGAAGAAGTAAGAAAGAAAACAGAGCGAGTGAAATATCTGTGACCTTTAGTGTTGTTGCTCTGGTGACTCGTCAACTTTGACCAAGTAATTTAGTCCAGAGGTCGGCTACCTTTTGGTAAAATAGTGAGTGCCAAAGTAGGATTTCTAATTCATTCAGCGTGCTATCAGCTAAAAAGTGATCCTGCTCTTTTCCTTTGGAAGAGACGCTTTGCGTTTTTTAAGGGGGTCTTTTGGGTGCCATTGAAAATCGCTCTGCGTGCCAAGAATGACACGCGTTTCGTAGGTTGCCGACCCCTGATTTAGTCCGTATGGTCCCTCATTCTACCCAGCTCTGACGGGCACATGACATTAGTTTGTGGAAAAGTAAAGGCGGCTGGGCATTGCGCTGGCTACACAATCCCCTGGTACGGTGTGGCCACGGAGATGGATGAACGTCGCTTCACACGGCTTCTGTGTATTAATTTTGGTCGGGAGATTACTAATGCTTTTATTTACTTTTTTTTCTAATAGTAAACGAACCTTATGAAATGACTTTAGACCGTTAAATAGATAAGATATATAGTAACAGTCAGAAGACATTGGAGTCAGGCGACATATAGAGCAGCCTACAGTGTTGTTTTGAGATTTTAAAAAAGGTCATCAAGAAAACAAGAATCATTTTTGTTTATTTAAAATTGCAATGGAAGTTTTCCATTCGTATAAAAAAAAAATACAATCAACTGGAACCTGGCATGTGGAGCATGAAGTATGAACTGATTGCTAGCTACATGTCTATTGTATCTATAGAAACGGAGAACCGTATGACCAATAACACGATCGAATCGATCACTTACAGTACTTGATCAAGTGCACCAGGTCGCACCTGCCAACTTCCTATTGAATAAGACAGCAGAAAGAGGAGACGTGGGTTGGGTAGGGCACACCTTACGCAAACCGCCAGGCCAATGTCGCCAGGCAAGCACTAAAGCGGAACTCCCCAAGGCAAGCTGAAAAGAGGTCGCCCAGGAAATACCTGGCGTTGCGACCTTGAGGCAGACACCTGCAAAGATGGGGGTACAACTGGAAATAATGTCTCAGGACAAAGAGGGCTTTGGATATATGTGGTTGGCGGCCCATACAACAGCTGGGGTGACGGCCAATGACGATGACCAGATCGACCCCTTCAAAGCGCTAAGTGTAGCCATGAGGACATCACCACGTACCTTGTACAGTGCCAATCGAATCTTCTCTTCTTTTTTAAAGTGGGATCTACCGTTGACGTCAATCGAGACGGTGCGTCATTTCTTGTCTGAACATCGTCTTAAGAACGCCAAAAATAAAAGACTCCTTACAATGTCGAATCGATCGATGAAAATGTGTCACTCGACCTCTTCAGTCAGGACGACACATTTTTTATTTTTATTTGATAAGTTTTACAGGCGTTGCTTCAAGAGAGACGATTATTACGTCCACTAGGCCCCTAAACCTCTGCAGGGCGGCAGGGATGGAACCCGCGACGTGTTGGTTGACAGTCCGGTGAACTTAACACAGGACCAGCCGGCCTTACTCAACTCAAATTTTAACGCCAGATCAATCCTTTTTTTTAAACATCAAATAAGGATGATTGGTGTGAAAAAGAAAGATTTAATAGTTCAATGTGGTGGGCGTCGGGCGTATGTATGTGTGAGGATTTAAAATATATATCGTTGTTTTAGTAAGACACAATTTGTATAATCTCTAATCCGGTGTTAATGTATTGAATAAACGAGTGACGTTTTACGATAGAAACAATGACGTAATAGTTAGCGGGAACGACAGACGACCTTAAGATTTGGTAGCGACAAGACGTGATAGACTAGGCTATTGAAACTGTTGTATATTTAAATTCATCTTGTACATAAATTGCTGGAGAATTCTGAATTAAATATTTAGTTATTATTTTACTACAAGCCGGCAGTTTGTTTATTGATTGTTAGTAGAGAATGTGATCTCCCTGAGAGTGTGGACATAGATCATTTATAAAATAACGGTCCCAGTATGCTAAAAACCAATTAAAGCTAACGTTAAACCGATGGCCCTTTTAAACGCCCATCCAATTCCTCTTTTAACATCAAACAGACCCCTTCGACTATTCATGAAACTGAAGTAATTTTTGGATTGAATCTAAGAATACGATCTCTTAGCATGCGCAGCAAAAAAAAAAAAAAAACTTTGAGAAATTTGGTAAATTCAGCCAAGGAAAACAAACAAACAAACAAACAAAAAAATAACTTCGGAAAGCCGTCAGTGTCAATAGTGGACTTTGGCGGGGGCGATGGGGGCTCCAGACGTCAGATTGGAGATACTGCGTTTGACGACAATCAATGTCCCCACCGTGGGCGAAAAGATTGTTGCAGGCTTTTATGGGTCTTTGCGGCTACATCAGCATGAATTTGAACATCTCGCTGTTGTGTTTTATGTCTGTAGTTTTTATGTGTTTTTTTTTTTATGATGTTGTTCTGTTGTGTGTGTGGATGAAATGGTAAAGGAGAAGACGACACATAGACACACACAGACACACATAGACACACAAACAGACAAAAGACACACAGACACTGTGGCAGCATAGCTTGAATACGATCAAGTCCACAAGGAATCGAAAGATTACAGTATGAATAGAACTTTATGTTCTCCACGTTCAATGGCAATATATTGGCCGACACAGGCTACAGCCCCCCCCCCCTCCACACACACACACAAACATAGATAATAATAAAACGGAACAAGAGCTGGGACGAATCTGACAAGGGCCGATGTGTGTGGGCCGCATCTAAAACGGCTAAGTCGAGCTGACCGTTGATGAAGACTCCGCAGCAAGAAATTTGAAACAATTTGCCCCTGTTCCGCAGGGCTTTCTCAGAAAGGGAAATTCATTTTAGTAGTCTTTAGGCATTAGGCCATCACCTTTAACTCGCGGTGTCGAAGCTGCAGGAATGCAAGAAGAGGCGGTCGAGCACGTTGCTATTTGACAGCCCAGCCTTGCAGCAGCTTTAGATCTGGATGGCAGTGACCAACCGTTCTTGCCGAACCTTTATGGTGATGTGTCTATGTTGCGAGATACATCAGAATTCGTTTTGTGAGTGCGGGAATCTCAGCTAGTGTTCACTTAAAAGATAATTTGGGTTTAAGTTCTGGCTCAGGACAGAGTTATAGGGGGGAGTTGCTCACACACCGGTCTGAATGCTGCCCAGTGGGACATCACGTCGTATCGTCAAAAAAAAAAAAATGGAAACCATGAAAACACATGAAAACCACAAAACACATGGAAACCACGAAAACACGAGAAAACCACGAAAACACGTAGAAACCACGAAAGCTCGTGTAAACCACTTTTTTTTCCACCGTCGATACGACGTGGTGAGCCTGCTGGGCTGGAGAGAAACAGCTTCGACTTGCTGAGGGCAACAAATGAGCAGCAAAGAAACAAGAAAGCCGCAAAGTCTGCCCCCAACCCAGCCCATGGGGTTTCCCGTGCACACAAGTCAGAGCTGCAACAAAGTGTGTCCATAACGGAGAGTTACTCCATAGTCACAACAAGTCTACCGCGTAGCGGGTGTACCCCACACCCAAAATGGTACACAAATTCTAATCGTCGTTCGAGGCTAACGATCCAAGACGTATAAAGCGAGAAAAAAGAAATATTTCGTGAGGAAACATAAAGAAAGAGCGAGAGAGAGATAGAAGAGAGGGAGGGAGGGAGGGAGGGAGAGAGAGAGAGAGAGAGAGAGAGAGAGAGAGAGAGAGAGAGAGAGAGAGAGAGAGAGAGAAGAATGCTGGTCTAAATTCAATGCCTAGTTAGGGTTTCACTTTCAGCAAAAACGTCACTTTCAGCAAAAACGTCAACGGCGACACGCCACCATTCCACTTCCTGCGGAGCCGCCGCTGACTGAACACACGTCCATTATGAAATCACTGACCATCATTATAAGAGTACACTTTACATCGCGGCGTTGAAGCCGAACAAAAAGGCTTCGCGGATTCGGAGTTACGAATCACTACACTGGTGATACGTGTCTTACCTCATCTGCGAAGTAAATCAATGATTCAAATAGCAATAACATTGAAAACCATTATTATTTAAATCATTAACTCAGAATCTAGAACAATTAACACTGAACTATATATTACAAGGAGTGCTCAATCACTTAAATTTGTTGGGAAATTGCAGACTTTTATATATAGATAAGTTTTACCGTAGTAAGATGGCCGATTTGTTGTAGCTTTGTCCTCAGCACTATCAAAAGTCCCTATTTTTTTTAACCGACTTATATTATGGTACTTTAATTACTCAGGGTAAAGAGTGGCGCTTCCATAAAAACAACCACAACAATAGCGTTGTAAAGTAAAGTACTTTTCCCCAACCACACAATCCCCTAGTATGCCGAGGCCACAGAAACTGGTGAACGATGCTTGAACGGCCCTATGATCAATTCGGTCCGACGATAACTTTTAGTTTTTTTTTTTTTTTTTGCTTTTTACAATGCCGTTAGTGGGCCCCGGCCCACACATTGAACGCCCCGCTGCTTTAGAACCAATATTCGAAACCAGAATTCTGCGGGAGTTCAACCACCGTCGGGGAGGTTACTGACCGACACGCAAAGACGTATTTAGGCGTGCTCCATGGAACATGGGCCCCCCACACAGGCTTACACAAGCAATGTCGGAAGGCAGGGGCGAGGCCACGAGGCCCCCCCCCCAACTCACACACACACACATTAATTTGGTCTTTGGGAACAAGGCTCCCACAATCCCAAATACGGCCCTGAAAATGTAAAGTGATTGATTTCGAGATCACAACACACACACACACAAAAAGGCATCAAAACAACACTCGCCTTCTCACCCTCAAAAAATCCTCGATGAGCAGAACGATGCCCTGGCGAAAAAAAAATCAATAGTATTATTTTAATTTTAATATGGAATCGGGACTTAAAAATAACCCACATATATAATCAAACTTCCCGCCTTTTATTATTTGCTCCTCGTAGTGCAAAACGCGGGAATAAATCTCTTATGGATTCGATGAAGCTAAAAGTAGCCCTCAGAGATGAGTCCACGGATGCTTAATTACCCAGATTTCTTTTTTTTTTTCGTCGAGAGCTAATTTCCTCTGTATTAAGTCGCAATATTTCAATTTTAGAAGAAGTTAGAGTTTCTAAATTGAGCAGACGAATCTTCCATTTCCGAGAGGTAATGTCTTCTAAATTATTCAAGCAATTTTTCCTTTTTTCATATCCATCGGCTATTTAACACACACAAACACACACTCACGCACACAAACACTCACATTCACACAAACGCGTGCGGTGGGCATACAGATGCACAGAAGACGAGGTTGAAATTTTTGTTTTATTAAAGATTGAGTGGCGTTCGGACACGGAATGGGTTTCGATCAGTTGAACTATTGGGGGGGGGGGAGGGGAGGCAGCTTGACGTCTTTTGAAAACTAAAAGCCTGTAACTGACGGTGACTGAGTGCTGTGTCCCCTCAATGAAATTCACAACAGAAAAGAACTCTTTATCTTTATCACAGTGTATGTTGATGTATGAGGCAGTGTATGAACAGAACACCCGAAATTTG
Organism: Anisus vortex; assembly: GCA_949126835.1. Lineage (NCBI taxonomy): Eukaryota > Metazoa > Mollusca > Gastropoda > Planorbidae > Anisus > Anisus vortex. Next base: position 5,970,866 of record OX421497.1, read on the forward strand.
CAAATCTTGTGAATCCTTTAACTTAGGGTTCGGTTTCCCGCAGCCACATAAACTATTTTCTCCCCCATCTGCGGAATACCCTTCGTATCATTATCGTGGTAGCTCGCCCATATACCTGCAATGTCGTCCGGTAACGCAAATCCCATACCATAGGTACGGGCATGCAGGCACCAGGGCGGGATTGAGTCGGGAAAGCTGCGCTCATTGCTTCCTCCCCACCGAACCCCCGGGGGCCTCTCGGCGGGACAATGATCCTCGGACGCGCAGCAGGCGCGGCTGTCCCTCCATGCGTTAGCCCACCGGTGTGCTCTTGATGGTAGTTTCCACACTTAGCCAGCGAAGAGGCCCGCGGGTACAGAAGTGATCTGCGCCACCAGACCTTTCTCACTCCAGCCTAGGGATGTTAAAACAGTTTTTTTTCTAAAACCGGTTTTCGATTCTCTAAATCCGGTTTAAAACCGGATTTCGGTTCCCCCCCTCTCGCGCAATGTCACAAGTCATAGGCCGGAAAAAAACAAATGGGCGTAGTTTTGTAGGTATATTTGAAAAAAAAGCTTACTTTAAACTTCATTTGTGTTTGCAGGACATTCAAGGGGTTGATTTGTGTGAATTCAATATTATTTTGTACTCTTTACCATAAAATTCCTTAAAACTAAAAAAATCTGGGCTAATTGATTAAAACCGATAATAGCTTTCAATTTTTCAATAGTGATAATCAAATTACCGATTATTGTTGACCATAATATTAAGAAGCATTTGAAGAGGCATAGGCCTATAGATCTATGGTAACTTGTAAAATAATGTACTGAAAGGTTTCGCGTAACACGGATCAAAAGAATGTTATAGTGCCGTTAATATTAAAGCACAGACGTGGTATCTAGCCGAATTGTTCAGGGTCACAGACATACTGGGATAGGCTAGTTTGCGCCTCTCTACTCTCTATTGTGTACATCAAAGGGGAGCGCACATCTTAAAGATGAGCCGACAAGTAAACAAAAATCATGTTAATTGTGACTGTAACTATTGTAACTGTAACTTAACATTTGGTTTGATGTTGTTTTTATCGCAAGCCAAAGTTCGTATTTGGAAAAAAAAAGAAACAATATCTAAGACTAGCAAGGCATTTCAAGAATTGTTTTGTGCGAATCCAACATTATTTTTGAAAATGTTTTCCATCAGAATAAAAAAAAAAGGTGTGCTTCTTGAAGTAGTGATTACCTTCAAACCAACAAACCGAAATCCGGTTTTGAAAATCAAAACCGGTTTTGGGTTTCAAAACCGGAATTCGGTGTTCCGGTTTTCGTTTAACATCCCTACTCCAGCCATGTTTTTTCTACTCTATCAGCTGTAACATCTGAAATGCTGATTCCACTGAAGGTTACAAAATATTACAAACATTTTTTTGTTATGTATTGTTAGAAAGTGCACTAAACAGAGTGAGTGTTGCATGTCCGTTAGAATCCAAGGGGAGGAAGGGGGGGGGGAGTAATATCCTCCAAAATATGAAATTAAATTAATTAAATTGTGACGTCCACCCACGCGAAAATCGAGTTTATGGCTCGCTGCAAAGTCTGAAATTTGAACTCTCTGACCCTTTGTAAAAATACAACAACATGATTTTAATATTAAACCTTTTGAGGGGACCAATACAATTAATTGTAGATTTTTTGTTTTACCTCGTGGGATTTGGCGTCGAGTTTAGTGAGTTCCTTCGCCTGTCGTGCTTAGAAGTTGTTTTTTTTTCATCTTAACATTATTTCTTCAGTTGTACTATAGGTATGGCCATCCAGGCACCAGGGCGGGATTGAGGCACGAACGCTGCGCTCATTGCTTTCTCGTTGCTCATTGCTTGCAAGTTACCAGATTATTATAGCTTATATTGTTTCTACCACTACTCTTTCGTATTGCTGAGAATAGTGAAAGTGACCGAATGCAAGGACAATACATAGTAACTATTAAATGAAGTAGGAGAACCTAGATACGCTTTCATCAAATATCCATGACAATATCTAGCGCGGCTAGAACAAGCAAAGTGTCTTTAAATCAAGAAAAAAGTAAGGGGGAACGTAACAGCATTCACTACTTGTTGTTGCATGCATGCATGCTGCAAACTGATGCCAACTCTTCTGTTTTCTCAAAGTCCGAATTGACACCAGGAATGAACACGAGAAGTTGCAACGTGCTCAAGAGATCAGTGGAATCTTTCAGCGCCAGATAATACCACAACCAGTTTTTATCTTTCTCACAAATCTATATACACCACTGTGTTATCTACAATGTTCTTCTTCTGTTATCAACACAAACTGAACTTGCTGAAAGGCTCATAGATCTAGTTCCAAACATATCGGCTTTATCAGGACACAAGTTATTTGTTGCTTCCATCATACACTCTTTGATGAGCTTGCAATCATTAAACGGTAGTCCTCGTTCTGCCATCTTATGTAAAATATGTAGATTTTAAATGTATCACAACGACTCGTGTTCCATATGTTTTATCAAGCAGATTAAAGTAGGTCTACCGTCGGCTCGCCGGATGAGTTGACGTCGGGGCCGAATTCGATCCGGCGGGCCGTAGTTTGGTTACCCCAATACTTAAAAGCAACATGAACTAGGCCAAAGATCATTAGAACCACACTAAAACTTTTATTAGCGGACTCGGCGGTTCGCTCGTTGAAGAGATCAAGTTCGTTAAATAATTCCTAATGTAGCGCGAAGCAGCAATCAGTTTCCGAATGATAGATGTTCACTCATCCAAAATATAAAGTATCATTCCATTAGCTTTAAAAATTTAAAGCTTTGCATTAGCAAAAAAATCAAACAAAAACATTTTTTTTTTAAATATTAAGCTAGTTGTTTTGAATACCGTCTTGAATAGTTTGCCATTCGAGAGGGGAAAGTGTGTCCATTTAATAGCTGCGTGGTCCGTTAGATAGAAGTTCTACTAATCCTTAAAACATGGAGGCTGGGGCCGGAGAGTATGTATATATATATATAAGTCTAAGACAAGTGTTCTTAAAGTTAGATTCGCTGTACTCTTAAATTCAGGGATCGATACCCAATGTCGGAAACGTCTTAAGTCTAAAAAAAAAACAACTACAGAATAAACAAGGAGAGAGAGAGAGAAAGAGAGAGCGAGAGAGAGAGAAGAGAGTATCTAATGGACTAAAAATAAAAAAAAGTCGAAAACGAGTAGGATGGATTACAGTGAGTACAGGTCTAGAGGGCGGAATCGATACGGGAATAAGATACTGGGGAATGTTCTAATCATTATGTCCTGCCGTCTGCCTTTTCTCATGTTCAGTCAAGTAAAAAAAAAAAAACAACGTTAAGTAAAAGAAAATGTTAAATAAAATAAACAGATAAATAAAGTAAAATAAAAAGTAAAGGAAAAATGTTAAGTAAAAAATAAAGTTAATAGTAAAGGAAAAAGTAAAGGAAAAATGTATAGTAAAAAGTAATGTTAATAGTAAAGTAAAAAGTAAAAAAAAAATGTAAAGTAAAAAGTAATGTTAATAGTAAAGGAATAGTAAAGGAAAAAGTAAAGGAAAAATGTAAAAGTAAAAAGTAATGTTAATAAGTAAAGGAAAACGTAAAGGAAAAATGTAAAGTAAAAAGTAATGTTAATAGTAAAGGAAAAAGAAAAGGATAAATGTCAAGTAAAAAGTAATGTTAATAGTAAAGTAAAAAGTAAAAAAAAAGTAAAGTAAAAAGTAAAGTGAATAAACATTCTCTACTTGTAACATATAATTTATAAATGTAGCCTATATGGCTGGCGATGAAGAGTTAACAAGTTTCATAGACATGACCAAAAAATACGTGAAGATTGCGTGGCCAACATAAGTCTTGGTCTCCTTCTTCCCCCCAAGGGATGCCTGCTGGCTGCCAGGGATCTTCAGGAACTGGGGCAAGCTGTGATTTACTTACTAATATACTTCATGTCGCTGGGGAAAAATTAAACGAATTTTCGGTCCCTATAGTAATTGAAGGCTTTGGTGGTATCCCAGCACTATGGCGTAAGACCACGGCGCCTCCACACCCCCACTTGGATTTGTGGCTGTATAAATTGGATCAAATTGTTCTACTCTGCAAACTGGCCGCGTACGGGGCGGGGATAAACAGGGATAAATACGTAACAATGGGATGAACTGATTACTGGGGAAATTGTGGAGAGGGGGAGTATTGGGGGGCGGGGCGTCTATTAAGGGTGATGGTGGTGGAATGGGTGGGGGGCGAGGGTGTGGCGAAAGAGGAGCGAGAGAGTGAGAAAGAAATTGGGATAGATAGAGAGAGGGAGTGAGATAGGGAGAGAGGGAGAGAGACAAAGAGGAAGGAAATAGACAAAGAGAGGAAGTGTGTATAGTGAGAGAGATATGAGGAGAGGGAGAAACAAAGTAAGAAATACTGACATTTGGAAAAGAAAAAGAAAATTGTGCACATAACAGGAAACTATAGAGTATAAAAGAAATTATGGAGAAGAAAAAAACGCCATTTAAAGAAAGACAAACAAAGACTTATTTAAAGAGACAAAGACATGGAGATTGATAGATAATGCAGGCAGGCATTCATGTCATGTTTACAGAGGCGATGTCATCTGAATGACACACAGTACGTCGTCGTCACATTAAGCGGATGTCCGGTTATAAGTGTACGGAGCTTTATTATCATCTTAATGATCAAAAATTTTCAAGTTTCATTAAAAAAAAAACTACCTTCAGAATTAAAACAGAATTGTTGGTGAAGTTCTAAAAAACACACACACACTTAGTGCGTAGTAGTCCATACCAAAGGTATTCACAAAACAAGGAGCTTTGATTAGTATTTTTATTAGCTGCCCCGCGGATAAATTGGATTGCCTACCTATCCATCTCTTTAAATAAATGTGTGTAAGTAAAAAAAAGTGAAGTCGGCTGGTCCAGCGGTTAGTTCACCGGACTGTCAACCAAAAACCAACTGACACGTCGCGGGTTTTATCCCTGCCACCGACGGATCCCTGTCGCCCTGCAGGAGTTTTGGGCCTAGTGGGCGTAATAATCTTCTATCTAGAAGGAACGTCTGTAAACTTATAAAAAGTAAAGTACCCGTTGGACCAAATTGATCATAGGACCGGTGAAGCAGCGTATGTGTGGCCAGCACAATGCCCGACCGCCTTTACCTTACACCAACTAATGTCAGGTACCCATCAGAGTCCCGGGGAAAAAAAATTCACCAGGATTCGAACCCAGGTACACCAGCCGAACGCGCTGCCGCTCGGCCGCCGTGACCCTAAAATAAATGTGAGTGTGTGTGCTTAGACGTAAATGATGTACCTACGGGGACTACATGGGCCCGGTTGAAATATCCAGAGCCCAATCTACCCCGTTTTTTACTCAATAGACGTGATCAAAAACCAAATCTTAAAAAATCTTAAATCTTAAAAAAAAAAAAAAAAAACAAAAAAAAAAAAAAAAAATTGATTCAATTCTTGAGCCATATTTCGTATCAGTTATCGCTCTGCCCCTTGAGGAACAAGATTTTACAAAGTCGGGACTTAGACAGAGTGAAAGAAAGAAATGAAGAAAGACACAATGAAAGAGAAATGGATGCCAGACGCCGATCAGAGACACATATTGGAGATTTAAAAAAAAAGGCGACACCTAAATTGAGATAAAAAATGGGAATACGCTGGAGATGAACACTGGCGGCCCAATGGAACATACACGTGAATATAAAATGATATATATATATATATACGCGATATGTAGGGACATACATATATGAGAGTCATAAGAGAGGGTTAGGGTTAGGGTTAAAGACAAATGAGAGACGAGACATATGAGAGACATCTATGAGAGACATCTATGAGAGACATCTATGAGAGACATCTATGAGAGACATCTATGAGAGACATCTATGAGAGACATCTATGAGAGACATCTATGAGAGACATCTATGAGAGACATCTATGAGAGACATCTATGAGAGACATCTATGAGAGACATCTATGAGAGACATCTATGAGAGACATCTATGAGAGACATCTATGAGAGACATCTATGAGAGACATCTATGAGAGACATCTATGAGAGACATCTATGAGAGACATCTATGAGAGACATCTATGAGAGACATCTATGAGAGACATCTATGAGAGACATCTATGAGAGACATCTATGAGAGACATCTATGAGAGACATCTATGAGAGACATCTATGAGAGACATCTATGAGAGACACATGTGAGATACAAATGATATACACAAAGATATCTGATACAGGATAAAAAAAACAATGTCTTACCTCGCTACGGTGCCCTCGAAGATTGAAGTTGGACCTGGGCGGGGCGTCGTACTTGTGGCAGTGGCTGGTGCTGAAGGTCACCCCGACCACGCCACGGGCGTTCCCGCTTGCCAGCCAGCCCTCCACATAGTACTGGGCGCGGTTCAGCTTCCAGCCGCCGCCCTCCTCGGGCAGGTCCTCGGGCACTTTGCCCATCCAGGACAGCGACAGGAAGTTCGAGTCCGTCCTGGTGCATGTCGTCTGCTCGAAGTGCACGTGCATGGCCGGGCGCGTGGGGCGGCGATCGCATTCACGCGGCCCGGAGCGGCGCGCTTGGCCCGGTCATCAAGCGCCCCAATGCGACGCGGCCACTAGAAGCCTGGACCGGAGGGATAAGGCTGTGCTCCGGGAGCTGTGTTGACTTAAAGGTTGCTGTGGGCAGGTAAGCAAGCCTCCACAGCAGATTGTCACCAGGGTCTCAGCGTTGCTCGATGTTGCTGCAGCTGACGGGTGACACGGATCTCTTCGATCAGCTCTTTGAGAGAACACTAGAACACTGGAAATAACTTGACTGTTCCCAAAGATCTATAGACAAAAAAAAAATGAATGGATACAGCCGACTTAACCCTTACAGTCCCGGGCGCGTATATAGCGGAACTGAAGGCAGCATAGATAGAAGTAGGTCGGTACGGGAAGGGTTAATAAATGTGTTAGTACTTATGGATGGAAGCGGAAACTAAAATATACATTCTCCTTTAACTATCCATGTAAGCGAGTAAGTAAAGTCAAAGTAAACTACCCGTCGGACCAAATTGATCCATGGGGCCGGTGAAGCAGCGTTCATCAGTTTCTGTGGCCACGGCATTCTAGGGAATTGCAGCACAATGCCCAGCCACCTTTACTTTACCCCAACTAATATCAGGTACCCATCAGAGCTTGGTAGTTTCAGGGAGACCCTCCGCTCCCTATGGATCAGTTTGGTCCGACGGGTACTTTAGTTTTTAATTTTAATTTAAGTACCAAACAAGCTAGCGTACCGAAGGTCCTGGGTTCGAATCCTGGTGAATGATAGGAATTGTTATCGAGTCTGAAGGGTGTCTGATACATGACCTTAGTTGAGGTAAAGTAAAGGAGGCTGGGCGGCATTGTGCTGGCCACACAATCCCCTAGAAAGCCGCGGCCACAGAAACTGGTGAACGCCACCGGCCCCCATGGATCAATTCGGTCCGACGGGATTGCTTCGCTTTTACCAACACTACATTATAACCGTTACACTATTACATTACTCCACAACCCAGGCCATAATGTCCATAAACCACACTAGTCTCGAACTCTACACATCTTCGTGACCGATCGTCTTTAGAATGGCGAGTGATGACGTAAAAGTGTAAAAGCTAGTCCGCTGCTCAGCTAAGCGTAAACTAATTTACCCAGCGAAAGAGAATCGATTACATTTGCATCAACCCGTACAATAAAAATGTGATAATCGAATCTGTTTGTTTCGAAAGGGGAAATAAAAAACTGCAACAGTTCACGCTATAAAAAGAGAGAGAGAGAGAGAGAGAGAGAGAAAGACAAATAAAAGAAAACGCTCAATTTCCAGAAAATTGAAAGTCTAAAACAATCAAAAGATATTGATGACCTTGGCTTCCATCCGACATTGATAAGGTCATTTGCGTCAGTCAGGGCCCCGGCGGTTCCTTTTCCGTAAGATTAAGCGCGTGCTTTTTGCTATCACGTGACGGGAACTACAATTGCTTGTTGTTTGTTTGTTTTTTTATTCTACAAGGTGTCACCGAGTGCGGTAGTTTAAAAAATAAAAATGTTTAGGTAAACATTTGATTTGATTGTTTAGTGTAAACGCCGTAATAAAAAGTTTTGGACGAGAGTATTTCTTGAAAGGTTAAAGTTCAAATCACAATGAATATTTATGAGTAAACATCTTTTTTAAATGTATTACCAAAGACTTTAATAAGATGGACCGCTTGGTCTATTTATAAAGCTGAAAAGTTTGTTTGCGCAAGCGCGGCATCCGATTTGCACTTGATGGCAAAAAAAAAAAAAATGGAGAAAGATGACTGCTGGGGCGTCCATTCGCTTCCCCCAACGTGTTTCTAAGACATTATATATTGAAAGAGATAATGTACGAATGTTTCCTGTTCTATGATTTTGGACCTTCCACACAATTGGTCTAAATAGTGGGAATATGTACATCTATAGATTAAATCTTAATTCAATGTAGATCTATATAATAACAACCCGATGCCTTATGATTTAACACAGAAAATCTCCAGCGTTCCCCCCGCCTCCATCCCCGCCCCCTAACCCCTTCCGTGTGCGGAGGCTTACCCAGGCCGTTTAACCTTGCCGAGGAGCGGGATCTCAGACGCCGTCTGGAGGCCAAAATTGAATTTTATTATTTTTCTTCCAGAACCGTTCCGATGGTACAGACTCTTCAATAGCGAAAGGCGGGAGGGGTAGATGGGGGGCGGGGGGAGGGATGGAGGGTTAAAAAAAAAACACAAGGCAACCCAACGTCGTGTTTTACATCACTGGCCCATATAATGAAGTCGTTGATGGAAACAAAATGGCGGCCGCAGTGGTGAAACTAAACAGGGAACACCGAGCAATAAAGAGGAAATGGCTTCCGAAAAAGAAAAAAAAATGCCGACCTCTTATTTCTTTTTTCTAATACCGCGGCCCATTTAAAAAATGTATTCCTTTAAATTTAAGTTTGAAAGAATTAAACACGAATCTAATTAGAATTGCACTGTTTAACTATCTGGACCATATTTCCAAACACGGAGCAAAGATCTGCTCTCGCGCAAGATTTCCAGAAAAAATTTCTCTCTCTCACTCTCTCTCTCCCTCTCTCTGAGGGAAAGCAAACAGCTAAGGGACTCCCCCCCACCCCTCGCCGGGGTCGAGTGTTTTCCAACCTTTTAGTTGGCGCCATCAAACCTGCTGCTTGATTCTCTTGACACGGACAAATGAGTTCCGCCGACACCACGACCGCCTCCACATAAACTCCACTTAGACATTGGGATGCCACATCTAGCTGGGACCTCGTCGGGACATTCGGAGATGGGGGTGTTATTTAGAATTAGAACACAATTATATAAAACTTTTGGCGGCAGAACAACACCATATTTTTTCAGGGAGATGCGGGTGTAGAAATGATGTTATTTAGAATTAGAACACAATTAAATAAAACTTTGTGCGGCAGAACAACGCCATATTTTTTCAGAAGATTTCGCTTTTTTCGGCAAGTCTTTTTTCCCTTTTACGAATTTGTAAAACTTCATACAAGTCAGTCTGGTATTTTCTCTAATGATGGTGTAATAGATGAGAAGATACTTGCAGCGTCGATACATGATACGCAAACATGCAACGCCATCTTTGGGACGACCTTCTCAACATAAACTTGTTGACATTTAATAAGACTAACTGAGGCTGCATTTACATGTTGCGATAACAGATGGCGTTACTTCAGTACTTGAGCCAAGCTCGTAAACAGTATTTTGCAAAATCGGGACAAAATTGGGTCTTGTCGGGATGTCGGGACAAGAAGGTCCATAAGGGTGACGTCTCGATGGCAACCCTACATGATACACATAATAATATACTTTATTAATATGTTCTCTAAGAAAAATGTGTTTTTTTATTTTCTTTTACCTCTACTCCCAATGGTGTACGGAGGCTGGGCAAGCAAGGAAACTTTTTCCTCTAAGTTTTTTTTTTCGGATGATCTCTGGATGTTACAACTCTGAAAAGAAAACGAAAAAGAAAGGATGTATTATGATTTTGGTGGTGTAAAAAAAAAAACAACAGGAAAGAAAGAGGAATGGTTAAACCAAAGACTTTAATAAGATGGACCGCTTGCTTTAATATTTCTGACTCGAATGACTTATTTTCGGGAATCCCCGATTCCCTTTTGCACTGTACTCTTCCGTTTGATTTGATTGCTAATGATTTTCTCAATGAAAAATTAAAATCGAAAGTTGTATTCAGCGGAAACATTTAGGCAAACGTGGAAGCGAATCGACAACTCAGCCAGTCATCTTTCTTCACTTTTTTGCCTATCTTGAGCGGCTACAATAGTTCAGTCATTTGCAGTTTGTCCAAACTTTTATATACCATTTTGGCTTATATAGTTAAATACTTATATTATATTACGCCTTGCAAAAGATGCTAAGCTGATTCGTAGTACAAAATGATTTCTGAAAATTTAGATTCTGTTGACTTTCCACACTTTTTTTTTATAGTGGACTTCTCAAATAAATTTCCTTACCACGAAGAACAATGTCCAATATTCCAAGTTAAGAACCAGACATAAATCACACAACTCACATCTAAACAGAACAAACCCAATACACCCGCCAAACTGCAGACATTGCTCACACACACACATGAAACAGTAGACCGCATCCTACTGGAATGCCATAAGCTGATCAATATCAGACATACAATATTGCATTCTCAATTCTCAACTTAGCATAACCAACACAATCTAAAACACCACAGAAAAGCACACAAAAACAATATAGCAATTTGATTGTCTGGCATTGACAGCAAGAGAGCCTGGTTAGTAATAGAAGAAGTGTACGAAGGAAGGTGTCTGGGACATCGTCAGCCAACGGTATGGAAGGAAATATTTAGGTTCACAATGGCACGACCGAATCACGGACCACCCACGATTACATCGAAAGTTGCAACCACATAATGCAAGTAGCTCTTACAGAGAAATGACAACGGAAATACGAGAGTTTTATTTTATTTTTGTTTCTACATTTGGCTCAACGTAGGCGAAGATATAACACTAGACTATTATTAGATGGATCGTTTGCTTTGATATTTCTGCTATTTGATGACTTGAAACACTTAGTTTCGGAATTTCAGATCGCACCAAGTCCTCTAGAGTTCCGGTTTAGTTTAGGCCATTCTCTATGATTTTCTCAAAGGACAATTACGATTAAAAATCGTTAATGCAATCGTAGGAGCGTAGAAGTCATTCAAGACAGCCTTATTGGTTGCGCACGGAAAAAAAAAGAACACATAAGCTCTAAAAAAAGAGCAAGCGGTCCATCTTATTAAAGGCTTTGATATATTATTAAAACAAGCAAAACACTTTTGTGTATGAATCATAAAGTCATAGCCTGTGTACAGAAAATATAGAGCTACAGATGTTTTGAAACTTTGTTCTAATTACTAAAGTTATTATAATTCATATAATTGTGTAATACGGGGTATATAATATGTACAGTATTTTGATATGGTGTCAAAGGTAACGGCTGAATAATGTCTATTTGCATATCAATGATATTACAGAATAGGGAAGTATTTTTAGATAGGAATCCGTCAATCGAAATAGCCATCAGAAATAAAAACACTGATTCAGATTGATAACACTATTGTGCCCCAATTATATACGCATAAAATAAGCACTCAATCTCTCTCTCTCTGTCTCTCTCTGTCTCTCTCTCTCTCTCTCTCTTTCTCTTATAACTGTTATATCTGTCAGTGTACGAATAAGTTAGCCCGTGCTTGCCTGCTCTTGCATCCCTGGGGGCACCTTCCAATCCCCATAGACTGGCGCCTCCCAGACCGCAGAGACGCATGACGTCATTGAACCTTTCGGAGGGTGGAAATCTTTATCTGGGAGCCGTGGGGTGCAGACTAATAGAATTAACATCGCGACAGAGCCGCGGGGTGGGGAAGGGCTGGTACAGGGAAGAGGGGGGGGGGGCTACGACTCATTTAATTAAAAGGGCGCCGCTGGGGGGGGGGAGGAGGAGAGGGGTATAAGAGAACAAGAACACGTAAAGATAATATGTTGATCGGCGCCCAAGGGGGAGCTTGCTGATAACGCAAGTCGATGAAGTCACCCAATCTCTATCCTCCCCAAAAAACATTTATTCCATTCCTAAAGTGACATTCGGGCATGGAATGGTTTGCCTGAACAAAACCAGGAAAACCAGTCACTTAACATCATTTAAAACCTTAATAAAAATGCAAGACTAGAATCGGACCACGGATGCGCGTAGGACGCAATAATGATCTTTATAGAAGGGGCGTCAGTAATATATAAGATAAGAAAAAAAGTTCCTTTTTAAATTTTTATTTCTGTTTTGTTTTATTTACATTATAAATAATTTAACCCTTACAGTCCCGGGCGCGTATATAGCGGAACTGAAGGCAGCATAGATAGAAGTAGGTCGGTACAGGAAGGGTTAAAAACTAGTACGCCAAGAACAAGATCTCGACCAGAGTTGGCAAGAGTCCAAACGGGGTTCTAACTCTAAAATCCTTCCGAAATTACCAAACTTAAAAAAACAACAACAACGAATCAATAGACTATATACTAAAAAGTAGTAAAGTATCCTCATTAGACCAATTAGCGTGCATGCTTTCACATGTTGCTGTGGCAACGGCTTAATAGGGAATTATTTGGCTAGCACACACAATGCACAGCCGCCATTTCTTTGCACCAACTATTATATACCGAATGGAGCACGGTTGGCGTACTTAAGGTCAAGGTCTAGGATCTGGACGGTGTCTCTAAGTCTACCCAACTATGATAGGTACCTGAGTATAGTTGGGATGGGGGGGGGGGGGTAGAGCGAAGGCAGCTGGGCATAGTACTGGCCACACAATCCCCTAGTATGCCGCGGCCACAGCAACTAGTAAACGCTGCATCGCCGGCCCTGGAGATCAATTTAGTCACACAGGATACTTTACTTTAAAAAAAAAATTATATACTAACTGTTTTAGTTTTATGTTAACCGGTATAGTATATAGATTGTAGATAGTCCAAAGTCAACATTTAATGTGTGGTGATTTGCATTCAGTAAGGGTAGAAGTCATTGTCATAGAAACGTATCATGCGTCTCTTTGACAGGGTTTCTTTAATATGGGGCCTTTTCCGAGGGACTGAGCAGTACTAGAGTCTTTGTTATTGTTATGTTGTTGTTTGTTTTATTCAGCTATCGAATATTTATTCTGCCCGAGACATTGGTGAAAGGTCAAATCCTTTTTTTTTGTGTGTGCTTTAAAAAGACACCCTTCCTTGAGGAATATATACGCGCCTGGGTTCTACAGAATTTCGTATTTTGATGACAATATAAGCGTTTGGGTCTGAGAAAAAGAAGTAAGTCGATGACTATATACGCGACTGAAAAGGTTAACTTTATTTCCATGTAACGCTGGCTCTAGCCACGACAGCCATTTGACAGACAGGCGTTCTTAACTGTCTCTCTAACAACCACTAGCGTAATGTTTTTTTAGAAAAAAGCAGGAAACTAAGAAAAAAAAAACTTAATAGCAAAAAACTAACAAAAAACAACAACATGCCAAAGCTTTAATATGTCATTTTAAGTGTCATTTAACATGTCATTGCAGTTTTTTTTAAAGAGTTCATTACCGTGTTTCTTGAAGTCTGAGGATTTTATCAAACTGAGCAGAATTCTTAGAGTATAATTAAACTGGGCAGAATTCTTAGAGTATAATTAAACTGGGCAGAATTCTTAGAGTATAATTAAACTGGGCAGAATTCTTAGAGTATAATTAAACTGGGCAGAATTCTTAGAGTATAATTAAACTGGGCAGAATTCTTAGAGTTAATTATAATTAAACTGGAGTATAATTAAACTGAGCAGAATTGTGAGAGTTTAATTAAACTGGGCAGAATTTCTGAGAGTATAATTGAACTGGGCAGAATTCTGAGAGTATAATTGAACTGGGCAGAATTCTGAGAGTATAATTGAACTGGGCAGAATTCTGAGAGTATAATTAAACTGGGCAGAATTTCTGAGAGTTTAATTAAACTGGGCAGAAGTTCTGAGAGTTTAATTAAACTGGGCAGAATTTCTGAGATGACGCGAAGATTTCATTGCTGTGACAGTGTGCTATGGCGGGTCCTTTTGTACAAGGGGAGGGACCAGAAAGGTCAGAAAGGTCAAAGCTCTTACTGTGATTTGGGAATAATGGGGAAGAGGGGGAGGGAGAGAGATGGTGCAAACGTAATACGCCCCATTACGTGCACCGTTTGAATTATTAATCGAACAGCGATTTGATCACCTGAGCAGTCACGATGTCAAATTTCCCCCTGTTTGACGTGTCACTTTTTTTTTTATATATATATACATAACACGGCACATGCGAGATGGTCTAAAGACAAAGTCCTGGTATAGTCCTTCAGAGGCTCTGGGGATCAAATCCTTCCAACCCACGGTGGCACCGGTATTGTTTTCTCTGACATTAGAGTATGATTAGAGGGAGGGGGGGAGCAATGTCCCCGAGTCTACCCAACTACGACGGATACCTGGCATCATCTTTAGGGAAAAGTAAAAAAAAAAAGTTTTTGGGGCATTAGGCTGGTCACACAATCCCACAACGTTACCCCCCCCCCCCCCGAAAAAAAACAAAAAAACAACTAACAACAAAAACAATGATAACTATACAGCAACAATAAAAACAATGATAACTATACAATAACTAAAACTGGAGCACTCTACTGGTCCAAAGAAAGGGGTGGGGGGAGTTGCAGACTTTTCATTCATCCAGAGAAGATTTTCCATTTTTCTCTACAATTTAAGGTATTTGCTTAGTTACGCCTTTAGCCACACTGACTGATTTTGAATACACTCTTTGCTCTTTGTGATGGTGGAGTTGATTTCCACGTCATGTACTTTAAAAAAATTCAAATCAACATGAGATGATTGAGTTTTCACACACCAAGAACCCATTACATCAAGAAAAGAGAGGTACAGTGTGAATGTTGCAAAAATACAACAACCGAGGCCACTTGACCTTATAAGTTTTACAGGCGTTCCTTCTAGATAAAAGACTATTACGTCGGCTAGGCGTCAAAACTCATGCAGGGCGGCAGGGATAGAACCTGCGACGTGTTGGTTGACCAATGGTTGACAGTCCGGTGAACTAGCCGCAGGACCAGTCGGCCTCACACGCACTATATTTATGATCAAGCATCTGACTTCTAGATAGTTACCGTTATTGCTTGTCTCATATTGAGCTTCACCTTAGTGTCGTAGGTATTGACCATTTGTTATTGATTGAACCGAGTCATTAGTAAAGCTGTAGAAACCGCCATGATTGAATCGTTATTGCACACGCCTATGGGCGACCTCGACAATTGGCCGTTACCGTACTATTTATAGACCTTGATAGTACCGGAGACCCGACTAAATCAACGTGCAAATTTTAACAATTCCGTGGCACTGTGGAACCCGTTATCACGGGTGGGGTAACGGATACTAGGAACGGATGACCTTAACGTAGATACCGGTAGAACCATGACCTTGACACATCGACCGTTCGTAGAAAATAACTGACCCTTAACATTTCTTTTAAAAATCATCTAACATATCCCTCCCCCCCCCCCCCCCCCCCACATCCGCTTCAATGTTGCTAAGGCATCCTTTTATTAAACAACGAGGTCGCGACCCGGTACTGGATCATGAATACCAAAAATTAACAAGCAGCCAAATGAGAATCTACAAAAATCTAAATTCATATTTTTCGTGGTGTAAGGCTTACTCCAACTCGACTCGACCGAAAACAAGTTTATGGTCGCACCTGAGCGGAAACAACTTTCAATCCCGATTTTTAACCACAGCCTTTGGGTATATATGTCATTAGTCTCGAACTTTTTATGGAAATCCATAGATCTATAATTAGTTATGTTTAACTTACTAAAGGTTAGTATAAGCGTTACACAAAAAAAAAAAATTGTAGTTGGCCACGAAGTAAAAAATTAAAACATAACCGGGTCACGAGAAGAAAAAACAAATTTTTGGGGGCAATAGCTGCACACGGTATCTAGTAGGGGTTTTAAGTTTGACATTCCTTTCCAAATCTTGGAGCATAAACGAGGGCGATAATTGACGAACACCGACGCTAAAAGTACAACCCCCCCCCCCACACACACACACAACTTCTTTAAAAACAAACAAAAAGGCTTAGTATCGTTTTACAACCATTACGCAATGAGTGTGAGCGATTAGCCTAACCTTAATCCGCCCCTTCCCGCGCATAGCCTACAGTTCGTCTTAAACGAGGTGATAGATCGATAATCGATCAACCAGGTAATACCACAGTTTAAAAAAACACCAATATAACAACCAGCATGAACAGGAAATGGCCTTCTATTTCAAACATCCTTTACGCGAATCATGGGCGCGGTGGTCGAACCGCTCGGCTGGCGTGCCGAAGGTCCTGGGTTCGAATCCTGGGATTTGTTCCCCGGGACTTGAGGGTGTCCATAAATCCACCCAGCTCTGACGGGGTAGCTGGCATTTCTTGGGGGTAAAGTAAAGGCGGCCGGGCATTGTGCTGGCCACTCAATCCCCCTGGTTTGATTCCGCCTTGGTCACAGAAACTGGTGAACGCTGCTTCACTGGCCCTATGGATAAATTTGTTCCCGACATAATTACTTTGCGCGGCAAGTTGAGCCGTTGGACTGTTATCGCCTTCACGATAATTGTGTGTTTGCGTGCGTGTTTGTTTGTTTGTCAATATACAAATTAAAGGCAAGATAATATCAACAAGAATTGTCGTGCTGGGCACTGATAATATTTTTTTATCTTTTTAGGTAAGACACATGAGAACTTAATTACACCAATTGCGGTTTTCGTGGGCGGATTGGTGGGTGAGTGGGTCGGGGAAAGGGAGGGAGGTTAAGCGCCCCACTCTACGACCTTTCCATCAGTCCCCCCCCCCCCCCCCCCACCGCTTACTACGATGATCAGATAAACATAAGGACACAAAAAAAAAACGAATGCATATAAGTACTCTTCCTCCCCCGAGTGGCACCCAGGCACGGAAAAAGTAGCCTGAAAAACAACACACGTGAAAACCAGTAACTTGACATCATGTTAAAACACTGGTCGAAACGCAAGACTAGACTCAGACCACGGTAGGACGCAATAATATTCTTTATAGAAGGAGCGACTGAAATATATAAGATAAGAGTTAATCGTGCTGTCGCCGCGGAAGGGATTTTTTTTCTTCAGAAAACTACTTTATAAAAAAAAAAAGAAAACATTTACATAATATAGCAACAGCTACACTTCCAGGTCGATACATAAAACCAGCAGATAAAAGAAGAGAGAGAGAGAGGGAGGGAGAGGGAGAGAGAGAGAGAGAGAGACAAACAAACAAACAAACCGGATGCGCCAATGCCATGAGTAGAGCTAGATCTAGCTTTGTCCTGTGTATTTTGTAAACAGGAACTCACAACATCGGAAAAAGGAAGAAGAAACGGGTGACTTGATTGGATAATGGTGGTTTCTTTAATAAAAACCTAAATAAGTCACATTACACGATAACTGTCAAAAAGGAAAACCTAAACCTAAAACCTATTTAACCTTGATGGGTTTATTTTAGAGCCGCTTCTGTTTTACTTTTTATATTAGGTCGGTTAAGGCTACATTTTTTTGCTTTGTCCTATGTTTGTTAAGTTTTAAGATTATTAATGAGCGTAATATCCTTTTTAGCCCAGATAATTATATACCCTTGTATGCCGTGGCCACAGAAACTGGTGAACGCTGTCGATGTGGAAGCTCAGCAGGAAGGATCAGGCAACTGTTGCCCAGTTTCGTACAGGTCACTGTTCAATAGGTGCCCCTATTTCGGAAAGTTTAGGCCTACCCATGGACTCGCGGTGTCGAAATTGCAGGGAAATGCAGAAGAAACGATTGAGTATATGCTTTTAGACTGCACTGCCTTGCAGGAGCGTAGAGTGTATGGGAACGGTCAGCTGTTTACACCGAACCTATATGGGTGACTTGGCTAAACTGCGTAGCTCAGGCGTGATTGTCCTCCGGAGCCCTAAGAGAGCAATCTCGGTTCGTATTCTCACTCCGGTGAAGTGAGGTTCAAGTCTGGTTAACGCTGCTTCACCTATGATCAATTTGGTCCGACGGGTACTTTACTATAGGACAGGTTGGGAACCACTGTTCCATTGTTTGTTGTTTTTTTGTTTTTCTAACGTCCAATCTGTCCATTCCCCAGCACTTTACCGGGGTACGCAAGTCAACACTGTATGCAGCGGCACGAGATAGAGGGATATAATATAGACGGACGGAGATTTACACAGAGACATGCAGTTTATACAGTGGAGTTTTTAAAAGGGAGAGGTGGGTGATTGGGGCTTAGGGAGAGATATGATAAGACGTGCCTGAGAGAGCGAGAGAGAGAGAGAGAGAAAAGAAAGAGAGAGAGGGAAAGAGAGATGGGAGAGAAAAGTGAGAGAGCAGACAAGAGTGTGATTAACAAGAAAGAGAAAGAAAGTAAAAAGCAATCCGTAAGAGAGAAACACCGAAATAAAGAAATATCCGGACTGCGAGAAATAAATCCCGAGCGAAAAAAAAAGAAAAGGAAGAATGGAGGGAAAAAAGAATGAAAGAGAATAAATGTGAGACAGATAGAATAAATAAAAGAGAAAGCATAAAGCAGGCATCAACGAGAAAGAACGAGAGAATAAAAGTAAAACAGAATAATACAAATTTGCGACAAAGGAAACAGAAGATATGAGAGGTAAACAGACCAATCTTAATGAATCCTGACCCTTTTTGAATAGGTAGTCTCGGACCACGCACACCCACTACATGACAGCTACATCAGATCCAGTCGAGGTTTTCGGCTTATATCGAGAAGGGCAAGAACAGAGAGATTTTAGCAACTCTATTGTTTCCCCAACAGAGAGAATCTTGCAGCAGAATCGCCAATCAGTTAGAAATACAATTGATCATAGGGCCGGTAAAGCAGAGTTCACCAGTTTCAGTAGCCGCGGCATACTATGGGATGCGTGGCCAGCACAACGCCGAGCAGCCTTTACTAATGTCAGGTACGCATCAGAGCTGGGTAGACTCAGGGGGAACCTTCGAGTCCAGGGTAAAATCCTAGCCTTCACCAGGATTCGAACCCAGGGCCTTCGGTACGCCAGTCGAACGCGCTGCCTCGCGGCCACCGTGCCCCCCATCATAAAGTATCCCGTCGGGCAACATTCATAGGGCCGGCGATGAAACGTTCGCCACTTTCTGTAGCCACGGCATACAAGGGGATATATAGCCAGCACAATGCCCAGCCGCCTTTATTATACCCCAACAGGGAACACATTCTAGCCTTCACCAGGATTCGGTGCGCCAGCCGAACTCGGCCACGTGCCCCAGTTGAGTTCAAATAGTTCATTTTATATTGTTTAAAAATAAGCTGAAACACGGGGAACGCCTGTAATCAAGTCAAATTTCCATTTGTTTGGATCGATAAAGCAATCATCTTTATAAAACAGCGTCCCAAAGGGAGGAGTGATATCCATCACCAACTTCTACGGCGTTTACATGATAGTCCAGTAAAAGAGAGAGGGAGGAGAGTGATAGTGTGATGGAAAGAGTAGAGAGAGAGAGAAAGAAGCGGCTGGTCACCAGGCCAGTGACCAGTTATCGTGGTCATTTCTTGACAGATGACCACTGCGCGTCACTAAACGCCGAGCGCAGCTCTTGTCGTCTGACACATAACAACGCTTCTCGCCGATTGTCCGTTCTTGGCATATGTGTGTGTGTGACAGGTCGTCAAGTCGAGGTGGTCACTCGGGGGACCCGGTCCGAGCAAGACTGATGACCACTCCCAAGTGTCCACTGCAGCACAGTGAGGTCAGAAACAAAACCAAGAAAAATTCAGACTTCTTCAAAAGAGCTCAGACTTGAACCGCCACTCTTCATATTCGATGGTGGTCCGTTCCTAGGGTCTTGATCCTCGGAGGATAAGGCGCAAAGTGCCAAGAGCTTAACATGTTCGCATTTACGAGGCAACCCCCCCTACCCCCCTCCCCCCCGCCCAGTGGAGTAGTCAAGAAGAATTTATAGCTAAATAAACCAAACTAGCTAGGACTTAGCCATGGCTACAAAGAATAGCCAGAACCTAGCTAGTCACGGCTACTAAACAAACAGCTTTGCGACGCAATCACGGCCAATTAAAAAGTCAACAGCTTTACACGGCGGTTGCGGCTACCAGATAATCAGCAGCTTCACATGGTGAATACCAAATAGTCAAAAGCTTTACCCGTTGGTCACGGCTACTAAATAACCAAGACTTACACGCTGGTCACGGCTACTAAATAACCAAGACTTACACGCTGGTCACGGCTACTAAATAACCAAGACTTACACGCTGGTCACGGCTACTAAATAACCAACAGACTTACACGCTGGTCACGGCTACTAAATAACCAACAGACTTACACGCTGGTCACGGCTACTAAATAACCAACAGACTTACACGCTGGTCACGACTACTAAATAACCAACAGACGGCTACTAAATAAATAACAGACTTACACGCTGGTCATGGCTACTAAATAACCAACAGACGGCTACTAAATAAATAACAGACTTACACGCTGGTCACGGTTACGTGCACTACACTCCCCACCCCCACACCCATCCAGCAGAA
The DNA here is from genome assembly GCA_949126835.1 of Anisus vortex. NCBI lineage: Eukaryota > Metazoa > Mollusca > Gastropoda > Planorbidae > Anisus > Anisus vortex. Next base: position 5,991,589 of record OX421497.1, read on the forward strand.
ATCACTTTGATGGATCACATCTTCCACCTGACCCTTTATTGTTTTTCTTGCCTAGTTCCATTCAAATCCTGGGTCAGCAAGTGAATCCATTAGTCTCCAGAACAAACTGACAAACAAACGAGAGATGGAGACAATACAAATGTAAAGGTGTCGCCAACATTGCTAATTTATTGTGGGCAGCCTTCAAAGTGCGCTTTCGTTACGTTTTTTGTTTTCTGTTTACCTTAATTAGATGTAATGTTGTTTGTGTTTTTTTTTTTTTTCTGTTGTTGTTTTTCATTCGGCGTCAAATTTTCTGCTAATTTCGTTTTTCTAAAACACTTTTTTGTATATAAATGAATATGTGGAGGTTGTTATGTTTTTCTGGTCGCTTCTCTTTTGAAATTTAAAAAAGAAAATAGATTCTACGCATGTCTTCCTAATTTGTTTTGTTTTTTTCGAACTCATTTCCATTTATTGTAAAAAATAATCCTGTTAATGTCTTTTAGGGACGTATCTTCTTCGTTTTCTAATCTAAACCCTGGGAACTGGTTGCATTTGAATTTTGTATATATATTACTTTTTTTAAGGATTTAATTATATTTTTAAAAACTTATTATGCCTCTTAACAAATAACTGTTTTTACATTTCTTTTTATTCATTTAAAGTTTCTAATGGAGCTATCAACAAACCAGCAGTTGTCCTAGAGAGGTCGCTCGCTGATTAATGGGATTATATACGTTCAGAAGATTTTTATATACAGGGTTTTGGAAGTACATTTGGAAGGAATAGAAAGGTATAGAAAAGGAAACAGTATAGAAAAGGAAACAGTATAGAAAAGGAAACAGTATAGAAAAGGAAACAGTATAGAAAAGGAAACAGTATAGAAAAGGAAACAGTATAGAAAAGGACAAAGTATAGAAAAGGAAACAGTATAGAAAAGGACAAAGTATAGAAAAGGAAACAGTATAGAAAAGGAAACAGTATAGAAAAGGAAACAGTATAGAAAAGGAAACAGTATAGAAAAGGAAACAGTATAGAAAAGGAAACAGTATAGAAAAGGAAACAGTATAGAAAAGGAAACAGTATAGAAAAGGAAACAGTATAGAAAAGGAAACAGTATAGAAAAGGAAACAGTATAGAAAAGGAAACAGTATAGAAAAGGAAACAGTATAGAAAAGGAAACAGTATAGAAAAGGAAACAGTATAGAAAAGGAAACAGTATAGAAAAGGAAACAGTATAGAAAAGGAAACAGTATAGAAAAGGAAACAGTATAGAAAAGGAAACAGTATAGAAAAGGAAACAGTATAGAAAAGGAAACAGTATAGAAAAGGAAACAGTATAGAAAAGGAAACAGTATAGAAAAGGAAACAGTATAGAAAAGGAAACAGTATAGAAAAGGAAACAGTATAGAAAAGGAAACAGTATAGAAAAGGAAACAGTATAGAAAAGAGAACAGTATAGAAAAGGAAACAGTATAGAAAAGGAAACAGTATAGAACAGGAAACAGTATAGAAAAGGAAACAGTATAGAACAGGAAACAGTATAGAAAAGGAAACAGTATAGAAAAGGAAACAGTATAGAAAAGGGAACAGTATAGAAAAGGAAACAGTATAGAAAAGGAAACAGTATAGAAAAGGAAACAGTATAGAAAAGGAAACAGTATAGAAAAGAAAACAGTATAGAAAACGAAACTATAGAAAAAAAACACCGACAAAAAGATGGAGCGGGAAGGGATGAAGTAAAAAACAAAACAAAACAAAAAAAGAAAACCTAGTTAGACCATTGCTAGGGATACGCCAGAAACTACCCACTGAGAGATACTTGGGCCCCAAAAGCCTGATCGATACTCCGGCCTCCTCTCTCCCTCTCTCCCTCCGCCCTGAGGGCGCGTCTCTAGAGTGTGCTCCAGTAACCCTCCCAAGATTCACACGTCTATACTTTTTCTCCTTTTTTTATTCTTGTTTGCGATGGGGGGGGGGGGGGAAGGTGTGAAGTAGGGAATGTCTTAGGTCTCTTAGGTCTGTGTCTTCGGCTACTTACCCTTCAGGGATGGGTAAGGAAATAAAACAACAACAAACAAACAAAGAACAAAATCTTCAGCTCAATGTCAAATGAAACCAAAAAGTGGAGTTGAAAGTGATCTCGGGTGGAAGATCTAGAGTTGGGGAGAGTGAGGGCGAAAGGGGGTGTTGTGTTTTCGGGTGTCCGGATGTGAAGAGATGGTGGGAGGGGGGGGGGAGAGTCAAATTTGTAGAAGTCCTGGTGGTGCACAGAACAAACAATACAACAACATACAAATAAATATTTCAAGACATACTCAAAACATCAAGCTAGGAAAAAAGAGAGATTTGATAAAAAATTGACATTAAATAAACAAAAGCCCCATGCATGATTCTATATAGATCTATACAGTAAACAAGCATTTCGGTAAGAAAGTTAGCCGCGTAGGAAATGCCGCGTTGCGGTTCGAAAATAGGCATACGCCAACAATGGCGATGGGATATCGAACCGAACACGAACCGAAAACACCAAACCCGAACTTCTAAAAATTAGTTTGATTCCCATTTCTACCAACAGAACAGGCCTGACCCCCCCCCCCCCCCAATCCCTACATATATGCTTCACCCTCATCGGTGTCTATTGGGTGTGAGGGGGGGGGGTATACTTTAAGTGTCGTATCTATGACCAATATCACATTGCGGGTCGCAATATTTCACAACCCCTATTTTTCGGCACTTCACTATTTCAATTTGGTTTTCGACCATCCCGTTGGGGACAAGAAGTCTGTGTAAGGTAACTAACTTACATAACTAACTTACATAACTAACTTACAAACAACACAAACATGTCGGAACGGCTTGGACTAAGGATCACACAAATGGGGCAAAACAAACAACAACAAAAAAACACTGAACCATATATTGTTTGTTTTCCAATTGATTTTCTCCCTAATAATACAAGCTCTCAGACGCGGTATCCTTGTTCCCTCACGTTGGCCTTTCACTCAGGGAACATGTTGAAATGCCGGAGCCTAAATCCACCAACCCTTAAAATAGCGCCAGGCTAACACCCGCCATTGTTGCTGGGCGAACGGCAGATTCGGTGCGACTAATGGGATCAGTTCCTTTTATCCTCCCTTCTGCACCCCCCCCCCAACCCACTACATCTTCTCCCCCCCCACGCCTTGCCAGACACCCACCCGCTTCCAGCGATGACTACGCAAATCGGCTGCTCTCGAGGGAAAATGATGACTTTGTGTAGTGCCGGTGAAATAAAGTGGATTGTGTGTGCAATAATTGTATTTTGTTTAGATCTAAATTGTAAATAACAGTCACGTGACAATTACGGGTGAGTTTTTTTAATACTCTAAAATCGTTTTAAAATTCAGAACAATTTACACACAGTTCGCAAACCAATTCATACCGGTTTGTCTGTAACATCTTAAAGTCTGCGTCAGTTAATAACGTAGTTCAGATATTTAAAAATAATGTTTGCGAATGTTTTCGAGTATCCATAGAATAATTTAAAAAAAAAACAAAAAAAAAAACAAGATAAGACTGAGGACTCCAAAACTTTGTCAATGACGTAGTGATTACGCTATCTTAAAATGTAACATAACTATTTTATATGCCACTACCATTTTAGAGACATTCACAAGCTTACATTGAATAATAATGTCAATTTTCCAAAACTTTCACCCAAAACCAATAAGATCCCTGCTATAGATTGAACAGTACCACGTAGTATTGCCAACGTACCTTCCGAGCAAAGATAGGGCTCATTAGCCACATGAGAACCCGTCGTACAATCACACCCCAAACTTCCTAGGACGACAAAAATGGTCATCGTCGATCACGACGGACGATCACTACTACGGCAACCGATGGAAAGCGTGCCTTACTTGGCACGCATAGCAATATCCTATGGCACACAAAAGACTCAGAGAAAAGTCAAGTCTCTCCTGCAAGCAACTGAGTGCTTAGAGCGGGATGATTTTTAGGCTGTTCGCACGCCGAATGAATTAGCAATTATACTTTGGCACACTGTTATCAAAAGGTTGCCGACCCCTTATCTAAGAATTATAAGAACATTAAAAAAAATAATACAATGCAATAAAAAGAAGAAAAACAAAAACAGCAGCAAAACAACAACAGCAGCAGAAAAACAATAACAGCAGCATCAAAACAACAAAAGCATCATCAAAACAACAGCATCACAAAAACAACAACAGCAGCAGAAAAACAACAGCAGCATCACAAAAACAACAACAGCAGCAGAAAAAAAAACAACAGCAGCAGAAAAACAACAACAGCAGCAGAAAAACAACAGCAGCATCAGAAAAACAACAACAGCATCATCAAAAGAACAGCAGCATCAGAAAAACAACAACAGCATCATCAAAACAACAGCAGCATCAGAGAAACAACAACAGCATCAAAACAACAAGCCATTGACAAAAGAAATGCCTTCACGCAATGACAGATAAAAGAAAAATCCATTTTATAAAAACCCACAGACACACACACTATAAACAAACAATCAGAACATAGCTAAACTAACAAAATCCCCAAATGTGATTGAACAGGACATTTCACGTCTCATCAAATCTCAATAAAAAAAAACGCTCAAGCATTCGTGATTGCATTTTTTTTAAAATCTCAACTATAACGTTTTAGTTTTTAAAAATGTTAAAGATTAAAAAAAATAATATAATGGAAGTGACGAAAATGAAAATGTTCGAAGTTGTGAGTACGTTATTACACATTTATACAAACACACGTATATATACACACAAACTGACACATTCACACATACATACTTACACATACATACTAGAACATACACACAGTTACACACACACTTACGAATACACACATACCCACACACTTTCTGGTGAACGCTGCATACTAGGGGATTGTGTGGCCAGCAGAATGCCCGGCCGCCTTTAATTTACCCCAACTGAAGGCAGGTAACCCATCAGAGCTGAGTAGACTCAGGGACACCCCCGAGACCAAATCCTATCCTTCACCAGGATTCGAACCCAGGATCTTCCGTACGCAGCCAACGGCGCTGCCCACCGTGCAATAATTACGAAGTCTTCAAAATTGTTCAAATAACGATTGTATTTCTTTCTTTGTTTTCTGTATTCTTTGGTAAACTCGACTCTTTGTCTTATAAGTTACAGACGTTCATTCCTAGAAAGAAGATTATTACCACGTCAATAGCCCAGACCTCTAGCCGGGTTGCAGGGATTCGGTCGGCGGCAGAGTTAGAACTAGGGGTCATCTAGCCGGAGACCGGAGTACTAACCACTGCACAAGCCGACCTCTACATGGATTTTATTTAAAGTTTGAGCTTGAGATGAATTTCTGCGAGTTCTGTTCTCGAGTCTGCTGCCGTGGTGGGATTCTGTCTACTGCCGTGGTGAGAGTCTGTCTGCTGCCGTGGTGAGAGTCTGTCTGCTCCCGTGGTGAGAGTCTGTCTGCTGCCGTGGTGAGAGTCTGTCTACTGCCGTGGTGGGAGGAGTCTGTCTGCTGCCGTGGTGAGAGTCTGTCTGCTGCCGTGGTGAGAGTCTGTCTACTGCCGTGGTGGGAGGAGTCTGTCTGCTGCCGTGGTGAGAGTCTGTCTGTTGCCGTGGTGGGAGGAGTCGGCTGCCGTGGTGAGAGACTGTCTGCTGCTGTGGTGGGAGGAGTATGTCTGCTGCCGTGGTGAGAGGAGTCTGTCTGCTGCCGTGGTGGGAGGAGTCTGTCTGCTGCCGTGGTGGGAGGAGTCTGTCTGCTGCCGTGGTGGGAGGAGTCTGTCTGCTGCCGTGGTGAGAGTCTGTCTGCTGCCGTGGTGAGAGTCTGTCTACTGCCGTGGTGGGAGGAGTCTGTCTGCTGCCGTGGTGAGAGTCTGTCTATTGCCGTGGTGAGAGTCTGTCTGCTGCCGTGGTGGGAGGAGTCTGTCTGCTGCCGTGGTGAGAGTCTGTCTATTGCCGTGGTGAGAGTCTGTCTACTGCCGTGGTGGGAGGAGTCTGTCTGCTGCCGTGGTGAGAGTCTGTCTATTGCCGTGGTGAGAGTCTGTCTACTGCCGTGGTGGGAGGAGTCTGTCTGCTGCCGTGGTGAGAGTCTGTCTACTGCCGTGGTGGGAGGAGTCTGTCTGCTGCCGTGGTGAGAGTCTGTCTATTGCCGTGGTGAGAGTCTGTCTACTGCCGTGGTGGGAGGAGTCTGTCTGCTGCCGTGGTGAGAGTCTGTCTATTGCCGTGGTGAGAGTCTGTCTGCTGCCGTGGTGAGAGTCTGTCTACTGCCGTGGTGGGAGGAGTCTGTCTGCTGCCGTGGTGAGAGTCTGTCTATTGCCGTGGTTGGAGGAGTCTGTCTGCTGCCGTGGTGAGAGACTGTCTGCTGCCGTGGTGGGAGGAGTATGTCTTCTGCCGTGGTGAGAGGAGTCTGTCTGCTGCCGGGTGGGAGGAGTCTGTCTGCTGCCGTGGTGGGAGGAGTCTGTCTGCTGCCGTGGTGAGAGTCTGTCTGCTGCCGTGGTGAGAGTCTGTCTACTGCCGTGGTGAGAGTGTCTGCTGCCGTGGTGAGAGTCTGTCTACTGCCGTGGTGGGAGGAGTCTGTCTGCTGCCGTGGTGAGATTCTGTCTATTGCCGTGGTGAGAGTCTGTCTGCTGCCGTGGTGAGAGTCTGTCTACTGCCGTGGTGAGAGTCTGTCTACTGCCGTGGTGAGAGTGTCTGCTGCCGTGGTGAGAGTCTGTCTACTGCCGAGGTGAGAGTCTGTCTACTGCCGTGGTGGGAGGAGTCTGTCTGCTGCCGTGGTGAGAGTCTGTCTACTGCCGTGGTGAGAGTGTCTGCTGCCGTGGTGAGAGTCTGTCTACTGCCGTGGTGGGAGGAGTCTGTCTGCTGCCGTGGTGAGATTCTGTCTATTGCCGTGGTGAGAGTCTGTCTATTGCCGTGGTGAGAGTCTGTCTATTGCCGTGGTGAGAGTCTGTCTATTGCCGTGGTGAGAGTCTGTCTGCTGCCGAGGTGAGAGTCTGTCTACTGCCGTGGTGGGAGGAGTCTGTCTGCTGCCGTGGTGAGATTCTGTCTATTGCCGTGGTGAGAGTCTGTCTATTGCCGTGGTGAGAGTCTGTCTATTGCCGTGGTGAGAGTCTGTCTATTGCCGTGGTGAGAGTCTGTCTGCTGCCGAGGTGAGAGTCTGTCTACTGCCGTGGTGGGAGGAGTCTGTCTGCTGCCGTGGTGAGAGTGTCTACTGCCGTGGTGAGAGTCTGTCTACTGCCGAGGTGAGAGTCTGTCTACTGCCGTGGTGGGAGGAGTCTGTCTGCTGCCGTGGTGAGAGTCTGTCTACTGCCGTGCTGAGAGTCTGTCTGCTGCCGAGGTGAGAGTCTGTCTGCTGCCGAGGTGAGAGTCTGTCTACTGCCGTGGTGAGAGTCTGTCTACTGCCGTGGTGGGAGGAGTCTGTCTGCTGCCGTGGTGAGAGTCTGTCTACTGCCGTGGTGGGAGGAGTCTGTCTACTGCCGAGGTGAGAGTCTGTCTACTGCCGTGGTGGGAGGAGTCTGTCTGCTGCCGTGGTGAGAGTCTGTCTACTGCCGTGCTGAGAGTCTGTCTGCTGCCGAGGTGAGAGTCTGTCTACTGCCGAGGTGAGAGTCTTTCTACTGCCGTGGTGGGAGGAGTCTGTCTGCTGCCGTGGTGAGAGTCTGTCTGCTGCCGTGGTGGTATTCGATATCAGACGACGTCACAAACCTCCGAAGTGGACAAAGGATACCTCAAACATTATTTTTTAATGTATTTTCTTCTTCTTTAAATTTAATTTTCGCGCTTTTGGACATTGCAAGAAAACGGGGGATAAGCTATCTAGGGGAGAGCAATTATTTTCCTTCGCATATGGAAAGATGATAAAAGTTATATCCCGGATCCCCCTTATAACTGGGTTTACACAGACACAGACGCACATAGATATACGCATACATCGTAGACAGCCGGTGTGACGTCATGTATTAGCCCCCAAACCCGCGGTTTTGGTTGGGCGCGGGGGGGGGGGCGCTACTAAATCTGGACAAGAGGACACGTAAAAAGAAAATGGGGGAGCGACACGGTGGATCAATAAGTTAATCTGATTTAAGGCAATCTCCACGGGAGGTAATGAAATAGGGAGGAAGGATGGAACAGGTGGGGGGGGGGGGGAGGGGGTTCGAGCAGACAAACACAGTGGATGCTCACATAAGCAAATAGTCCTCATTGATTAGTTGTCTTTCATTCTTTTCCCACTTCTATCTAACAATCTATCTGTCATCTTTCTATCTATTCATCAACGTACATACCTACCTACCTACCCATCATTCAAAGTTCTATCTATATGTGTGACTCTCTGTTTATTTATATAATGCTCCATCTACCTATCTATTGTTTATCTAACTATATTTATATCTCTTTTTATTTATATACTATCTATGTACCTACCTACCTACTTATCATTCATCTTTCTATCTCTATGTCTGACAGTATTTTCGCGCTCTATCTATTTATATAACCCACTATCCATCTAACTAACTTGTTTTTTTTTTTTTAATCTAGTTAATGTATATCTATTTGTCTATATCTCTAAATACAATTTCTCTCTCTCTTTCTAGCTGTCTGTCTTTATGTCTGTCGATATATGAGAATATGTGTGTGTATGAACGTGTGAACAGGTGTAATCTAGTCTATTATGAGATTTCAACGCGAGATAAAGGGACACACAACCGAATATAAGGGGAAACCATAGAAAGAAATAGTTTAGGCCAGGGATCGGCAACCTACGGCACGCGGCCAAACGTGGCACGCAAAGTGATTTTCAATTGCACGCTTAAAGACGTAGAGATCCTATCTTGGCACACTATTATCAAAAAGTTGCCGACCTCTGCTTTAGGCAATCTTATCTATATATCTAATCTACATATAATATATCAATACACTTATCTAACGTATCAAACCAATATGTAACAAACTATCCACTGTCAAGTCTACCAACCTATCAATAAACGTATAATGAAATCTAAAATATCTCTATCTAAAAATATATCTAGCTGGTAAGCAAAAAAATAATCTATCTAATTATCTGTCTTTCCATCTTGTTATCTTCCCCCCTTTCCCCCCGGCTACACAATCCTCTACGAACAAAACAATTTTTTTTTAATACCCCACTTCGAGCCCATAGCTAAAAAAATGACCGGCCCAGCGTTTTTTTTTTTGTTTTTTTTTAACGAGAAACCATTATTTACATAGCAGCGAGTCTATTCGCACTAAGATTCTTTCTCATCATCGCGTGCGCTATCCTTACGTTTCGATCACGACGTATCAATAGCCTTTCCCTTCTTTCCTGTCACCATCACGTGTTGTTATTTTTATTTTTTTAAGGGGAGACAATACACATGGTCACGAGCTCGCTACAAAAAAACTTCGGAGTGTCGATGGGGTAAAACAACATAAAATTCTATTTCCGTGTCGCTAGATACGGAAATAACCCGCGGGCCGACTGGTTCTCTTTTTTTTTTCTCTCCATCAACTTTTCACTTAGCCACTGTATATAATGAAGGTGTCCGTCGGGATACACTGAACTATATTATGTGCAGATAAAGTCAATGTCCTGTCTAAAAACATTACGTTACATTGGCTACCTACCGTATATACTCGCGTATAAGTCGCACCGGTGTATAAGTCGCACCCCTACTTTTTGTCGAAATTTTCTGTAAAAAAAGTGCGAATTATACGCGAGTATATACGGTATATAACACTGAGGATAAAATTCAAAGATTCGATTCTCCAGTTAGTCTGTACCTTTTCCTTTCATTTTTCAAAAATTTCAATTAATATTACTTTTAAAAAAATATTTTAAATCTACAACGGGTAATTTAACTTTTTGATATGTAAAAACAATTGACTATTTTTACCAGACTACAATATTTATTTTAAATTAATTTCCTAAATGTCTTCGGTAAATTTTTATCATCATTTTTAGATCTATAGCTATCTGTTCATTGTATTTTATAAAAATGTTTTATGTAGCTTATAAAGGCCTGTTTTATTTCTTCCCCGAGCAACGCCGGGCAATTTAGCTAGTTAGATATTAATCAATGTATAAATTGACTGTCACGTTCACCTTTTTTTTTTTTAACGATCTCCAAAACGTCCTCTATTTTAACTCATGGAATTAAAGACTATGAAATCCCATTCTTTATTGCGACAATAAACAAAATACAATTTTATCTCTTACTAAGAAGAGAAAAAAGAGCTTGCGTAAACTAAATATATAATTGGAAATTAACTTCTTTGAAATTAGTTTTGGATATTTATGATTTTGTACTATTGAAAGCTCAACATAATTAACATCGTCAGAAAACTAGGTCAGTTGAAAATGACAAAACAAGTCAGATAATGCCGTAGACGCAAACCACGAATGAGCGTAGGGCGAAATAATCTTCTTTATACTAGGAGCGTCTGTAACATGTAAGATAAAGTCTAGATTCAAATCACGTATAAGCGTAAGACGCAATAATTATTTTTTTTTAAGGAGCGTCTCTAACATGTAAGATAATACATTATGTCCGTGTATTTGTCGCATTCGTAAGAACCCAAACACGCACACACCAACACACACTGTAATTAAATGAGTCTAATTAAATCCACAAAAAAACAGCACATGTTTTTTAAAAAGCACATTTGAGCTTTCTATGTGCGTTCGTGCGTGTGTGCGCGCGCTTGTGTGTGTGTGTGTAGTTTGTGACCTGGATTCACTCTCTCTTTCTCTTTATCGAAACTGGCCAACGGGAAGCGCCGCGACATTTTAGCCTCGATTACTATCCCTCAGTTCATTTCCGGCTAATCGAAACTGCCCTATTCCCCCCCCCCTTTCCCTCTTTTGCGACATTTAGCATCGATTACCCAATCCGGTGGTGGAGGGTAGAATCGATGCCGAGTGTTAATTCTTGTTCAAACTACGCACAGCGTACATTAGCTACGCTACAAGAATAAAAACTAGAGTTACACATTTTTTGAACACGTAAAAACCTCCCACAAACTTCGAATCGCACATATTTAATTTAAACAGACCTTGAAAAGATAGCTCATGCCCAGGGACCTGCAATCTATTGATAATAATTCCAAAAGTAGGATTTCAAATTTCAATTAGCGTGCCAAAAAAACGAAAAGACAACCATCGTCACCAATTCATTTCTTGACAAAGACTCGCATTGCATGTTTTTTTTTTATATATTTTTATTATACTTCTATATTTTTTTTAGGGGGGGGAGGGAGAAGATTCCACGTGCCATTGAGAATCGCTCTGCGTATTAACTCTGGCACGCGTTCCGCAGGTTGCCGACCCCTGGCCTATGCACCCAGTTGCACTTGTTCTTCTTGCCTTTTAACCCTTACAGTCCCGGGCGCGTATATAACGGAACTGAAGGCAGCATAGATAGAAGTAGGTCGGTACGGGAAGGGTTAATTATTTTTTTCCCCATGTATTAGATTTATTTTGATTTAAGACAGTACGCCAAACCAGCTATATAAAAAAAAACAGGTTTTCACCCACAGGTTTACAATTAATAATAATAATCTGATGACAAAGGGAAAAAAAACCCACGTTAAAAAACCTATTGTAAATTTAATATTTATGTGTGTGTTTATGTCTTTCTTTCTTTCTTTTTATTTTGTTGAAATAAATCATTTATATTGATATAATTTTTTTTTAAATTTAAAGTAGAAAGAAAATAACAACAACAAGATTAGAGTGTAATTATTTTTGTTTTGCTTTGTTTAGTCATGAAGCATCAAGTCTTCAAATAAAGCTCAAATAATCGCTTCTGTATCGGGGGGGGGGGGCAGCGCGTTCGATCGGGCGATCCGAAGGTTCTGGGCTCGAATCCTGGTGTACAGGCTAGGATTTTTCACTGGACTTGAAGAAGAAAAAAAAAAGAATGTCTTTTCATAGGTGCAAGAGAGAAAAAACAACAGCTCTGCAGACTGGCTAATAGAAGAAGAAGAATACCTACGCAATGGTGCAAATAGAATAAACAGCTCTGCAGACTGGCTAGTAGAAGAAGAAGAATACCTACGCAATGGTGCAAAGAGAATAAACAGATCTGCAGACTGGCTAGTAGAAGAAGAAGAATACCTACGCAATGGTGCAAAGAGAATAAACAGATCTGCAGACTGGCTAGTAGAAGAAGAAGAATACCTACGCAATGGTGCAAAGAGAATAAACAGATCTGCAGACTGGCTAATAGAAGAAGAAGAATACCTATGCAATGGTGCAAAGAGAACAACCAGCTCTGCAGAATGGCTAATAGAAGAAGAAGAATACCTATGCAATGGTGCAAAGAGAACAACCAGCTCTGCAGAATGGCTAATAGAAGAAGAAGAATACCTATGCAATGGTGCAAAGAGAACAACCAGCTCTGCAGAATGGCTAATAGAAGAAGAAGAATACCTATGCAATGGTGCAAAGAGAACAACCAGCTCTGCAGAATGGCTAATAGAAGAAGAAGAATACCTATGCAATGGTGCAAAGAGAACAACCAGCTCTGCAGAATGGCTAATAGAAGAAGAAGAATACCTATGCCCTATGCAATAGTGGTGGTTTATATTTTTTTTTATAGGTCTTTGAGGTCCAACGGTAGAGCGTCCAGATTGTTACTGCAAATCTCTAGGGTGAGGATTGAACCGGTTTAGGCGTCCCGTGAGTATGCCCATGTTTTATGTGTACCTGGCATTAGTTGGGATGGGGGCGGGAGAAGATAATATGGCTGGGCATTGTGCTGGCCGTACAATACGTGGCCCCGGGAAATGGCGAACGTAGCCTTATAGACCAGGAGTCTCCAAACTATGGCCCGCGGGCTCTCTGTTCTATTATACTTTAAAAAAAATTATTTTTATAGGACAATTAATTTAAATCTGTAGCAGGACCAAATAGTTCAGGTCAGGCAGGAGCGACCGTATTTTTATCTAGCCATTGTCCGCAAGGTCTAGTTTCATGTATTGTATAAACATGGGTGGGGCCGCCAGTCGCAATGACAAAGAGCGTGTTTGATTTTATGAATAGAGATAGAGAGGGAGTGTCAAAACTGAACAGGACAGGGCCATCATTGTTCTCGTTATCCACACCGACGACCGGGAAAACACCCTCCCAGCCCCACCCATTGACGGACCCTCGAAGCCACAAGCGACTGGAATGTTTGGACAAAGGGATAGGAGAGAGATACGTGACTTTAAAGTCCACCCACTCCTTTCTCATTGGTCCATGTTATATTTCGTGGGTAGATCTTCCTTCTGTAAAAACGCCCCAAACACGACTTTACGCACTTATTTCCTTATGGATTTTAGTTGTAACAAGTGATTATAGATCTAAAATGTACTATGATAGATGAACATTACTGATTTTGCAATTTAGTATAAATAAAGATGGATAATTTACTAGAATAAACTAATTTGACTGATTTTTAAATTTATTTTCATTAAATATTGTTAATTTACTAGAATAAACTAATTTGACTGATTTTTAAATTTATTTTCATTAAATATTGTTAATTTACTATAATAAACTAATTTGACTGTTTTAGTAATTTAGCTTAATTATTAATCAATATAAGCCTATTGTGATAATTACGGTATACAAACACTCAAAATCTGCTCATGACCTTCTTAATCGGGCTTTGGCCCATCGCCCCTGGCCATCTATTCATGAACTTCTTAATTGGGCTTTGGCCGATCGCCCCTGGCCATTTCGCGATCTGGCCGGCCAAGGTCCGAAATCAAGAACAGATCGGGCTTTGGCCGGTCAGATGTGATGTGATATTGGCCACTTCGCGATCTGGCCGACTTCGGGCTTTGGCCGTAACATATCAAATACAATATTTTATTCGTCTACTTTAACTTACACAATTAAGGTAATTAGTGTCTAAAGTCTTAACATTATTTCGGTACTCAAGATGAAGATCTAACACTTATTATAATTATAATATTGTGATCTCGGTTTACTGAGATGTCCTTTAATGTGTTTATAGAGATTTCAAAATCCGAAGATAGTACCGTTAAGCGGAATAGATACGTAGTAATCAGACAAACTGTGTAGTTAATGTAATGTTTGAAAATATACATAGAAATTCTTTAGTCATAAAATATTTTTATAATTTTCAAATACTTTTTAAAGTTTGTTCATTTCAAAGTTATAACTTGTAAGCCGTTAATTTTTTTTATAAAAGAAAAACATACTAAAACTATTAGCGCAAAAAATGCTTTAATTATCTCCCTTTAATAAAAAAAAATCGTTTCCACATTTGATTCAATAGCGATGCCAGCACGTTAGACGATATGTTTTGTATTTTAAAAAAAGATTACAAACTTATTTTTATTTCTTTATAAGTGTAAGTTGAACCAAAAGCTGAAAGTAGAAGAGCGAATGCTTATCAGTTGAGAATAGCAGATGACTTTCCTAAGCTAAGAAGCTTCCTTTCAGATTTTTTCCGCAAACGGGCACATTTGGATGCCAATTTTTGAAAAGTTTTTGAAAGTCTTGCCTTTGGTTAGAACACTTTGAATACTTTGATGTACTTCTGAAAAAGCCTTAACTATCTATCTAAATATATGCCTTAATATAGGGATGTACATGCACTAAAATGTTTTGAAATTGATTTCACGGCAAGATATATGTCCAGTTTCAATAATAATAATAAATAATAATAATAATGAGCACTTTTATAGCGCAACTATCCATGCTATAATAGCATGCTCAGTGCGCTGTCATGACATAGATACAAGAGCACAAATTAGACAATGATTACTTAAACATATAGGACTTTAGGTTCTTTTTAAAAGACTTTGCTTCAGTTTGCCTTAGTGAAATAGGCAAATTGTTCCATAATACGGGCGCCACCGCCTCAAAGGCGCGCACTCCAAAGGTTTTCTTTCTACGTCCAATAAGACTGGGAGTCCTAAGTAATGACTTTTCACTTGAACGGAGATCTCTTGCTGGAACATATGTTGTAAGAATGTTTTGAAGATAGCTAGGTGCAGTGCCATCCAATCAGCTGAATGCCAGGGAAAGAAGCTTAAATTCAATTCGCTTTTGCACGGGGAGCCAGTGGAGATCCCTAAGTATAGGGGTGATGTGAGCGGACCTCTCGACCAGAGATACTATACGTGCAGCATTGTTCTGCACCTTCTGGAGTCTCTCAATCTGCTTTTTTGGAATCCCCCACAAGCAGCTGTTGCAGTAATCAAGTCTTGAGAGAATAAGAGAGACGGCAACAGCATTTGCTGTTTTCTTGTTTAGATGAGGTCGCAATTGACCTAAGGCTCGTAATTGCATAGAGCATGCCCGGACGTCAGAGCTGACATGGGTAGTCATTGAAAGTTTACTGTCAATAAACAAGCCAAGATCTTTTACATAGTCAGATAAGGTAATTTCAGCAGTGCCAACTTTTATTGCTTCTAGCTTAGAGGTTTTAAGTTTAGCATGAGACCCACACAATATTGCCACTGTTTTATCATCATTTAGCTTTAGCCTATTTTCCACCATCCACGATTTCACTGACAGGCAGCAGTCTTCAAGAGATTTTACAGCCGCAGCACAGGAAGCAGGATCAGGATTGAAACTAATGTATAATTCCGTGTCGTCAGCAAATAGCTTACGATTTACGCCATGGGTACTAATGATTTTGCCGAGTTTACTAGTATAGATAGAGAATAGTATAGGTCCCAATACAGAGCCTTGTGGTACTCCGCACCTCAGTGGTGTGCTCTGCGAAGAAGCTTGTTTTACCACAACATATTGGGTCCTATCCTCCAAATAAGACGTGAACCACCGCAGCGCATTACCCGTGATGCCCATCTCCTTTTTAAGCCTGGCTAGAAGAAGCTCATGATCAATTACGTCGAAAGCTGCACTTAAGTCAAGCAACACTAATAGTGATAGTTCGCCACGATCAGCACTACAAAGTACATCATTTAGGACTCGCAGAAGTGCTGTTTCGCAACTGTGGCCATGACGATAGGCAGATTGGAACGGGTCAAGTAGATTATTAGCATTAAGATGCTGCACAAGTTGTTGCGACACAACTCTCTCAAGTATTTTAGAAATAAAGGAGAGATTTGAGACCGGGCGATAGTTATTGCAGTCATTCATATCTAAGCTAATTTTCTTCAGGAGGGGCTTAATGATCGCCGTTTTGAATGGGCGTGGAATTTTGGCAGACAGTAGGCAGGTGTTTATAATACGTACAAACACAGGAAGTAGAATGTCCATGCATGTCAGCACAATTTTGGTAGGGATGGGGTCAACAGTGGAATATGTAGGTTTAGATGATAGAATAATACGTTTAAGTCCTTCCTCACAAACAGGGATGAGTTCCACTAATGGGATACCTGCGAAGACATCATCCACTAGGGGCAAAGAATCACGCTCTTCAAAGCTTTTCCTAATTTTCTCGACTTTGTCAGTGAAGAATTTGCTAAGTGTTTCCGCTGCTTTCTCACTGCTCATGTCAGGCAGAACGGGGGTTTCAGATCTTTTTCCAAGAAGATCATTGACAATGGAGAACATCTTGCGTGAGTCTGTTCCTGCAGACTTTAGAAGAGATTGAATATGAACCGACTTTTCATGCCTGATCACTTGAGCGAACCTATTTCTTTCTTTCCGAAATATTTTTTTGTCACATTCAAGTCGAGTTCTTCTCCAACGCTTTTCAGCTAAACGACGGATTGACTTCGCTTTCCGAACTAAAGGGGAGTACCAATAGGAGTCCGGTCTGTCACTAACAAGTTTTTCCGTCACTGGGGCGTAGTCATCCAGTAAAGTGGAGAGAGTCTGGTTGTACAGGAGGACCAGGTTTTCAGGATCACTTGATTGTGACTTAACCAATTCTGATTTAGTAAGACTATCGCGAAAAGAATACATATCGATATTCTTAAGATTCCTCGTCTTTATCTTTTTTCTCCCAGCAACTGGTCTTTTCATATTTGTCTTTAACCGCACAAGGAAGTGATCAGACAGAAGGAGGTCCTCAACACTCACAGAGTGGACAAATACCGGTATGTCAGATCTAGAGACCACCCAATCTAGGATGTGTCCAGCTCTGTGCGTTGGTTTGGAAACATGCTGAGTTAAGTCAGCAGAGTCAAATAATTGCTTAAGCTGATGAGTGTGGTTGTTTTCTGGATCATCCCAGTGGAAATTAAAGTCACCTAAGATCAGTAAGCTCTTGTTTTTGATAGATGATACAAGGTTCCCAAAATCGTCATGAAAACTGCTTTCCTTTAACTGATTTGCGACAGAAGGCGGAGGTCTATATATAACAATGATTAGAACAGTTTGTTTGCCTTGGGAGATCACGAAGTTCATGCATTCAAATGAGGAGTAGTTCATATCGTTACAAAGCCTCACAGTCAAGGCAGATCGATAGATCACTGCTAAGCCCCCACCACGTTGACCAGTAGAGCGGGGCTTTTGAAAAAAGACATAGCCAGTAGGCGTCATCTCTCTAATTGCTGGTTCATCACCCCCCTCATGCAGCCAAGTCTCCGTGATGATCATAATATCAAGTGATTTTTCAATGATAAGGTCATTGATGAGGATAGCTTTCTTTACTGAGGACTGCGCATTTAGAATACCTATCGTGACATTACTAACTGTAGATATTGTATGGATGTCATCTTCTATCTGCTTGGGTAATGTTTGTGAGAGGGAAAGGACATCCTCGGAGCACGACAGCGGTTTGCCATGCCAAATACGATGCAAACGACCAGCTCTCGTTCCTCTTCTTTTCGGTATGTGAACCCCTACACCAGGCCGGCGAGTAGAAGGATAAATACTGTTTGTAGTATGTATTAACACTTGAAGCAGAATATTATAAGCAGATAGATGGTGCCTGATAGTTGACAATATAATAAAGGCAGATAAGAAAATAACTAGTGTGGCAGTCGTCATCTCTTTGTTTACAAATAGTGGTGACGGTAGAGTTATCAAGCGTAGCGAGATAGAACACAGTACACTTTGTTTACAAATAGTGTTGACGGTAGAGTAAATGAAAATGCATTTCAGTGGCCTTTGTAAATGCAAGTTCAACTCACTTAAATTTGTCTCTATGTCATTCAGAAACATGGCCTTCAACAGTCAGTTTTCCTCATTCAGAAACATAAACTTTTGTTGTTTGCTTTTTTCATCAATAAAAAAAAATCTTGGAGATCTCTCGCGTGCCATTGAAAATCGCTCTGCGTGCCAAGTTTGTTTCGCACGCGTGCCTTAGGTTGCCGACCCGTGATGTAGTGTATCAATGTGTTATCAAATAATAACTAAAATAAAACTATTACATAAATAATTAAAAATAACATCCACGTTTTGATTTTTTTTTACTTGGACCTCGAGTGTGTAGTCGCCCCCCCCCCCCCCCAACTGATGTGTGATAGATATTGCGGCCCTCGGGCTGAAAAATTTGGAGACCCCTTTTATAGACCACCGGGGTATAAAAAGGATACCTATATAACGCTGAAAAAAACTAAAATATGGCTAAATATGAAAGTTGCTGGTGTGGCTAAATTTAACGAGACAATTACCTCAAGTCAAGTATCACACGGCCGTCCTAAAAACTACAATCGGGGATTGAATAAACGGAACGAAAATAAAAACCGCAGCTTAATTCACGCGCCACGCTCCGGTCAACGTTTTTAATCAATCAAAGGGAGAGGTCGAACGTTGGTGCCAGGGATGGCGGGTAGGGGAAACCGGGGCTTCCATTTCGATCTGCTGTCTGGTTGTCACTCCTCGGGGGCGCGGCAGATGACCGGTTTTGGAAGGGGGCGTCCAAGAATCAGAGAGGGCGTTTACTGCACCCGCGACGTATCAGGGCAGCTATGTGAGCTAGCAGAGGAGAGAGAGAGAGAGAGAGAAGATGAGATGGGAATAGGAACATACATGAGAGAGAGAGAGAGAGAGAGAGAGAAGTTGACAGAAAGAAAAGTAGGCAATGAGAGAAAGTCATAGAGAAACTGAGAGAGGTGGTGCAGAAAGAATAGAAGAGAACGAGAGACAGACAAAGAGTAATAAACATGTATGGAGAGATCAGGATTTAGAAATATGTAAAGAAAGACCTAGACAGTAAAATATAACAAGAGAGAAAATGCGAAAGAGATAAAAATAAAGAATTATATATAAAGAGAGAGAGAAGAAAAAGAAAAGAAACATAGAGGAAGAGCGGGAAAGTTAGAAAATTAACCCTTACAGTCCCGGGCGCGTATATAGCGGAACTGAAGGCAGCATAGATAGAAGTAGGTCGGTATGGGAAGGGTTAAAGAAAGATAGAGTGAGCGAGAACAACAGAGAGAAACAACGGTGCAGAAAGAGGGAGAGGAGGGAGGGGGAGGAGTTCAATATGAAGAACTCGATAGGCTATAACTATAATCTAACTTTGGTTGGTAAGTAAACGGCTGATAAACGTGACCGTGTTTTAGGTGTTTTAGCTTTAGGTATTCTAAGTATGAAGCATTCTAAATATACTCTAAGAAGAGCATCGCATATGAAGAGCATATTATTATGTATAATAATAGCTTCACGCATGTCTTACATAATAACAAAGACTATAATAAGATGGACAGCTTGCTATAATTGTTAGAGGTTATATTATTTCTATTTTTACTCCCTTTCTTTTAACTCGTACCGTCTGTCTGTCTGTCTGCTTGATAGCAAAACTTTGTATCGATTTTTCGACCACTTCCCGTCGTCCAATCGAGCTGAAACTTGGACAGCAGACTTGTCCCGCCTAACAATACATTCTATCAAATTTTCAGCATCATAGCCTTTGGGTTAGTCACGAAATCTTTCGACCAATTTGCGAATCGAGGAACATATTCCACGTCCAACATGGCTGCCTCTACCGGAAGAGACGGCCTTAAATAAACTTTTCGGATATGTTCGTTTTTACGAAATAAATAGAATGAAAACGACACAATATAGCCGAAACAAAGCGAGTTATCTTTTTATGGTTTTTGCGGCCAAAGCTGGAAAAAAAAAAGGATGCGCAAAATTTTAGTGTGGAAATTCATAAGGTATGATATCACTTATATCACTTTAATCTATCCAAATGTAAATTTAATTTAAACTTAGTTTACAAAGAAAGGGAGTATAATAAAAACTTTGTTTTTATGGGTTAGTTTATTACCATGCTCATTACCAATAAGGCTGTCTTGAATGACTTCTACGCTTCTACGATTGCATTAAAACGTTTCCACTGTATACAACTTTCGATTTCAGTCTTAATTTTCCATGAAGAAAAATCATCATAGCGAATTACTAAACCGGAAGTCTGGAGGACTTGGTGCGATCGTAAGTGCTTAAAGTTATCAAATAGAAATATTAAAGCAAGCGGTCCATCCTATTATAGTATTTGATAATATATAGAGTCATAGAGAAAACGATGGTAAAAATATTTCACACACAAAATAGTTCTAAAATGGTAATGCTATTTGACTTATCCGTTTACAGACGTTCCTTCTAGATAGAAGATTATTACGTCCACTAGGCCCAAAACTCCCGCAGGGCGACAGAGATCCGTCGGTGGCAGGGATAGAACCCGCGACCTGTCAGTTGGTTTTTGGTTGACAGTCCGGTGAACTAACCGCTGGACCAGCCGGCTTCACAAATCTACATCAGGGTTCGGCAATCTATGTACCGCTTGTCAGACTTGGCACGCAGAGCGATTTCTAATGGCACGCGGAAGCTCTCAAAAACGGCAATTTTATTGTCTTCTTCAAGAAATAGAGGGCTAGATCAGGGATGACTCTTGGGCTGTTGGCGCGCTGAATGAATGAATTAGAGAACCGACTTGCGGCACACAATTATCAAAAGGTTGCCGACCCCTTGCTTTACATATCAATTCGTAGAAGAGAAAACAATAACAAGATTTCTCTACCATTTCCATGCTTTTTGCTGTTTTTGTGCCCTCCGCCCCGCGGCGAAGAGCTTCTCCTCAACATTCAGAGTCATGACCTCTCTCTCTTTCTCCCACTCTCTGTGCCCAGCGGTGGATTCATTCAAATTAATTAAATCGCCCTCAAGCAGCGAAATCATCAGATCCATATCATCATCATTATTAGTATTATGTTGTTGTTGTTTTTATTGCTGCCGGTGTTGTTAGAAGGTCACGTGGCCTCGTCCTTGATTCCTTAATGATCAAACAACAAACAAGCCAGAACAACAAATAATAAAAAAAAAAAGATAAAAACTCTTCACAGATTTCTATATGGACCGATTTATATATATATCTGTAATGACGTTGTTTCAAAATGACGTCAAAATGAATGAGAAATGAATGATTACAATGTGTTTTATTTAAAGAGAAAAAAAAATATAAAAAAAAATATTACAATAAAAAATTTAGTGAGAACGTTTCTTTCGGTATTTAGTTTTTGTTATATTGTTTACGGTCGCCTGGCCCTGGAACATGCATATGAATTGTTGCTGTCAAGCTTCTGACTTCTTATTAATAATTTAATATTAAACAAACAATAGTACTATAAAAAGAAAAAAGAACAAATACAAAATCTTAACAGTAAATGATTATAATTTTAAAACGTAGACAATAATATGTATTTCGCAGTACCGGAAAACACAGTCCCAAAAAACAGCCTAATGTGAAAGCATTTCAAAGGGACATTATTCTGAAATGGAGATCAGTTTAAAACCTTATCATACGGTCATTAGTAATAGACCTACGTTTATAAATAATAAAAACAACGAATTAAGCATTATTGTTTATATTATAAAAAAAAATTATTTTGGAGGACGTTTCCAATTTACACATTTAACTTTTGTGTCGATCGGTCAAACGGCTTAGGAGCCAATAGAGGACAAACATATATATATAAATATATAAACAAACATATAAACAAACACACGGTAATTACGGTATGTATAGTGATGATGTTGTTGTTTTTCTATTCAATAAAGAAAATTTACAAAAACAAGACAAAAGATAACACTACAAGATAGGGAGAAAAAGAGAGAGAGAAAGAAAAAGAGAGAGAGAAAGAAAAAGAGAGAGAGAAAGAGCGAGAGAATGAGAGAGAGAAAGAAAAAAGAGACAGAAATCACACGGACGTTAACCAAACTCTTAAAGCTATTTTGAATTTTTAAGACCTCAATTCTCTATATGCCATCTTTTATTTACAATATTGATTTAAAAAAAGCAAAACAGATAAAAAAAACAACAACGATAAAGTCACAATGAAACCCGGTATAAAAGATTTAGATCTAGTCAACAGCTTATTAATTTTACACACGAAAGCTAAGGCGTTGTACTAGAAGTAGAACTGGAGAAACTGTAATTAATTGTATTACATTTACAAATATTACACAAGAAAGAAAAAAAAAATCGTAAGCCTTGGGTAAATTTCATTGGCTAAGATGCAACCAATCACGAGAAGGGACAGCGTATGACGTAAATTTGGGGGAGGGGGGAGATGAAATATTGACACGTGAAGTGTGACATTACGTGAGAAAAAAGTGTCAAAGTGCCGGTACTAAAAAAATAATTAAGGACCTGGAAATTATTTGGAACAAGCAACGTTTCAAGGTTATTCTTTGGGGTGAAAGGTCAAACATGTCTCTTTCTCTGTTCTCCTATTTCTCATTCCTTTTTACGTTAATATCCATAAACTTCACCCTCGAGACCTTTCGACCTTTGACCCTCAGACCACCCTCCCCACGACCTGTACATTTCCTGTAACGATCTGACCCTTGGATGGGCACCTGCGGCATCAGTCGGCATCTTCCTATGAAAGTGTGTTAAGACAGTGTATTCGTTGGGTTGGAGATGACAGGTGGAAGAAGAAATACTTTACATTGAACCACTCAAACCAAGAGGGAAGTCGGGATACGAAACAATAATAATGTAGGTGTAAGTAAAAAAAAAGTAAAGTACCCTTCGGACCAAACTGATCACAGGGCTGTTGAAGCAGCGTTCACCAGTTTCTGTGGCGTACTAGGGGATGTGCGGCCAGCACAATGGCCAGCCGTGTTTAATTTACCCCAACTAATGTCAGGTACTATGCCTTTATTGATTATTGTACTTGTGTACTAAGTGGCTAATAAATATTATTCATTGTAGTTCATTGTAGACTCGGGGATTACCCTAACGAATGTCAGGTACCCATCAGAGCTGGGTAGGCTCGAGGGCACCCTCAAGTCCTGGGACAAAAAAAAATCCAAGCCTCCGCCAGGATTCGAACCCAGGACCTTCGGATCGCCAGTCGAACGCGCTGTCTACCGTACCCATAAACAATTGGATTCCACAGACAATGTAACGAAAAAAAAATGTTATTGTGTCTGTATGTGGGAGGGGGGGGGGAGGTGTTAGATTTCACTTAGTCTTAAATAAGAACTAGTAGATGTGTTCGATACACAGAGACATTCAATTTACGCATGTGTACACAGAGGCATAACCCCCTTTACCCCCGTCCTCTTCCTTTCAAACACGCTGGGTGGGAAGCGCATGGCAACAACAACATCGAAAACAAAACCACAAAAAAAAAAAAAAAAAATACCACCACTTTCTCCCCGCTCACAGTTGTTTGTATCACTTAATGATCAGCCAAGCCCGGCAGCCATGACGGCACCGCCACCACCACCACCGCTGCTGCCAACTGGGGGGGGGGGGGGGGGGGGGAAGAGTGCCTCTAATTAACGAGCGCGCGCGCGCGCGATCGATCGATACGCGACCTGCAGATGCCGACTGATGCCGCAGGTGCCCCATCCAAGGGTCAGATCGTTACCAGGGAATGTACAGGTGATGGGGAAGGGTGGTGTGAGGGTCAAATGGCGAATGGGGGACTCGACGGGGTGACGCTTATGGATAGTTTAGATACCAGGTCTGAAGTTGGTAAACAAAACGAGATAGAAAAAAATCCATGCTTAGGACGAAAGGCTGAAGTATAAAAATTACAATTGGTAGTTAAATTTAATATTGACAAATTTGATGACGTCATTACAGCGGACGACGGCATAGCCTCTAAGAAAGAAGTAGTGACGCGACTATGTAAAATGATATTGCGTGGAGTTTGTTTCAGACTACATGTAGATCTAGTTTAAACTGCATTTTTTGTAAGAGACAGACCATTAGAGAAGTCAGTAAGATGTGTTATTCGACTTGCTTATAGACTCTAATAATATGTTTTACTGTTATAATTAGTGAAACTACACGGTAGATGTGCACATGACAGACGGGTAGATCAACATATAGACTATATGACTATATAAATTATAGATAGATAGATAAACGATCGATAAAGAGTTAGACAAATATAGGCCTAGATCTATAGATCTAAATTATAGATTCAGTGGTACCTCGGGTTACGAACTTAATTCGCTCCTGAACTCGGTTCGTAGCCTGAAACGTTCGTAACCGGAACCATTGAAATCCATTTCAAGATGAAAGAATAGTTCTTTCTTTTCATATTATAAACAACCGGTCGTTCACCTGACAAAACGCGAACAATACGTGTACTTGACGTATTAAATTAAAGGTTGAATAAGAGAAGATTGTTATTTTTCTCTAAAATTTGAGGAATTTGCTTCTTCCACTTAGTTACGCCTTTAGCCACATCGACTGACAAAAAAAAAATTGGTCAAATGAATGGTTCGTAACCTAAAGCACCGTTCGTTACCCGAGACAAACAAAATTGGTCAAATTTATTCTTCGTAACCTGAATCGTTTGCGACCCGAGGTACTGGTCGTTATCCGAGACAAAAAAAAGTCACATTTATTGTTCGTAGCCTGAATCGTTCGTAACCCGAGGTACCACTGGACGTAGTTGATGGATGGACAGATAGATTTTGAAATATTTATAATTGGTAAATACTGGCCCTGCGGTTAGTTCACCGGACTGTCAACCGACACGTCGATGGTTCTTTCCTTGCCGCCGACCGATCCCTGCCGCCCTGCAGGAGTTTTAAAGCCTAGTGGACGTAATAATAATCTTCCATCTAGAACATAGGTTCTCAACGGGGGCGATATCGCCCCCCAGGGGGCGATGAGCAGCTTTAGGGGGGCGATAACATTCCCGGGGGCGATTGGGGGGCGATGAAGGGCAAGTGGGCGGTACATACGTATCTGCTATAATTTCAACAACTCAGCTATTTGAATCGATTAGTTTTTGGATGAAATATGATGTAAACGCAAGTGCTACTAAATATCTGATATCCCCCAACAGTAGGCATACATATTATTGAACAAATAAGAATCGCAATGACTTTTCGATGAAGTAGGGGTTAGTAGGCCTACTTGGCAAATATGTTATGCGGCCGTCTCGTCTTATGGTTGGTTCACCGGACTGTCGCCTTAACATCGGCTAATATTACTAATTTTACTCGTTTTACTGAGATGTCATTTAATGCGTTTGAATCCTTTGTAAAGAGGTAACCACAATAACTGAGCGGTATAGATACATAGTAATTATACAAACTGGGTAGTTATTAAAATGCTTCAAAATATTCATATAAATTCTTTAGTTATATAATATTTATACAATTTTCAAATAATTTTTACAGTTATGTCATATCATATAAAAGTTATAAATGCAAGCCATTCAGTTTTTTATAAAAAAAAAAACAAATTGAAATATTACCTAAAATGAAAAGGGTTAATTATCTCCCTTTAATTAACAAATGTTTCCGCTAAAATTAAGTTGGGGGGCGGTGAGCGGAAAAAAAATGTAAAAGGGGGCGGTGAGCCGAAAAAGGTTGAGAACCTATGATCTAGAAGGAACGTCCGTAAAACTTGTAAGAAACTTACATATCTGTACTATTCGAAATGTGGAGATTTAGTGATGTGTTTATGATCGTGCCGCATGATCAATTATTTTAAAGTAATCACAATCGTTACAAAACTTGTGAGTTCGTGAGCGATGATTGTTTAAATGCTTTTTACAGGGTTCCTGCACCAAACTCAAATCCAAATTTCAGGAGGTTTTCAGGAGTTTTTCAGGAGAAAATCTAAAATATCAGGAGGCGCGGCAAAACCGAATTCACTACATCACTAAACAATTATTCAGATACAAATAAAATTAAATAAAATATTTTTAAGGGCATTACAATGTGGAAGCTAAATATGTACCATTAAGCTATGTTCATTATGTAGAGTCCTTTAACTGTCCTTAGAAATCTAATAATTTTTTTTTAAAGTACAAATAAAAGAAATTTGTTTTTTTTTGAAAATAAAAGGCGGGGAGGGGGGGGTAGAGAATGGAAATGTGGTGTCCTGTATAGGGGCATCTGTAGCATAGAGTGTTACATTAACAAGTATAGAGACAATATTTATATGGGCCTACATTGAAAAGTATATAGAAAGCTTACAGATTTACAAGTTTAAAAAAACTATCACTATGACAAGAAAAAAAACTGCTTTTTTAAAGGACATGTAGATAATCCAATTTGATTACTTTCCAATCATTAGGATCATTATGTCTATTAAATTCCTGCTACAAAAATAAAACCTTACAGCAGCTATGTGTAGTTAGGTAAGGAGGGGCAAATACTTACGGTGGTCTTGGGCAAATAGTGCAAGGGGGAAATAGTCCACAGTGGGGGGAGGGAGTAGCTGATTCTGAACTGGTGCATATAATATATATCTCCCTAAACTACCGTAATAAAAAAAAACCACAACACCTGTGGATAAGTTGCATCCTGACTTTTTTTTTTTTTGGGGGGGGGGGGGGGGGTTATAGGCCCTACTGCCTTATAACTTCTCAAAAATTCATACCATTTAAACATAAAAGTTACTAAATATTCACCCTAATTTGGAAACTTTCCTTTAAAAAAATGGTTTCAATCATGCATAAAAGGCAAACACAGCGCTTCACTTATTTAAAACAACCGATCAATACAGCCATTAGTCATAAGGCAAAGTAATGTATCTGTTTCTACATCTAAGTCACTGTCCATACTCACGTTCCTATCCCTATAGTAGGCTAACACTATAGTGGGTAGACACACACAAAAAAGTCTTTTGAAGTAGGCCTGACTATGCTTTCTAGACAGAACGGCGCCGGTTTTGATGAGCGGTTTTGATGACGGTTTTGATGAGCGCTATACAAGTGCCCTAACCTAATTACCATTAGCATTGTTTGTAATGATCTCTAGTCAGATATATTTAGCATTGAGTGCATTTCATCAATGTATTGGTGAATAAAATGACTTAGATCTAGACTTCTAGATTAGGCCCAGTCTTGAGACTGATAAACTGATAGACCTAGCCTAGGGCTAGGGCCACACCGGCTAGTCCTATGCCTAGACCCAAAATCGTCTGCCTACATTTCCCACATTGATAAAAAAAAAAACACATTGTAGGCCTACCCATACGATATAATAATTAGTAAAACCATGCAGGGCCTACACCTTTAAAAAGTTGATAATGATATCGGCGCCAATCGGCGTAGGCCTACATCGCGAACAACTCCTCTAGTAGGGCTAGCTAAATAGGCCTACTGGAATTTTTACCATAATATGATATAAGATAGCGTCTTAAACGTCATCGTTTTCTTTTTAACTAATAAAAAGACCTATTTCTGTGTGTTTTGATATAAATATATTTCAAAATAAATCAATTTGGCAAAATATGTCGGTTCGATGACCCCAAGTAGACTAGTAGGCGCCGCGCGTAGCGTAATCAGGCATTCTCAACATTGATCGCGAAAATAGGCACCTAACTAGTTCTGGTAATTACCCGCGCCGGTCGGCAAATTTGTCGCCTCAAGAGACCCGCGTCCTCTATGAACAACTGTAAAGCAAAAAAAATAACATTCCTCGCACGAGTTCGCTCGGGTCGACTCGCGCGTGCGATTTTCCGAAACCCGCCGCCTCTATAAACGCTAGCTTAGTCCTTATCATTATCTAATCTAGCAGACAACAAACTGTGGGAGAGGGAGCGAAAGAGGAGGAAGAGCTGTATGTATACCATCTTTACCGTCACAAAGCGAGAAGGGATAGGCGAGGCGCAGCAAGCGTAAGCGAACAAGCGGGAGGTGGGGCTGTTGAAATAGGGACACGTGTTGGAGAAGGAAAAAATAGCGGTCAGCAATTTTTCAGGACATTTCAGGAGATTATTTCACATTTCAGGAGGTTTTCAGGAGTTTTTGCACTTTTTTGCAATTTCAGGAGGATTTCAGGACATCCTGAAATTTCAGGAGGCCGCGGGAACCCTGTTTTTAATAGTATTTAATAAAAAAAAAAAAGAAAAACGCCATACATCACATAGATCCAAGTCTGTAAATAAAGTTTATGATGCTGTTGTTTTTTTCTATTCAATAAATACAATTTACTATAAAAAAAAACAAGACACATTATAACACTACAAGATAGAGAGAAAGAGAGAGAGAGAGAGAAAGAGATGGATAGAAAGAGAGAGAGAAATGGAGAAACAGATAGAGAGAAAGAGAGAGAAAGAGAGAGATAAAGTAAGAGAAACGGAGAGAAAGAACGATAGAGAGAGACTAAAAGAGATAAAGAAAGAGAGAGAGAAAGATACATAGAGAAAAGCACGGACGTTAACCAAACTCTTCAAGCTATTTTGAATTTTGAAGACCTAATCCCTCCATATGTCATCTAGTCATCAGGGGAAGTAAATCAATGTCTTGAAGAGAGATACAAATATACTTTTAAAAATGCCACTAGATAAGATTTTTAAAAAATGTTTTAAATCGATCAAGTTCCTTACTTTTTAAATTAGCTGGATTTTTATTTTTTTTACATAAAATACCACTATTTTATTTTTTGAGAAATGACTCGATGTGGTGGTCGAAATGAGCTGACTTTAATCTCCCACGTCAACCAATTAGCTTTTTAGTAGTGGATGACGCAACTATAGACAGTGGCATGGGCGGGTTTAGGTTTGAGAGTAAAGTAAGGTGGCGCTCTTGGCTCTACACTTGCCTTGTTCGTTTGTTTTGATGAATTGTGTTGGAGATTAAGTCCCTGGTTAATGGTCTGGAAGCCTTCTACTAGACAAAGAACATTTATATGACCTTTCTACTAGGCAAAGAGCATTTATACGACCTTTCTACTAGGCCAAGAGCATTTATACAACCTTTCTACTAGGCAAAGAGCATTTATACGACCTTTCTACTAGACAAAGAGCATTTATACGACCTTTCTACAAGGCGAAGAGTCAGACCGTCTAACGACCACTGTAACATGACAATCTGCCCAGGGATTAAAAAATGCATTAAAACAGATCAAGAATGACAGAACCAAGTCAGAAGCTAGGGTGACCCACACCCGACCAGCTCTTAAATGTCATCGCATCATAGCCACACGGGCCACTCGCTTGTGGTGTTTTTTTTGTTTTTTTTTAGGGCCTTAATGGCAGCATCGGGTTGACACGGAGGTCCGTTGTCTCGACCTTAGCGTTTCCCGGGTGGTGGGAGATGAAAAATGAATGCCGTTGAAATACCACCGTGTCCTGGATGGCGCATGCTGGGTAGACGGAAGGACAAACACACGTGTGTCGGTTGCATGACGGGAAGGAAAGGAGTTAAGGGTCAATATTGATATAGGCAGAGAAAGAGAGAAAGAGAGAGACAAGAGAGAGAGAAGGAGAGACAGGAGAGAATAAGTGTACGTGTGTGTTTATGTGTAACAGTTAGAGAGTGTGTGTGTGTGTGTATAAATGAGTGAGAGTGGGCGTGCGGAAGAGTGTGTTCTTGTATGTTTGAGCGTATAACAGAGAGAGAGAGAGATAGAGAGAGAAAGATAGAGAGGGATAAAGGGAGTCGTGTAATAAATGAGAATAGATGAATAGTCAGCTAAAAGTTACGAAAGACAGGTCGAGGGAAAGAGAGAGAGAGAGAATGAAAGAGAAAAATGAGACTATCGGAAAGAAAATAGAGCGGAAAAGAAAGAAACTAGATCTAGACTATATACAATTGTAAAGAAATGGGAAAGAGAGAAATAGTTTGAGAGATGGACAGAAAGTGAAAGAGAGACATGTTTGTATGTGTGTGTGTAGGGGGGGGGGAGATGGGGTTTGGAGAGATTAATTGATAAGAACAGAGTGATGAGGAAATGAAGTGATGGTTTGGGCGGAAATAGAAGCAGCGAAAAAAAATGCGATAGCGACAGAGAGTGAGAGGGAGAGAGAGAGAGAGAGAGGGGGCGAGAGAGAGAGAGAGAGAGAGAGAGAGAGAGGGGGCGAGAGAGAGAGAGAGGAATAGAAAGATCAATCGATATCAAATAAAGCAAGAAACAACTCATAAACATGTTGACAATGGAGGCAGAAAGCAAGCCGGCCGTCACTGTAGTGGAATTTTTTTTGTTGGCCTTATTGATTTCTTGATGTGTTGCCTTCCTTCTAGGTTAGTTGTCCACAGACTTGGTTCATTTCTTCTAGAGCTGCCTGCATTCTAGGTTAGTTGTCCACAGACTTAGTTCATTTCTTCTAGAGCTGCCTGCATTCTAGGTTAGTTGTCCACAGACTTAGTTCATTTCTTCTAGAGCTGCCTGCATTCTAGGTTAGTTTTCCACAGACTTAGTCCATTTCTTATAGAGCTGCCTGCATTCTAGGTTAGTTGTCCACAGACTTTGTTCATTTCTTCTAGAGCTGCCTGCATTCTAGGTTAGTTGTCCACAGACTTGGTTCATTTCTTCTAGAGCTGCCTGCATTCTAGGTTAGTTGTCCACAGACTTAGTTCATTTCTTCTTGAGCTGCCTGCATTCTAGGTTAGTTGTCCACAGACTTCGTTCATTTCTTCTTGAGCTGCCTGCATTCTAGGTTAGTTTTCCACAGACTTAGTTCATCTCTTCTAGAGCTGCCTGCATTCTAGGTTAGTTGTCCACAGACTTAGTTCATTTCTTCTTGAGCTGCTTGCATTCTAGGTTAGTTGTCCACAGACTTAGTTCATTTCTTCTTGAGCTGCCTGCATTCTAGGTTAGTTGTCCACAGAATTAGTTCATTTCTTCTAGAGCTGCATACATTCTAGCTTTTTAGCTAGTTGTCCGACTGCATTGAATAAGCAGTTTTATAAATTATGATGTTTTTGAAATGTAATTTTGCAAAAAAAACGAAGTCTTACAATTTCTTAAATAAATGCAAGTTCACCGTGCAGATAATTTTTGGTTAATTCAAACGGATAATTCCGCAAATATATTCTCCTCTTATGTCCGTAACGCCTTCATTCAGATCGTTCCCGGACAGGAAGCCGGTGGGAATCTGGGATCCATCTATCTGCCTATTGATTACCGCATGACGCAAGTTGAAAAAATGTTTGTATTCAATTAAGGGGGTGAAGGGGAGGGGCAGAAAACATTATTCATTCCGGAACTGTCGGCGGTAGTGTTCGGGTCAAGAGGCGATCACCCAGTTTCCGGTGTGCATGATGCAGAATTGAGTGAAGGTCATGTAGATGGGTGCGTGCACAAGACGACCCCCAGCCCCTATAGATTTACGCAATCGTATAGACTTGGGCCACCAGACAGTGGAGACGGTTTGGCTGCATGGGCAGCTAGAGAGAAGACAAGCTGGAAAACTCCCATGGCATAAAGCCGCATACGCTAAACCTATTTAAATAGTCATGTCGAGTTTCGGTCGTTAGACTGTCTGGGTATTTAGCGGTTGGAGAAATTGAACAAAAGTAAACGAAATGTCCTTGAATAGACATTGTTAACAATAGCAATAGTCTTATACAATTAAACTGTTAAAAATGAGTCAGCCCTTGTGAAGTATATTCCTTGAACTAAAAATGTGAACAACATTATTTAAAACTAAACTGTCAAGAATACTTTTTTATTTTATTTTTTTGAACATTGACTTGTTAAAAATATTTACTTTTGATTATAAAATGCTGCGTTGATTTTGAATGTAAAATATAACAATACTAGTGGTTAAGCCCGTCAAAATGACAGTGTAACGAATGATTACGATGTGTTTTGTTAAAAGAGAAAGAAAAAATAACTAATACTATTACAATCAAACTCACGGTAATTATATATATTGATGAGTTTTTATAAATATATATATACAAGCTAACGTAACAGGGATTAACTGATTAACTTTTAAATTTATATTTATAACAACAACAACACAACAACAAATAATAGAACGATATGAGACTTTCTAAGTTCTACTCATTGAGAAAAAAAAATCAGAGAATCAATACATGCAAAGTCTTACCACGGATAATTACATGAGTTTTTTAAAACATCAATATAAGTTGTTGTTTTTTAAAAGAGTTTGTTAGAACTTAGCTGTTTCTTTCGTTTGGTGGGTGGTTGGTTTATCTTGTTTTGTGTCTTGACTTTTTTTTTTTTTACTAGGTCCTACCGACAATTTTCGGAAACCGTGATTCGGAGGCATGCTTGAGATGCCAATACTGTATTTCTGTAGTATCAGAAAACTGCGCATCGTGGACTAACCATCTTGTACTGACTGTAGTGCATAACAGTATACCCTTTGTAACCAGCATTATGTCAACTATCGCCTGCACTTTGCGGTGGTTGCCAACTGATCGGTTTGAATAGGACTATAATTTAATGCGTGTTTACTTCTTAACCTTTGGCATCAAATAGCCTAAAGCAGCAGTTCGCAAGTCCAAGGGTTAAGCATAAAGAAATAAAGAAATAACAAGACACAGGCCTTCTTTTTATTTTATTAATTACAAGCTAAATTGCCCGGCGTTGCCCGGGGGAAATGCACACGCCTGTACCTAAAGCTACAGATAAGAATTTTATAAACTACAATGAACAGGAAGCCATAATAATTATAATATATATAATATATATATACATATACATATATATATATAAATATATAAATTATTATATATATATAATTATTAAATCATTACTGAAAACCTTTAGGCAAGTAATTTAAAATAAATATTGTAATCGGGTTAAAAATAGGCATGTCTTTTTATATTTAAAAAAATATTAGGACTCTAATCCCTGTCTGAGAGTCGAACACCCGTCGCCCGCATGTCTAAAATATAATTAGATCTATACCCTTGTTTACTTACTGAAAACATTTTAGGAAAGCTTTAGGTCCTGAAATACTTTACAATCCTTAAACAAAAGTAATATTAATGAATTATTATTTTTTAAGTAGAAAAAAAAGTTATCAATGGGGAAGCGAACACAGGTCGCACGCAGGGCAGTCGGATACACTAAGCACTCAGCTAGGGAGGACACAAACCGGAAGCGAGATCGCAAAAGTAAAATATGAGACAATAAGGTCACGTGCCTTTAAATTAACCAATGGAGATCAGAATACACATATACAGAGTCTAATTTATATATCGATAACCTTTGCTGTCGAGTGGTAGGAAATTCAACAACTCCACAATTCAAAGCAATCAACCAGATAACATTTCTCGACACCACAAGGATAAACTAATTATGATAAGACAAACCTAATTTTTTAACTTAGCTAAAAATCACACATAGGCAACGCTTCTAGCAAAGTGCTCAAATTAACCTCAACCTAAAGTTTGGGTTTGAGTCCCCAATTATTTCATCTTGCGTTTGTATGTAAGCCACTGATCTATAAAAAGAATGGATTGGGCCCGGAAACTATAGTCTTTAAATCCAAAAATAAATAGGCTTTCACGTGACTTTCACTTGTCTATAAAATTAGATTTCCTAAACACTGATCTGTAAATGCATTCAAAATGACTTAGACTTCCTTTCTATTGTATAGATTTTTTTTCTAATTAAAGGCGTTTTATACCTATAACTCGCTTATATGGATAAGTGAATAGCGGAAATAGTGTAATTAATTCTGGCTTCAATTTGGGCATACAAAATCTATTATGGAGGCGCTATCCATTCTTTTTTTATAGATCATTGGTGTAAGCCATTAGAGAGGTTTATTTCTTTTCTAGCAAGCTGTGATTATCGACTGCGGATCAAACAAGCCCCATAAATGAGAAAACTGTAACGGTAAAAAGACAAAAAAAAAACTCGAGATATCGGAATAATTGGGGGGGGGGGGGGGTGGAGTGGGCGCCAGGGCTCGTCCGCTTTGTCGGACGATCCGTTATAAACATAGGAGTTTTAATGTGAATGAAGGCACGAGTGATAATGAATTGTTATCACGATTCTTTCTACGTTTCTTTTCTAAAAATCCGCTCTACAATCTTAATCTAGGGTGGATTGTAGGGTGGATTGTAGAGTGGATTGTAGAGTGGATTGTAGAGTGGATTGTAGGGTGAATAGTAGGGTGGATTGTAGGGTGGATTGTAGAGTGGATTGTAGAGTGGATTGTAGAGTGGATTGTAGGGTGGATTGTAGAGTGGATTGTAGGGTGAATAGTAGGGTGGATTGTAGGGTGTATTGTAGAGTGGATTGTAGAGTGGATTGTAGAGTGGATTGTAGAGTGGATTGTAGAGTGGATTGTAGGGTGAATAGTAGGGTGGATTGTAGGGTGGATTGTAGAGTGGATTGTAGAGTGGATTGTAGAGTGGATTGTAGGGTGGATTGTAGAGTGGGTTGTAGGGTGGATTGCAGAGTGAATTATACAGGGTTCTCACATTTTTTCAAAACAAAATTCACAAAAGTTTCACAACTTTTCAAAACTAAAAACTACAAAATTCCTGGTTATAAACACTCGATAAAACAGGCGATAAATACACATTAAAACAAACACACACACACAATCACACAATATTTATAAAAACTTTATTGACACTTTAAAAGTTATTCACGTAAAAACGTTATTTATTAGTTTTAACTTTTGGTCTAATTTTTTTATTTATTTTTCATCAAATAATTTTTAGTTTCTTCATCTTTTCATTGGCCTTTGCTTGTAACACACTAGCTTTGCTCAAATACTGAAAATTTTCTCGTCTCCTCTCAAGAGCAGATTTATGATTTATCTGCTTCATCATTTAGATATGCCGGTGTTAAAGTCTCTATTAAATATAATAAAATACTTTGCCTGCGATACTTGTACACGATCTTAATGCGTTGTTATATCGGTATTTAGACAATGTAAAAATATCTTGTCCTAAGACATCCAATGAAAGGCCTATATGTAAGACTGTTGTTTTTTTAAAATACTACCTCATGAAATAGATTGAACTGTGTGTCAATTGTGTAAATCGTAAGCAGTTGGAATAAACCTCGAGGTCATATTATATAATGATGTTTACTCTGTTATCTAATTCAAAGAGATACTAATATACAATACACATACAATTAGCTGTAAGTTAAGATTTCAGATACAACACACAAAAACACACCTGGCGTACACATTTTATAACAATGACTACATACTCGAAACAAAATGAATGTAAAGCACTAGTAGAATCTATAGATTATGATAAAGAAGACATAAATTCAATACTGACCAATGTTAAAGAATTAATTCCTAAACACAAACAAAAAAGACAACTTGAAATTATTTCACGATGTCAAGTCCAGCGTTGTAGAATAGGGCGCAAGTGTGTTGGGACAGAATTGGGAGTCTTCTGTGGAAACACGTCAGTACTAGCAGCATTTAGGGTCTAAGTATGACACACACACACACGGCATACAAGAGGGCCAGCCACTGCCAGAGACCAGTGTCCGACGGGCGGGGGGAGGAGGGGGCGCGCCCGTGCCCGCCCGTCCTTGTAGTGCCACAGAACGCATTGCAGGTGAAACCGAGGCAGCGCCACCAGCCTCATGATCGCCAGGAACCCGCGCGCGCTGCCAGGATCGATGACCAACGGCTCCCTCTCTCTCTCTTTCTCCACTCCATCCACTCATCTCTCTCTCTCTTTCTCTTTTTCACTTTTACGACAGTGTCTTCTTCTCTCTGGGGCCAAATCAATAGGGATCCCCCCTTCTTTTTTGTTACCCTTTGTAAAAAATGGGATCTTTGTCACTCATTTAAGTGGACATTGGTCAGTCCTTAAAACTAGAACCAGGGAATGGAAAAAAGAGGGGGGGGGGAGGCGAAAGTGACAGTAGTACTGACAATTTCGAGATACTTAAACTACTATCGATAAGTCCGTTTTAAGGTAACGCGGATACATCTATTTCATTCGAAGACAAAAAAACAGCCACCAGAGTATCCGTGCGAACAGACCAATGATCCTTTCATAAAAATTTTCGAAAACGCATATTCGAAGACTATCGTGTGGACTCGGTGTGAACTATTTCCCGTTAAACGTTCATCATTTTCTCATTCCTATATTATAGAAAACTGTAGCAAACCAAACAAAAAAAAACGTGTCAAAATTATTAGAACGTATATTTTTGGTGATGCAATCGTTAAAATTATAGCATGAATTATTGCAGGTTTTTTTTTTTGTCTCATATTTTCTAAACTAAACTTTATGTTTAGACCTTAACTTATTTATTGCTATATATTCTCTCGTCTATTAATATTGATCATGTGTTAATTATGCACCCGTTTGTCCTATAGGGCGTTTGCAATCACGTGACAAAAAGCACGTGATTTGTGTTTACTTTCTGAAATGGTGTACAAGTAATAATGGCCGCTGTATTAATAAATTTTCATATAGGCTCGAGCTTTTTTAAAATGATGTGTTGTGTTTTAAGTCTTATTAAGATTTAAGCTGTATTATGTATGTTAAATAAAATAGGCTATTTTATTATTATCATAGACACAGATCATAGACGATGTGAGCCTATTAGTGATTGACTAGATAGCCTATTCACCAACACTATCACTTGACATCGTAGCCTAGCCTACGAAACATTAAAAGTGTAGACCTATAAAGTGAAATTGAAAGTGTAAATAGGTCTAGCCGGCCCTAGCCTAATCACATTAATCAATTAATCTACAGCACTACTATTTACCTCCTTTTTTTTGAGTAGGATAGCCAATATTCAGATGTGAATTTTGCATGATAAAGAAGTACTTCACTTTCACCACGTTACATTTGTACCTCAAGTGGGTTCATATATTTACACAAATACGTCACTAAAAACCTAAGCCACGCCCAACGAGAACGCTCTATAGTAAGTAACCACACCTTTTTATATAAAAGACATGCATATAGTTATTTATTTTAATTTAGAGGCGAAATAAAAAAAAAAGGTTCACTAGTGTAAATTGAGCACGGCGGTCGAGAGGCAGCGCGTTCGCCTGGCGTATCGAAGGTCCTGGGTTCCAATCCTGGTGAAGGCTTGGATTTATTCCCGGGTCTGGATGGTATCCCTGAGTCTACCCAGCTCTGATGAGCACCTGACTTTACTGGAGGAAAAGTGAAGGCGGCTGGGCATTCTACGGGTCGCACAGTCCCTTAGACTAGTATGCCGTGGCCACGGAAACTG
Source organism: Anisus vortex (assembly GCA_949126835.1). Taxonomy (NCBI): domain Eukaryota; kingdom Metazoa; phylum Mollusca; class Gastropoda; family Planorbidae; genus Anisus; species Anisus vortex. The sequence goes on from OX421497.1 coordinate 6,028,837, forward strand.
GTGAACGCCGCTTCACAGGCCCGAAGGATCAATCTGGCCCGACGGGATACTTTACTTTACTTACAATAGTGTGAAAACTACCACCGGATACAACGCTACAGTAATAGTTTTTACTTTGGAACTTTGGGAAGGTTCAATGCAGATGCCATGTTATCGACTAGAAGGGAAGTTAATGAAAACTGTAGTGATACGTAAAGGTGACACCAAGCTTCAAGAATACATGCAAATGATGTAGACATATAAAAGACAATTACTGGTAGAAAACTGTCATTAACTTGGTTCTAGACTACGAGATATCTAACCCTCTACTAAGTACTGTTAGAAAACTGTCATTAACTTGTTCTAGACTACGAGATATCTAACCCTCTACTAAATACTGGTATAAAACTGTCATTAACTTGGTTCTAGACTACGAGATATCTAACCCTCTACTAAATACTGGTAGAAAACTGTCATTAACTTGTTCTAGACTACGAGATATCTAACCCTCTACTAAATACTGGTATAAAACTGTCATTAACTTGGTTCTAGACTACGAGATATCTAACCCTCTACTAAATACTGGTAGAAAACTGTCATTAACTTGGTTCTAGACTACGAGATATCTAACCCTCTACTAAATACTGGTAGAAAACTGTCATTAACTTGGTTCTAGACTACGAGATATCTAACCCTCTACTAAATACTGGTAGAAAACTGTCATTAACTTGGTTCTAGACTACGAGATATCTAACCCTCTACTAAATACTGGTAGAAAACTGTCATTAACTTGGTTCTAGACTACGAGATATCTAGCCCTCTACTAAATACTGGTAGAAAACTGTCATTAACTTGGTTCTAGACTACGAGATATCTAACCCTCTATTAAATACTGGTAGAAAACTGTCATTAACTTGGTTCTAGACTACGAGATATCTAACCCTCTATTAAATACTGGTAGAAAACTGTCATTAACTTGGTTCTAGACTACGAGATATCTAAACCCCCCCCTACTAAATACTGGTAGAAAACTGTCATTAACTTGGTTCTAGACTACGAGATATCTAACCCTCTACTAGAAAAACAACGCTCCCTCTACTTAAATGCATAATAATTGAAAAGGAAAACTTTGGCATCTCGTGTTAATGTGTCTGGGTCCAATACAAAAAAAAATACAATTTTCGTTTAAAATGTAAATGTACGCTAATGTAAACAAATGCTTGGCTGTATAGTAGTGGGTGTGTGTGTAATGGCGTGTAAGAAACTATAAATGTTAAATACTTATAGTATAATATGAAAATAATATATGTATACGCTGTGTGAGAGAGCGTATGTGTGTGCGTGATTAACTCGTTATATGTATGATGAGCTTACTATTTTATAAGTACATTTTGGCTGACTCTTTTTTAATTGTGTAATATATGGCAAATAAAAAAAACATGTTCGTTGTAACACCATCATATCACACACATAATTTACACATCAAACACACACAGGAAACAAGGATATAAATTGATAGATAGATAGATAGTTAGTTAGATAGTTAGATAGATATATATATATATATATAGTTAGATAAATAGATATATAGTTAGTTAGATATATAGATAGATAGATAGATAGATAGATAGATAGATAGATAGATAGACAGACAGATAGACAGATAAATAGAAATAGATAAAAACAGATAGATAGATAGATAGATAGATAGACAGACAGATAGACAGATAAATAGAAATAGATAAAAACAGATAGATAGATAGATAGATAGACAGATAGACAGATAAATAGAAATAGATAAAAACAGATAGATAGATAGACAGATAAATAGAAATAGATAGATAGATAGATAGATAGATAGATAGATAGATAGATAGATAGATAGATAGATAGATAGATAGATAGATAGATAGATAGATAGATAGATAGACAGATAGACAGATAAATAGAAATAGATAAAAATAAAATAGATAGATAGATAGATGATTGCTGATCGATAGCTGATAGATAGATAAAAAAAGAAATAGTTAAAAAGTTAGACCATTGTGAGAGGAAGTTAAATGTAGATGTTATAGCTAAATAGTAAACTCAAATAAAAAAAAAATAAAACTACATATACTTTTAGACATGTCGTCGTTTTCTGTGTAAATAAAAACATTTAGCTTTGAATAAAAAATACTACCAGAACATCAAATGGCTAAAGCTAAAAAAAACTGTCTGCATTTCGGAGTTGTTGTTGTTTTTTATCACTTTATACCAAACCCATTTGGAGAACACTAGAAACTCAATTCTCTAGACGCCCTCTGGGGGCGAATCGATAAGCAGAAAGTACGCCCCATACAGATGAGTCGTAGACTTATGTCTGGACCGGTGCCATGGACGGGTCTGCAATACATCGGGACATAAACTGTATACGGGCAATACATAAATCAAGAAATGGGTAGCGGGAACTCTTTGTGTGTGATCTTGTGCCCCCCCCCCCCCCCCCCGGAGGAATGGCTATTTAGGGACTCGACCAATGTGTGTCTGTGTGTGTGTGCCTCCAAGTTATGCTAAGGATCCTAAGCTAAGATGGGCTAATTATTAATTCATGTAATGTTTAATGATGTTTTTTCCATCTAATAGTTTTTTGTTTTGGTGGGGTACGTGTGTTGATGTTGGTGTTTTTGTCATGGACCAATTTGTACACTAAGCCCCAGAGCTATGGGGGGGGGGGGGGGGGGGGGAGTACACAAGAACAAAAAATCCAAGGAATAAAAGAAAGAGACAAATGGAAAAAATTTCAACCAGACAGAAGATAAACCAAATGGTAAAACAGAACCCATACAAAATAAAACATCAAGAACCTAATGGTAAAACAGAACCCATACAAAATAAAACATCAAGAACCTAATGGTAAAACAGAACCCATACAAAATAAAACATCAAGAACCTAATGGTAAAACAGAACCCATACAAAATAAAACATCAAGAACCTAATGGTAAAACAGAACCCATACAAAATAAAACATCAAGAACCTAATGGTAAAACAGAACCCATACAAAATAAAACATCAAGAACCTAATGGTAAAACAGAACCCATACAAAATAAAACATCAAGAACCTAATGGTAAAACAGAACCCATACAAAATAAAACATCAAGAACCAAATGGTAAAACAGAACCCATACAAAATAAAACATCAAGAACCAAATGGTAAAACAGAACCCATACAAAATAAAACATCAAGAACCAAATGGTAAAACAGAACCCATACAAAATAAAACATCAAGAACCAAATGGTAAAACAGAACCCATACAAAATAAAACATCAAGAACCTAATGGTAAAACAGAACCCATACAAAATAAAACATCAAGAACCTAATGGTAAAACAGAACCCATACAAAATAAAACATCAAGAACCTAATGGTAAAACAGAACCCATACAAAATAAAACATCAAGAACCTAATGGTAAAACAGGACCCATACAAAATAAAACATCAAGAACCTAATGGTAAAACAGAACCCATACAAAATAAAACATCAAGAACCTAATGGTAAAACAGAACCCATACAAAATAAAACATCAAGAACCTAATGGTAAAACAGAACCCATACAAAATAAAACATCAAGAGCCTAATGGTAAAACAGGACCCATACAAAATAAAACATCAAGAACCTAATGGTAAAACAGAACCCATACAAAATAAAACATCAAGAACCTAATGGTAAAACAGAACCCATACAAAATAAAACATCAAGAACCTAATGGTAAAACAGAACCCATACAAAATAAAACATCAAGAACCTAATGGTAAAACAGGACCCATACAAAATAAAACATCAAGAACCTAATGGTAAAACAGAACCCATACAAAATAAAACATCAAGAACCTAATGGTAAAACAGGACCCATACAAAATAAAACATCAAGAACCTAATGGTAAAACAGAACCCATACAAAATAAAACATCAAGAACCTAATGGTAAAACAGGACCCATACAAAATAAAACATCAAGAACCTAATGGTAAAACAGAACCCATACAAAATAAAACATCAATAACCTAATGGTAAAACAGAACCCATACAAAATAAAACATCAAGAACCTAATGGTAAAACAGAACCCATACAAAATAAAACATCATGAACCTAATGGTAAAACAGAACCCATACAAAATAAAACATCAAGAACCTAATGGTAAAACTGAACCCATACAAAATAAAACATCAAGAACCTAATGGTAAAACAGAACCCATACAAAATAAAACATCAAGAACCTAATGGTAAAACAGGACCCATACAAAATAAAACATCAAGAACCTAATGGTAAAACAGAACCCATACAAAATAAAACATCAAGAACCTAATGGTAAAACAGGACCCATACAAAATAAAACATCAAGAACCTAATGGTAAAACAGGACCCATACAAAATAAACATCAAGAACCTAATGGTAAAACAGAACCCATACAAAATAAAACATCAAGAACCTAATGGTAAAACAGAACCCATACAAAATAAAACATCAAGAACCTAATGGTAAAACAGGACCCATACAAAATAAACATCAAGAACCTAATGATAATACAGGACCCATAGAAAATAAACATCAAGAACCTAATGGTAAAACAGGACCCATACAAAATAAACATCAAGAACCTAATGATAATACAGGACCCATAGAAAATAATCATCAAGAACCTAATACAGGACCCATAGAAAATAAACATCAAGAACCTAATACAGGACCCATAGAAAATAAACATCAAGAACATAATGGTAAAACAGGACCCATAGAAAATAAACATCAAGAACCTAATACAGGACCCATAGAAAATAAACATCAAGAACCTAATACAGGACCCATAGAAAATAAACATCAAGAACCTAATACAGGACCCATAGAAAATAAACATCAAGAACCTAATACAGGACCCATAGAAAATAAACATCAAGAACCTAATACAGGACCCATAGAAAATAAACATCAAGAACCTAATACAGGACCCATACAAAATAAACATCAAGAACCTAATACAGGACCCATACAAAATAAACATCAAGAACCTAATACAGGACCCATACAAAATAAACATACAAAATAAACATCAAGAACCTAATACAGGACCCATACAAAATAAACATACAAAATAAACATCAAGAACCTAATACAGGACCCATACAAAATAAACATACAAAATAAAACAACAAGAACCTAAAACAGAACCCATACAAAATAAAACAACAAGAAAGAACCTAAATGGTTAACGTATCCGACTGCCATGCCAACCTGGGTTCGATTCTTCGCTTATAACTTTTTTTTCTTTATCTACTTATTTTAAAAATGTCCATTAATATTACTTTTTTTTTTTAAAGATAGTAAATAATTTCAGGACTTAAAGCTTTCCAAAAATGTTTTTAGTAAGTATAATCTAATCAGTATATTTTAGACGCATGCGGGAGACGGGTGTTCGATTCTCGGCGAAGACATGCTTTAAAAAAAAAAAACAACTCAATTACAATATTTATTTTAAAATTACTTTCTTAAATGCTTTCAGTAAATATTGTTACGTCCACAATCCCCTTGTGGCCAGAGCTGTGTAGATCTTGCTGATAATTCTCGTTAGTCCTAGGGGAGACTTTAATTATTAGTATTTATGTTTCAGTATTACACGAACTCTTCTTATAGTCCTGGGCGCAAATTCAGTATTTGTATTCCAACATTTCCTCTCTTGTAGATTATGGTAGTAGGTAAATCTTATAGTAATGTATACAACACAATAGGATAGTAACTTGACAAAGAAGCTTCAGTGTAACTGTTGTTGATAGTTTATTTCAGGTGGTATGTTCAATATATACAATATATCTATTATGTACAGTTAGAATCAAATAGTGCAAACACAAACGTTCAAAGGAACATCTTTTGAAACTCTCTGTCTTTTTCAGACAAAACAAATCATTAAATACTATCCGAGTGGTGCAAGGGATAGACCCATTACCAGTAGGGGTGAAAATCATGGTATCATTACAAAACTCATAACAAAAACGATAGGAACTTCCCCTATTAAATAATGAGTCGTTCCCAGACTCTGAGAATTTGAGATCAACACAGAATCCCAGCATTACCTAGAACCTTTCGTTTTCCTACTAAACGTCCTAATATTGTGTGTAGTAAGAAAAGAGAGAGAGAGGAGAATAAACATTGCGTGTTCCAATTCTTGGAAAAACAATATACATGACACGCCCCCACCCAATGAAAGAAATAATGTACCATAATTACCCAAGTAATACTCAACATGGTACATTTTTCGTACTTAACACTATCGTTTTAACAACCAACAATCAATGGAAGATTATAAGACAATTTAAGCAAACATGGCTCACTGGCACAACTAAATTATAAAAAGTGTCACTACCCAATGGTAATTGTGATTATAACGTGATGGACAAATATTTCCCCGTTAGTATTAATATTAACTAATGTCTCAACAAGTACAAATAATTAAAAAATATTCTAGTCATTCTTATTTTAACTATGTACAGTTGTGTGGATTTCCACCAAAATTTGCAAAAAGTCTTAATCTATTTAAACAAATATAACATTGCTCAAACTCTGTCAATTTTCAACAGTTTACTCCTAATATACAAACCAAAAGATAAGTAATACATAACTCGAATCAAACTATAGGTTACTTCCCCTTTAAATTACAGTGTCAACTTGACATTAACAGGGTGCATACCTAAGATGATGATACTTCCCCTTTTCTCAAATATGAGGAGAAAATACGCTCTAGTTACGATTACTACAGTAATCTCAATATTAAAATGTAATCCACTATTATGCGTTTTTGGCAAATTTGAAAGTTTAATATAAAAGATTGTTCAGGGTTGAATGAGTGCCCACCTTTAGGTACCTTTGTTTCCCTCCATTCCCGGATATATGGAATATATAACAACCTATATACAACATAGTGAATATCCACTAGTTTTTCCCATTCTATTACCATGATATAACAATTTAGCAATAGTTTTCCAATATTATCTATTAATTTATACCAATTAAGATTACATCTCTTTCTAAGATAAAAATTGTACATATTATTATTTAGTTCCATTCATTAACTAAAATAAAAAACAAGATAATAAATCAATTAGCTTAAAGTTTCCCACTTAATTGCATGCAATGACCATTAACTTTCATCCATCCATATCAAGTAGATACATGCATATATATTTATTGCATAGTGCATCAAAATTTAAATGGAATTTCTTTTCCATAATAAAATGAATTGAATCAAATGAATTTAAAATATATCAGAACATCAATATTATACATGATTATAAAAATTATTAATACTTTCAAAAGACTTGACTTCTGCATGATACAAGTATTCATTAGGTATTCCATAATCAAAACTCAAACGAATGATAGGTTATCATGACACATTCTTAATGAATAAATGAGATGATCTGAAAAAGAAGTATGGGGTTATTCAGTCAATCATGTAGCACCCGAGATAGAGTATCAGCTATGACCTTGTCTCTATCTTGTCGATGATACGGGGAATGGGATACCAGTCGGTCTTTGTCAAATTACTTAATTTCCCAAAGTCTCTATAACACTGCAGTGTGTGGTCGGCTTTTGGTACCATCACACAGGGTGTAGACCATTTGCTATCACATTTTTCTCCTATGTCATCTTCTAACATATACTTTACATCTAATTTAATATGCTCAGGTCTGATGGGGTCAAATGGATGCTGTTTAATAGATCTGGCACTATTGGTTAACACTACATCGTGCTCTATGACATGTGTCTTACTGGGAACATTTGTAAACATTGACTTATTTTCATGTACCAGCTCAATAATCTTCTCCTTATCTTCGACCGGAAGATGTTCTAGCCTTGTATCTAAACTCTTAAGGGCATCTGTATTATTAAGTTTACTTTCTGCAAACTTATATTCTATCCTAGATAAATCCGTCGGGACTCTAGCTAATGAAATCATGGGGACCTCCCGTGGTTTACTCTTTTCCCTGGAAACATAGGGCTTAAGCAAATTAATATGGCATACCCTCTGCTTTTGTCTCCGGTCAGGAGTCTTTATCAAATAATTGACCTCGCCAAGCTTTGACTCTATCTCATAGGGTCCACTAAACTTTGCACTTAAAGGCTGATTTTGCAAAGGTAGAAACACAAGAACTTTGTCACCTGGTGCAAAAGTTCTAGCTGTAGCTTTACGGTCATAGTTCTGTCTCATACGCTCCTGCATCTGTGGAAAATGAATCTTCACATGGTTAAAAGCATGATAAAGCCTATTTTTAAATTTATCTACATATGACAAAAGTCCAATCGGTTCACTGTCCGTTAGCCAAGTTTCATGTAGAAGTTTCAACGGACCTCTGACTGAGTGTCCATACACAAGTTCGAATGGGCTAAACCCCAGGGATTCCTGAGTGGCCTCCCTTGCAGCGAACAGTACATAAGGCACACCCTTATCCCAGTCTTTCTCGTTTTCATAACAGTACTTTTTAAGCATCGATTTTAATGTCTGATGAAACCTTTCCAGAGCTCCCTGGCTCTCAGGATGATAGGCACTTGATAGCCTATGGCTTATCCCTAATTGTTCCATGACTTGTTTGAAAATGTTCGAAGTAAAGTTAGTCCCCTGGTCGGACTGTACTGTCTTCGGTAGGCCATAACGTGTGAAGAAATTTGTCAGGGCGTCTACCACCTTCACTGTTGTTATATTCCGCAACGGAATGGCTTCCGGGAAGCGAGTGGATGAACACATGACTGTGAGCAGGTATTGAAAACCGGCTTTTGTTTTCGGCAACGGGCCCACGCAATCAATGAGTATATGACTGAATGGTTCGTCGAACGCTGGTATCGGCTGGAGTGGAGCGACAGGAATTCGTTGGTTAGGACGTCCTACCATTTGGCATACGTGGCAAGTCTTGCAGTATTGTTCGACATCTCTTCTCAGTCCTGGCCAGTAGAAGTAAGGGAGGATACGGTGGTGCGTTTTTCGGACTCCCATGTGACCAGCGAAAGGAAGATCATGCGCCATACGCAGTATATCTTGACGATAGCACTTAGGTATTACAATCTGGTGAATACTGTCCCACTCGTTTGTACCTGAGTTGAGCGGTTTCGACTTTCTCATCAACACTTCATCTTTCATGTAGAAACATTCCGCCATTGCATCTGCAGTCTTTTCATCAACAGCTTTCATTCTGAGTTGCATTATTACTTCGTCATTCAATTGTTCTTTCACCAATTTCTGCTTTGGTGACAAAATGTTATCGTTCTCGGTTGCATCACCAGTTGTTAGTTCAGCAAAGAACGTAGCACTTAAATCGATGTCAGGTGTTTCTGTTATCACTGTTTCATTCGCATGTGTGTCTTCAGAACAGACAAGCACATCTTTCGTTGCACTACACGGCGTAGCAGGAGTCTTTACCGACTTCTTTTTCTGCATTGCTCTTGTCAGTGCACATGTTGGGCGTTCATTGGCAGGACGTAGGTTTTTGTCCTCCGCCATCTTTGTCTCCAACACTTTAACCATGGGCTCGACAGTGACTCTGCCGCCCATAATGTCATTTCCTAATATCATGGAAACGCCTTTGACGGGTAGTGCGCGCCACACTCCCACTACGATGTTACCTGTACAAATATCCGACTCGAGTTTTATTCTGTGCAGTGGAGCTTCCACAGCCTCCATACTAGCACCTCTCAGCACAACAGACTCACCGGTACTGGTGGCATCTGTTAACGGCACACTGCCCTCCAGGATCACGCTGACAGCAGAACCCGTGTCACGTAATATCTGTATTTTCTTCTTGCTGAGTACATCGACTTCTGTCGACACTGTCCCCTCGTAGACAAAGGGTCGAAAATCGGATAGGTCGTCCTCTTCCGGGACTTCAGGAACCATCTGTTCCTCACGGCCTTCTGAAAGCATAATAGATTGAGTACAGCTATTCTCTTTTACCTTAGATAGACTGTTCTCAAAAACCATCGACTCCACAACTATGGGCGATGCCGGCCGCATTTCTTTTGAGTTTCTTGACCCTGTGTTGCACACTTCTTCTGTCTGCTTGCTATCTTTCTGCACTCTGGCACAGTGTAGTATAGCACCTTGCTTCTTGGTAAGGATCCAACAATCTTTCTTCATGTGGCCCTCTTTCTTGCAATTGAAACATACCACCTTTGCTTTATTTACATCTGTCTGCTTCCTGAAATGAACTAAGTTACTATTATTATTTACACCACTGTTCTTATTATTGTTTTCACTTGTCTCTTTTGGTTTACTAGCCTCCTTGGGCTCTGGTTTGTGCACTTTGGGTTTGTCAGCATAATATGGCTTTATGCTGGCGTGAATTATGGCATAGTTATCTGCCAATCTAGCAGCTTCATGCACATCTTCAACCCCTCGGTCTGAGATGTGGGTTTTAATATCCACTCGAATACAATCATTGAATTCCTCAAACAATATTAGGTTCTTGAGTTTATCAAACTCACTTACATTCTGTGACCTTAGCCACTGTTCTAACATTTTCTCCTTTTGTCTCAAAAAGTCTACATGAGTTTGATCATATGCCTTCTTTCTGTCTCTAAATAGCTTTCTATATTTTTCTGGTGTCAGGGAATAACTTTTTAGCACCCTATCTTTGATTACTTCATAGTCATTTATTTCCTCGGGTGTTAAACTCAACACTACGTCCAATGCTTTTCCTTTGTTGAGAGTTGACCTTAACAATAAAGCCATCTTATCATCAGGGAACTGATAATCTACAGCTATCCTCTCAAAAAGCAAAAAGAAATCTTGAACATCTTCTTCTCTGAATATAGGCAAGTGTTGCTTCATTGCGCTAATATCCATACCATTGCTGTCCCTACGATGGTCAGGTCTATTCATGCGTGCCATCTCTATCCTTTCTCTGCTTTCAGTTTCTATCCTAATTCTTTCATTTTCCCTTTCAGTTTCTATCCTAATTCTTTCATTTTCCCTTTCAGTTTCTATCCTAATTCTTTCATTTTCTATCCTAAATCTTTCCAATTCCATTCTCTTCATAGCTAATTGGAATTTTAGGTTTTCACTCAACCCTTCATCTTCATCATTGTTTGATGATCTAGATGACATATTTCTTACCTCGTCTCCGTGGGCAATTACCTCGCCCCCACTGGGAGCTACATAACCTTCATTGATATCGTTCTGTCCCACTTCAACTACACTACCAGTGTTCATGGCATTCTGCCCGTTCAAACATGTCATAATTTCTTTGGTCAAACGATTACGATTAGGTCTTGCCTGTCCTGCCTCAATCCCAAAGGACTCAGCTAATTCTTTTAGTTCAGCAAATGACATGGCATTAAGTTCCTCACTTGATATATTCGAAGCCATAGTATAGCGTTCGAAATATTTGTTATAGTAGAGTAGTATATATTGTATAATAAAATATAATGTTCCAACTTACGATTTGTCCAGAAATTTGCACAATATAATATTAAACACTTCGTGGAATCTTCACACTTCCCAAGGAATAAAAACGCAAACCAGTTCTCTCCTCTTTTTAAAAAAGAATAGTTTCACAGTCCTGAAAACGAAACACAAATATGCCGCTCTCAGTACTACTAATGTCACAAAATATTTATAGGTCAGGAAAAAATATAACTCAAATTTTCCAGACGAGATCAACAAATTTTTTTCCAATCCTAGATCAAGAAAAGTAGAACTCAAATCTACCGAACGAGACCACCAAATCTTGTCAATCCTAGGTCAGGAAAAGTAGAACTCAAATATACCGGGCGAGACCACCAAATTTTGTTACGTCCACAATCCCCTTGTGGCCAGAGCTGTGTAGATCTTGCTGATAATTCTCGTTAGTCCTAGGGGAGACTTTAATTATTAGTATTTATGTTTCAGTATTACACGAACTCTTCTTATAGTCCTGGGCGCAAATTCAGTATTTGTATTCCAACATTTCCTCTCTTGTAGATTATGGTAGTAGGTAAATCTTATAGTAATGTATACAACACAATAGGATAGTAACTTGACAAAGAAGCTTCAGTGTAACTGTTGTTGATAGTTTATTTCAGGTGGTATGTTCAATATATACAATATATCTATTATGTACAGTTAGAATCAAATAGTGCAAACACAAACGTTCAAAGGAACATCTTTTGAAACTCTCTGTCTTTTTCAGACAAAACAAATCATTAAATACTATCCGAGTGGTGCAAGGGATAGACCCATTACCAGTAGGGGTGAAAATCATGGTATCATTACAAAACTCATAACAAAAACGATAGGAACTTCCCCTATTAAATAATGAGTCGTTCCCAGACTCTGAGAATTTGAGATCAACACAGAATCCCAGCATTACCTAGAACCTTTCGTTTTCCTACTAAACGTCCTAATATTGTGTGTAGTAAGAAAAGAGAGAGAGAGGAGAATAAACATTGCGTGTTCCAATTCTTGGAAAAACAATATACATGACAATATAATAAAATATTTTTATTTATTTTTCCCCCGGCAACGACGGGGAATTTAGCTAGTGCTAAATGTACTCGTTTCTGTGTATATGCTAAATGTACACGTTTTTGTGTATATGCAGTGGGGGTTGGTCAGGCGTGGTGGAGTCAAATAGAGACAGGAGAGACGAGGCAGTGACGGATGGAGCCGAGATCTGTTCCTCCAGTCGGGATAACAGGATTGAATTGAATAAAACATTGGGCTTGTACAGATAACAGAAACTAGTGGCAGACAGACTGGCAGACAGACTGGTGGACTGACAGGCATTGAGGGTAGGGAATGGGGCACCGAGAGACATTGTTAGATGACGCACGAACGGATGGCTGAATGGATGCACCATAATTGGATTTAAAGGTAGATAGATGGATGAATGATGGGCGTGGCCGAGCGGGCAGAGCGCTCGACTGGCGATCCAAATCTTCTGGGTACAAATCCTGGTGGAGGCTAGGAGGATTTTTGTTCCCTGGACTTGAAGGTGCCCCTGAGTCTATCCAGCTCTGATGGGTACCTGACATTAGTTGGGGTAAAGTAAAGGCGGCTGGGCATTGTGCTGGCCCACACGACACCCTAGTATGCCGTGGCCACAGGAACTGGTGAACGCTGCTTCACCAGCCCTATGATCCGTTTGGTCCGAAGGGTACTTTACTTATGGGTGAATGGGTTTATGGATGGTTGGACGATAGATGGATAAGTGGGTGTATTAATGGCAGTGTGGATGGTGGATGTGTGGATCTATTATTTACTTACGTGAAGATAACTAGATTCGCTAAAATAGATTTGAAGAGACTAGACTACACAACCCTGGAGAGTTTAAATTGTGCAAACCAAGGCAGGGTTCCTTTATCTCTGAGGATGCAATCCTATTATGACCAGAGAATGTCTAACTCTAACCTTTAAGCAGTACACAAGTAGACTGTCTCCTTCTCCTTAGAACCATACAACCACAAGACTTTAGGAGTTTTTTAAATCTTGACATGCTTGGTGGCCTATCGCACGAGTTGTCCAGTCCGAAGTTTTGAAGTTTCCCTAGAACTAATGCCTGTGGTAGTGTACGGGCCTAAAACATTGTTGGTTTTAGAACCGTCGATCCAGAGTACTAGACGGAGATGACATTAACAGATGACATTTTCTTTTTGTTTCCATTTCTTTTTATTATTGTTGTTGCTTTTTTATTTAAAAAAAAAAATCATCCGCTGAAAGGAGATAATAGTGACTGACACGATCTGTTTTCTTCCGACTTGTCACATGACTTGTCACGTGCCCTTTTTTTTATATTTATTTTACCTTTTATTTAGTTTATTGTTTTTTTGTGAGTGGTGAGACACGGGCTGTCAACCAGTAATAAGACTCGGGGGCCGGCTCCAGTCGCAGTGTTATTTTAAAGAAATTGGTTTATTTTACTTTCGACCCTTCTCTGTCATGTAAATAACGTTGACGTCATTCGTTTGTTGCTGAATTTCTGTTTCATTACAATAATGAAAGGTTAGACCTAAAGGGCTATTTTTGTTTGTGTGATATTATTTATCACAACACTAAATTAGCAAGATAGTACCAGTTTCTTCGAAGGCCTGGGTTCAAATCCCCTATTTAATAATAATAATATTTGTATAGCGCTACCAACAAACACAATGTAAGCTCAGAGCGCATTATTTAACATACAACTAGGAATACGGATATCAGCTCTTAACCGACCTAACATATAAGTAAGACATCAGTGGTCTAAAGCATGTTATCTGACTAAGGTACATATTGAAATAATGAGTTTTTAAGTTCTTTTTGAAAGCATCAATGGAGCTTGTTCGCCTGTGTTGAATGGGAAGTAGATTTCACTCCTTTGGACCGGATGTTGAGAAAGCTCTAAGGCCAACGGTCGTCAGAGAGAAACGGGGCACTTCCAGAAGCGAGGAGTCGGCAGAACGAAGTGTTCTTTGCGGAACATATGGTTTAATTACCGGTAGTTCCTTGAGATAGGACGGCATCTCATTGTTATAAAGGCACAGATGGCAAAGTAGCGCCACTTTATATTCAATATTGGATTTCACAGGGAGCCAATGGAGCCGACGCTGTAAAACATTATCACACTTTTGAGTCGACAGGTATGCCAATCCAGAAGTTTGAGTACCGGTATATTGAAAAGAAAGAAAAAGAGAAAAAAGAATTCAACAATGGAAGAGATATAGATCTATCGGTCACCGGGGGTCTAATTTCATTCGACGTTTCTTGAAAGCCTTAATGTTATCCCGCCATTTTTATTTTCGAAGAGGCTCGCATTGCCTTGTCCGGAAGTCTTCCGCGTGCCATTGACAATAAAATCGCTCTGTGTGCTAAGTCTGGTACGCGTGCCATAAGTTGCCGATCCCTGTCGTACACTATACATCTACTACATAAAACAATACAACGATCTGCAAAGCGATACAAGAAGTGGCGGATTCCTCGAGGGCCGCCAATTCAAACACTTAGGGTGAAAGCAATGCAAAGGGAAATAACTCTAAATTGCATGCAATCGACACGCTCTGGTAAAGTTTTCCGTCGGACCAAATTGATCCATAGGTCCGGTGAAGCAGCGCTCACCAATTTATGTGGTCACGGCTTACTAGGTGATTGTGTGGCCAGCACTATGCGCAGCCGCCTTTACTTTACCCCCAACTAAGGTCAGGTACCCATCAGAGCTGGGTAGACTCAGGTACACCATCCAGACCCGGGGAAAAATTCTAGCCTGCACCACGATTCGAACCCAGGACCTTATGTACGCCAACCGAACGCACTGCCGAACGGCCAACGTGCTCGGGTTCATATATATGCGCCGGTCACCGGGTAAGAATGTCAGAATACCGACTGACCAGGAAACGTCTAAACGTCTGTATTGCTTCATTATTGTGAGCGTGCCATGTCACATTCCACCCCCTTCCCCACCTTGTCACACGTTTGTCACATGTCAAGAGATATGCCATTGGCATGTTTATCTAGTCTACAGGGTGCAGCCTCGTAATGGCATGGCCTGATTGTCACGGCATCCTACCCCAACGACCCCCCCCCCCATCCCCTCACAGCCCTTTTGACAAGTGTTCCCGCCAAGTCTCTCTCGCGCGCGCGCCTCGTAGACATAGCAACACGACGCTCTAAGAGAGCAAAAGTGCCGAAGAGTGCCGAAGAGTGCCGAAGTTGATTTTACAATTCATTCAGCGTGCCAACAATCTACAAGTCATCCAGCTCTATCTCGTCATTAATTTTTTTTGTGTCGAAGAGACTTGAATTATTGCTTTCTGGAGCGTTCCGTGCGCCATTGAAAACCGCTCTGTGTGCCAAGTCTGTCACGCGTGCCGTAGGTTGCCGACCCCTGTTCTACAACAAAAATCGGCAACCTTCTGATAACATTGAGCCACAATTAACATTTCTAATTCATTCAGCGTGCCAGCAGCCTTTTTTAGGGGAGGGGAGTCTTCCACTTCATTGCATGCCATTGAAACTTGAATGATTGCTTTCTGGGGTGTTCCGCGTGCCATTAAAAATCACTCGGTGTGCCACGTCTAGAACCCGCTGTTCCGTAGGTTGCCTACCGTTGTTGTAAAACACAAACCAACGCTCCAGAATATTTTTTTAACGAAGTTACTGGGGTTGGGACAAACAGCAACAACGAAAGAAGTAACGAGCGAGAGAGACGGACAGACAGACAAGATAGTTAACGAGATCATGGTCGAGTGAATGCACATCTGAAGTTTCAATTGATAAAGTCTCTGGTTCGAATCCTTGAAAGACAAAGGCAAATGCCGAAGTGCAAAACTGTTAAATTCGTGACATAATCATTATGGTAAGTGGTTGTGTGCTTTGAGCTGGCCACACAATCTTTGGGTATGGTGCGGTCGTATAAAAAAAGTAAAAAAGTATCCCGTCGGACCAGATTGATCCATGGGGCGCCGGTATTGCAGCGTTCGCCAGTTTCTGTGGTCATGGCATACTAGAGGATTGTGTGGCCAGCACAATGCCGTGCTGCCTTACTTTACCCAAACTTAAGTCACATACCGATCAGAGCTGGGTAGGCTAAGGGACACCTTCCAGGCACAAGAAAACTAATCCTAGTCTTCACCAGGATTCGAACCCAGGACCTTCGGTACGCAAGTCACCATGACCAATGGCCGTAAAATAAATTACACGAACAAATGTGTTTTTCAGGGCGTCGATTTGAGAATAAGAAGAAAAAAGAGGTGATGGACAAAGCATTAAAAGAAAAGATAAAAACACAGCGAGAGAGGCAGATAGACAGATAAGAGATACACTCAGCGAGAGAGGCAGATAGACAGAGAAGAGATACACTCAGCGAGAGAGGCAGATAGACAGAGAAGAGATACACTCAGCGAGAAAGGCAGATAGACAGAGAAGATATACACTCAGCGAGAAAGGCAGATAGACAGAGAAGAGATACACTCAGCGAGAGAGGCAGATAGACAGAGAAGAGATACACTCAGCGAGAGAGGCAGATAGACAAAGAAGAGATACACTCAGCGAGAGAGGCAGATACAGAGAAGAGATACACTCAGCGAGAGAGGCAGATAGTCAGAGAAACATAGAGAGACAGAGTGTGTGTGTGTGTGTGTGAGAGAGAGAGAGAGAGAGAGAGAGAGACGGGGTGGGGGTGAGATGAAATCTAGAACTTCCTCAAGCATAGGACAAACAAACAATATGACAATTATAAACGCGGAAGTCCCCCACGCTTGGTTGAACAATTCCATCGTTCGAACAATTCGGTCTATGGTGCCTCGAAGTCACCACAAGAGTCCAACAGATAAGTCAAGGCGCTCAGCCGTAGAAAGCGATCACTCCCTCCAAACACCGTGTGTTTTTTTTTTAAAGCTTTCACATCAGAGACTATATCAACAAGTCATAAAACTAAAATTGCTGTGTGTGAAGATATGGCGTGTGTTTGTATTTTCAGGCTGTCTGTCTAGTTGTCTGTCTGGTCGTCTGTCTGTTCGTCTGTCTGTTCGTCTGTCTGTTCGTCTGTCTGGTTGTCTGTCTGTTTGTTTGTCTGTATGTTTGTCTGTCTGGTTGTCTGTATCTTTGTCTTTCTGGTTGTCTGTATGTTCGTCTGTCTGGTTGTCTGTATAATTGTCTGTCTGGTTGTCTGTATGTTTGTCTGTCTGTCTGTCTGGTTGTCTGTCTGGTTGTCTGTATGTTTGTCTGCCTGGGTTGTCTGTATGTTTGTCTGTCTGGTTGTCTGTCTGTTTGCCTGTCTGTTTGTCTGTATGTTTGTCTGTCTGGTTGTCTGTCTGTTTGTCTGTCTGGTTGTCTGTCTGTTTGTCTGGTTGTCTGTCTGGTTGTCTGTATGTTTGTCTGTCTGGTTGACTGTATGTTTGTCTGTCTAGTTGTCTGTCTGTTTGTCTGTCTGGTTGTCTGTCATTTGTCTGTCTGTTTGTCTGTCTGGTTGTCTGTCTAGTTGTTTATATAGTTGTCTATCTAGCAGTCTGTTTAGCTGTCTATCTAACTGTTTTTCTAGTTATTTATCTGGCTGTGTATTTAGTTGTTTATCTGGCACTTTTTTTAGTTGTATATCTAGCTGTTTATCTAGATGTCTATCTAGTTGTTTTTTTATAACTAGTAGTGTATCTAGTTGTTTATCTAGCTATTTATCTACTTTTTAAATCTATTTGTTTAACATACAATGTTTCTACTTTTTTAAATATATTTGTTTAACATACAATTTATCTACTTTTTAAAATCTATTTGTTTAACATACTATTTATCTACTTTTTTTTTATCTAATTGTTTATCTAGCTATTTATCTGTTTGTTCAACAGGCTATTTATCTAGTTTTGTGTATCTAGTAGTTTATCTAGCTGTTCATCTAGTTATTCTTCTAGTTGTTTGTGGTTTATCCAGCCGTCTAGATGTTTAAGTAGCTGTTTTTCTCTCCGTCTATCTTGTTGTTTATCTAGTTCTTTATCAAGCGTTTTTTCCCCTAGCTGTCTATCTCGAGGCTTACCAGGCTGTCTGTTATAGTTGTTTATCAAGCAGTCCATTTAACATATCTAATCTACCTAGTAGTCTGATTCGTCAATCTATCCAATTTCCCATGCATCTGTCTGTCCAATTATCCATCTAGACTAGCTGTGTCTATCGAGCCCCGCCTCGTCCTGGTTTTGTTCTCATTTGTTCTACTCCCACGTGCCAAGGCAATAGAAATTAATGAACAGGAGACCACCGGAATAGTCTGGTAAATTGCGGTATATTAAAAAAAAACACAAAAAGTAAGACAAGGACGATAAGCGAGACTGATGGAAATATTTTCCTTATTCTTCTTCTTCTGTTTGTCGGAATGGATGAAACAAACAAACAAACAAAACAAAAAACACTAAGAAATCGATTTCATTTTCTCAACACTGGGTACTGAATGGAGTCGTTAAAACACGTTGAGTAGGAAAGACTTCCCGGTGTTAGAGCTGGCGCCCTATTAGCCCTGCGGACACACAGAACGCCTCGATAATAGCGTATACTTTACTCTTTTAGGGAGAAAGGGGGGGGGGCTGGTTTTGGATGTGGGGAGAGTGTGTGTGTGTGCGTGTGTGTGTGTGTGTGTATGTGATTTATAGGCTTAATGAAGTCCTTATTGAATAAGTCTTGTTCTTGTTTATTTAACTTACTAATCAAGGACGTATGCTGGAGAATGCTGCTGGCTCTCTTCTGTGGACAATGCGTGTGTTGTAGAGGCCGACCGAGACCATAAGGCATTAAATTTTTAGATATACAACACTATAACAACCTGTTGCAATGATCAGATAAACATAGGGACAAAAACACTTTCCTTATCCCATTATGTGATAACAAATGCATAGGCTATATAAGTACTCTTTCTTCCCTAGTGGCATCCGGACATGGAGCGCGTTGTCTGAACAAACCAGGAAAACCAATAACTTAACATCATTTGAAAAAGTAACAAAAATGCAAGACTAGACTCGGACCAGGGATAAGCGTATGAGGCAATAATCTTCTTTATAGAAGGAGCGTCTGAGATATATAAGATGAGATCAATATTATATTTATAGTGTTTTGCATTGTGTCCTACTCCATTGTAATATGCTCGGGACCACGGATGAGCGTAGGACGCAATAATCTTCTTTATAAAAGGAGCGTCTGTGATGTATAAGATAAGATGTTCCAGTGGAAGACTGTTCTTTCAAACGATATAAAACCGGCGGGCAATATTGACAATGTTAAATCAAATGTGAAAACGTTGCTTGATGATAACATAAAAAAAACATTAGGGTTGACATATCAAGCGCATTTCAATAACATTTTTTTAAATATAAAATAGCACTGAAAGCATTCGTCACTTGTTTGTATTGTAAGATATTGTATTGTATATTTTACTGTATTATAATACAAGCCAAATTCCCCGTTGCCCCGTTGAATAAAAATATATAAGCCTATAGAGCGTTAGCAGTGGGCGGAGCTTATGTTTTTCGTGACGTCAGTTTGTAAATAGAAGCCACTTGATGTTCAAATGTCGTGAACTTGTTCTTTATCAAGCCAAATTCCCCGTTGCCCGTGGATTAAAAATATATAGGCCTATAGCTACTTTACTGATAACAATTGTATAAACTACAATGGACAGAAAGCTAAAATAATTTTAAAAACATAGGAAACATGGAGAAAAAACAACAACATAGGATTGGCTGCCCTGATTGTAACCGATACAAATTTACGAGCAAAAAAGATGAAAAAATGTAAAACTAAACAAATAATTTAAGCAAATGGAAGGGATGGGATACAAAAGGGTTGGCCGGCGAGATCTTACGTGACCTTTTAAATGTATATCGTATGGTACAGGGGTCGGCAACCTTTTGACGATAATAGTGTGCCAAAGAATACTTTTTAATTCAATCAGCGTGCCAACATTCTAAAAGTCAACATGCGCCACCAATCAATTTCTTGTATAAAAGAATTCAACTGCAGTTTCGGAAGTCCTCCGCGTGCCTTTGAAACTCGCACTGCGTGCCAGTGCCAAGTTTGGCACGCGTGCCGTAGGTTGCCGACATCTGGTATAGTATACACCATACGGCAAAGATGTCGGGTAATGTCACAGCTGCTTAACCGATTTAATTAATAATGGCAAAGAACAAAACAAAAATACAAAAATAAGATAAGGGTAAAAGAGTTGGCCGGGGCCAAGGGCCAATAACCGCCGAAACTCCTGCCACCCCCAAGTTCTTTTCTCATGAGTTATTCCCCCCCCCCCAGTCACCAAGAGTATTTAACTCCCTTGCAAATAATGCAGTCACCAAGAATGGAGGCACTCGTGACCAGTGACATCAGTGAGGAGGGGAAAGTGTGTGTGGGGGGCGGGGGAGAGGGGGCGAAACGGAAGGAGGGGCGCCCTCGCCGTCGGATGGAAGGGACTAAAACAACAGAATAAATAAATGCACAATATTCAAATACGAGGGGGCTGAGGGTGGTTGGGGGGGGGGGTGGTGGATTCTGTGATTAAAACAATAATAGCAGCGTTACCCCCCCCCCCCCCCCCCCAGTGACAGTGTGGCTTTCTGTTTCTTTTCTTGTATTTCTTTTTTTTTCTAAACTAGACAGTCTCGAATAAAGATTACATATATCCAGAGCCGTATCTAGGATTGTGGGGGCCCTGTTCCCAAATTTTGTGGGGGCCCCTCGTGGCCTCGCCCCTGCCTTCCACATACCCCAGAAAAGTGCCGTTAATTCATGTTACATTCTGTAAAATCATACATTTTATGTTGCACTTAGCTTGATTGGACAGGAGCTTAAATTTGTAGGGGAATAAATGCATGTTATTTTACATTTTCAACAAAAGAAAGGGGATGTCACTAAAAAATCTTTTTGTGATGTGTGTGGGCCCCTTTTTAAATGGAACATGTGGAACATTGCTTAATACGCCACTGCATATATCAAGAAATAAACCGTGTTTTTTTATATACACACACACATTTTTGGGTTAAATAGGGGTTTTTAAAAACAAAATGTATTTCTGGGGGTTGTGTGTGAAAAGCGCCCCCCCACCCCCTTAATTTTTGGGTATTACGAAATTCGGGCATGATTTCATGAGAAAATTATTGAGTAGTGACAATTTTTTTCACATGTCAAAAGAAATAATTTTTTTTACACTCTCGGGTGTGGGAACGATTATTATAGAAGTGAAAGACGTCGACCCCTGACTAAGTAAAATGGCAACCCAAGATAGTTATATACAGATTGCCAACATATGATTAATTAATGCAAAAAAAAAATTGAAACCTTCAATCAGTCGAAATGATAACCCATGACAATGTAGATTCCAACCAATATACAGTACAGATGTCAACCAATCACATTGTAGATATCAACCAATATACAGTACATATGTCAACCAATGACATTGTAGATATCAACCAATATACAGTACAGATGTCAACCAATCACATTGTAGATATCAACCAATATACAGTACAGATGTCAACCTATAACACTACTATGTCATATGTCAACCAATAACAATACAGATGTCAACCAATGACAATGTAGACACCAACCAATAACACTACAGATGTCAAGCAATAACAATACAGATGTCAACCAATAACAATACAGATGTCAACTAATAACAATACAGATGTCAAAAAATGACAATGTAGACACCAACCAATAACACTACAGATGCCAACCAATAACACTACAGATGTCAACCAATAACAATACAGGTGTCAACAAATAACACTACATATGGCAACCAATAACAATACAGATGTCAACCAATGACAATGTAGATTCCAACCAATAACACTACAGATGTCAACCAATGACAATGTAGATGTCAACAAATAACACTACAGATGTCAACCAATAACACTACAGATGTCAACCAATAACACTACAGATGTCAACCAATAACACTACAGATGTCAACCAATAACACTACAGATGTCAACCAATAACAATACAGGTGTCAACAAATAACACTACATATGTCAACCAATAACAATACAGATGTCAACCAATGACAATGTAGATTCCAAGCAATGACAATACAGATGTCAACCAATGACAATGTAGATGTCCAGCAAAGAAAATTTGTAAATGCCATCCAATGAAAAGGTGGATGCCTACCAAATGTAAATGTAGAAGCCAACCTACGCAAATGCAGATTCCGAACTCCGACCAATGATAAGTGCAAAGACTTGCAAAAGACCAGCTAGAAAAAAAAACAATAATATATGGATGCCTTAATAATGAGCTCTGTATTAGGGTGCACGCATATAAAGAGTATGACAGATACCGCCCGCTCCCCCGGACATCCACCGCACCCCTTCCCCCCCCCCCACTCACACTCCATTGCAACGTGAAGCAAATTGTCAATTATCGACTCATCCATACGCTTGCCGAGCATCCAGGCCACTCAACAAGACGAAACTGGGAGGAGGAGGGGGGTGGGGAGCGGGGTGTCGGGAGGGAGAGAGGGGGGGAGGGAGAAGGTCTAAAGACGCAAGCCACGTGCCAGAGTCGTGACTCACGAGGGCGAGGGCGGCGTCGCTTAGTCCCGATGTCATGATGGATGGACGAACATTGTGAGAGAGAGAGAAAGAGAGAGACAGACAGAGATATGCAGAGAAAAAGGGAAAGCAAAACGTGTCATTACGCATGCCCGGACCCAATCCAGTCATCGCAGTACCCCCCGCCCCCCACCACCACCACAATTCTTGTATTTCCCACTGAACAGTGTGAAGTTTACGTAGTGTGGAAAACAAAGAAAATCCCTCACATCATTTTGAGAGAAAACTAAAGAGGGTAGGGACGTGGTAAGGTAAAAGAGCGTTAAAAAACAAACAAAAAAAAGAAACGAAAAAAATACAGCAATATAACTACCCTCAAAACGCGACAGCGCGTTCGGCTGGCGTACCGAAAGGTCCTGGGTTCGTATCCCGGTGCAGGCTAGGATTATTTTTTTCCCGGGTCTGGTGGAGGGTGTCCCTGAGTCTTTCCCACCTCTGATGGGTACCTGACCTCAGTTGGGGGCTAAAGTAAAGGCGGGCGGTGCATAGTGCTGGCCACACAATCACCTAGTATGCCGTGGCCACGGAAATAATGAACGCTGCTTCACCGGCCCCATGGAACAAATTGGCCCGACGGGATACTTTACATTTTTTTACCAGCCCCTAAATGCGTACTATAAAGAGTAGTAAAACAAACAAGAAAATCTGATTAGTGTGTTTATGTTTGGGTTGGGACTAAAATTTTGATTTAAAATATGTGTTGTCATCGGCTTCACGTCCATGTGCCACCTTTTCGCTCGATGGAATGACTGTGAGTGGGTCAATTTGCCTTCCGAAGATTTGCCAGCCAGAAACATTCCAAGAAAGTTTTGCAGAAAAAAATAGAGAAAAAGGACACACGAAAAAAATATCCAAGTAAAAATACCTTAGTAAATTAGGTCCAATATTAGAAACACCTTAGTAAAAAAAATACAATTGTTAAAAAACACCATGATTATGAAATACCCGAACTAAAAAACACCATGATTATGAAATACCCGAACTAAAAAACACCATGATTATGAAATACCCGAACTAAAAAACACCATGATTATGAAATACCCGAACTAAAAAACACCATGATTATGAAATACCCGAACTAAAAAACACCATGATTATGAAATACCCGAACTAAAAAACACCATGATTATGAAATACCCGAAATAAAAAACACCATGATTATGAAATACCCGAACTAAAAAACACCATGATTATGAAATACCCGAACTAAAAAACAACATGATTATGAAATACCCGAACTAAAAAACACCATGATTATAAAATACCCGAACTAAAAAACACCATGATTATGAAATACCCGAACTAAAAAACACCATGATTATGAAATACCCGAACTAAAAAACACCATGATTATGAAATACCCGAACTAAAAAACACCATGATTATGAAATACCCGAACTAAAAAACACCATGATTATGAAATACCCGAACTAAAAAACACCATGATTATGAAATACCCGAACTAAAAAAACACCATGATTATGAAATACCCGAACTAAAAAACACCATGATTATGAAATACCCGAACTAAAAATCACCAGGGTATTTAAAAAAATCCTAATCAAAACACAATAATAAACAAAATACCGCAGTAAAAAAAAAACTCCTTAGATAGCAAATTATTCTAGTCAAAACACTCTAGTAAACGAAATACCATAATAAAAACACCTTGGTTAACAAAATACCCGTCGTCAAAACACCCTAGAAAACAAAACACCATAATAAAATCACCCTCGTATTCAAAATGCCGCAATATAAAAAACAACTTGTCAACAAAGTACCACAGTAAAGGACACTCTAGTAAACAAATTACCCTGATAAAAACACCATAATAATGAGAGGGTTTTTGGAGTATAAATCAATTTTTTAAATAAAATATTTCATTACAAGGTTATAAATATATATAAGTCGCCAAAGGTCAAAGGTTACCGTCGGAGAGTTCACGGCAAAACTGGATGGAAAGTCAATATCATTCATCTATAATATTATCAACTGGCGCCAGCGTCAAAGCAATTTTGCCCAAACCACCAGAAAAAAAAAAACAGACCACAAACAAAAAAATACGGACAACATAAGAACAGCAGCAAACAGCAGAAAGATGAATGGCAGACTTGAATGGATGCGTCTGTTCAAAGACTAAGGCCATACCACGAGTTGTATTTGATCAATTCTGCTCATGTCCATTTTGATATAGTCTATCGATGTTGTTTTTGATAGGTTCTACTGATGTACATTTTTATAAATTCTACTGATGTCCATTTTTATAAATTCTGCTGAGGTCCATTTGGATAAATTTTGCTGAGGTCTATTTTGATAGATTCTGCTGATGTCCATTTTGCTAAAAATGCCTTTTTTTTTAAAACTAGAATTTAAAAAAACACAGACCGACACAAAATATATCACCACCCTCACCCCCTGCCAACAGCGAGTCAATGATCCGATGAAAGGCAGTCAAAGCCAGCCCCCTTGGCACAGAGCTAAAATATACTAAACCGCGCCAGTAGCCCGAAAATCGCTTCTGCAAACAAGCGCTGCTGCTGGGCCGGCTCGTCGTCGTCTCTCACTGGACAAACACACAGGCGGTCAAAAAGCTGCAGTAAGAAAACAGGAGGAGATGCGCAGAAAAGCAAATACATTGAATATAATCAAATGAAAGACGCAGACACAAGAAACCCCCTCAAATAATAAATATAAAAAAATTCGGGACTTTTGTTGTTTTGGAAAAAAGATAGAATAATTCTGAAAATATAGACTAATTCTGAAAATATAGACTAATTCTGAAAATATAGACTAATACTGAAAATATAGACTAATACTGAAAATATAATTCTGAAAATAACATGTTTGTCACCGTGTCATTGAATATCAGTTATTTTGTATATTGTGTTACATGTTACAATTTCTTGTGTTTCCTAAATTTCCTTACGGGGGTAGGTAAGTACACTATATACATTAACCCTTACAGTCCGGGCGCGTATATAGCGGAACTGAAGGCAGCCTAGATAGAAGTAGATCGGTACGGGAAGGGTTAATACAATGGAGGTGAAAGCCAGCAGCCTGGAGATGAGATTTCATGGATTCAAGACTTAAGGCTGGCATTTAAAAAAAAAATTTTTTGCAGATGTGTCACTGCTGGCCAATTAAAAACAAACGGAGTAGGCACGGGGCAAACAAAATAGTATTGATTCAAAGCGCACGCCATTGGTTATTTATGCTATCAGTGATCTATAATTTTATGCATAAATTCTAAGAAATATCGTTTTTAAGATATAAGATAAGAAGATGAGATAAGATAAAATTTAAATTTCCTAAATGCTGACCTGTGAATACATTTCATGTGACATCACTTCCTTTTAAATGTTTTCCTATTATTTTCTTATTATGTGGATCAGTGAAGGAGTAGTAGTTTCAGCTCACTCAAATAAGTACACAAAACTTGTGTACTTAACTTGGCCAGAAAACAAACCTTACGAAGGGATTGTGTGGCCAAACATGTGCCCATCGACCCCCCCCCCCATTACAACCTACTTATGTTATAGGTACACGCCCATCAGAGCTGGGGGTCTCGGCCAGGAAAACTATAACTATAACTTACAGAAGTGATCAGATCTTAGGGCACGACTATCACTGGACCACTATGCCACAGTGTAAATCCATCCTGAGGCATGCATTGCAAAAAATGTACAACATAAATCCTATCAGACCATCAATAAACTGAATGTGACAAGGGAAAAGTGGTGTTTCACATTACGTTGTCATTCAGTATGGCCTATGTTCAAATCCGATTAAACTCTGTGGACTTTTTGTTTCTTTAGGGGGAAGGGCGAAACTTCCCTGAACCGAACAAACTTTGAGGTTTAACAGACACTAACTGGCGGGAAAAGTTAGTGCATCTGGGCATTGTGCTGGCCACAAAATGTATACTGAGGACTCTCAAGAAAACAATTGCCGTAAACTATGACTTAACTGCCAACCGAAATTAGTCTAAAAAAAAAAACTTTTTACAAGGTCTCATGGTCTCTTCAAGTCTAATATCCTTAGAAAAGGCTTTTTAAAAGAAATACCACTAATAAGACAAAAATTGTATCTGAATTGTTTTAACCAAAGTAGGAATCTGGGAACTGGGGTCTATTACTAAACAATGTGGGGATCTGCGAAATAGTGTCGATTACTAAACAATGTAGGAATCTGGGAAATGGGGTCTATTACTAAACAATGTAGGAATATGAGAACTGGGGTCTATTACTAAACAATGTAGGAATCTGGGAACTAAGGTCTATTACTAAACAATGTAGGAATCTGAGAACTGGGGTCTATTACTAAACAATGTAGGAATCTGGGAACTGGGGTATATTACTAAACAATGTAGGAATCTGAGAACTGGGGTATATTACTAAACAATGTAGGAATCTGAGAACTGGGGTCTATTACTAAACAATGTAGGAATCTGAGAACTGGGGTATATTACTAAACAATGTAGGAATCTGAGAACTGGGGTCTTTAACTAAACAATGTAGGAATCTGAGAACTGGGGTATATTACTAAACAATGTAGGAATCTGAGAACTGGGTTATATTACTAAACAATGTAGGAATCTGAGAACTGGGGTATATTACTAAACAATGTAGGAATCTGGGAACTGGGGTCTATTACTAAATAATGTAGGAATCTGATAACTGGGGTCTATTACTAAATAATGTAGGAATCTGGGAACTGGGGTATATTACAAAACAATGTAGGAATCTGATAACTGGGGTCTATTACTAAACAATGTAGGAATCTGGAAACTGGGGTCTATTACTAAACAATGTAGAAATCTGGGAATTGGGGTCTATTACTAAAAAAAAAACAAATGAACACACAAATAACAGATACAGTTTTCTTCACAAAAAAATGTTTCCTACAATGTAAATAAATTCAGTGTTATAATATTACCTACAGATTCGATCACACTAGAGATCCATTCCAATTGAACTACAGAAAACATTTTAACATGGAGATGATGTTTATTTCTACATTTGATATTCAACGTTCACATATCAAAGCTTGCACACACAGAATGTTCTATCTTCCGTCCTTCTTACACACTAGTCAGTTGTCCATCGTTTTCTATTCATGCATAGCTGAGTTGAATTCATTCCTATATTTACAATAACACTACTACTGTTGTTTCTCATACATACACAAACATACAATCCCGTATTTTGTTCCCTTCACTCATACAACATTCTGTCTCTCCCCCTTTCTCCTTAAGTCAACAATAGTTTAACCCTTTCATACTACTTCTCAAAATAGCTCTCCAGGAATGCCAGCAGGCTTAGACAAAAAAGCCTGAAAAAATTTTTTCTCCAAAAACTAATATGCAAGCTTGAACCCGCGACAATACATATAGTGATACAAACAAAGCCGGAGATTTTCTAAGAGCCTGAAATCCGGCTTTAGCCGGAAAACTGGCATCCCTGGCTCTCAAATTTCAGCACATTCTAAAATCTAAGATGGATAGAAGCCTTTACTTACCTTTAAATGACTTCCTGTGGTGGTGGTGTAATTGCTTTTTCAGATAGCTAGCGGAAAATAGTTTATAGTTTATCCAAATGGGCACATCACAACTGTAAATAAATGAAACATTTATTTTAATTTTTGGGTTGCTAAAGAGTTGCATACAATTACTTTTTTTTAACCCTTACAGTCCCGGGCGCGTATATAGCGAGACTGAAGACAGCATAGATAGAAAGTAGTTCGGCACAGGAAGGGTTAATACAAAAATTGGGTGATTGGGACTTTATAAATGCAGAGCTTGAAAGTTATAAGGTGAGGAGAACCTGATGACTTCAAACAGTTATGAAACAGGAAAAGATAAATATTTAGAAAATATGCAATCTCTTCAAAGGATAGGGACACAACAATCTTTGAATTGTATTGTATTGCTACCAATGCTTATTTCTTCTCTGTACACTGTAGATGACTATTGATTCCATTGAATAGAACAGTCATACCAAAACTGTGCGCCCTGGTGCCCCAACTTGGAACAATGACAAAGCTTGCGTTATTTTTTTTCCCCAACATTTTTATTAAATATGAACTGCAAACGGAGCTGTAGTCAATCTAGTAAATTCTATGGTGTGATCAAACTCTCAGTAGTTTCCATGTTTATTGAAGGACTGATATTTCACAGTGTAGCCCTTGTTTACTGTCTCAGAGAAATAATTGTTTGATTCTTGTATTTTTTAGGAATGACTGGTTTTTATTGAAAAGAAATAAACAATGTGTGCAGATAAGAAATGTAGGCCAAGCCCTCAAATAATAACAAAGTTCTCATTCATTCCATTTCTATGTTAATGAATATAAAGTATCCCGTCGGACCAAATTGATCCATAGGGCCGGTGAAGCAGCGTTCACCAGTTTCCGTGGTCACTGCATGCAATGAATATAATACCATTAAATGAATGAATTTATTCAATAATAAAAAAAAAATTTTGTTCATTACATAAAGTGATATTTACTGCACTCAAAGATATAAAATTATTTATGTGTTGATTTTATAGATAAAAATTAATATATCCAACCATGCAAATGCGTAAAACCGCAAACAACTAATATTTTCCTTTCCAAACTCAAACAGTTTCCTATCATTTACTATGTTGAACGTGTGGTCCTATTAGAATTTCCCAATCACCTTGCATTCAGTAGTTTTGAAACCTTTTGTTTTTTCTAAATGGTTCGTACCTGAGAAAGTTTTAATGTTGTTCTTTAAATTTAAAAAATACTAGACTAAGCTATAATGTATAATGACATTACATTGTGATTGTGTGTTTTTTTTTTGTAGATACTTGTTTCTCCGCTATTTTGACTGGCATAGCCTACTAGTCCTAGTACCATAATGATTAATAATATAATGTTATGCATTATCTCATTATCAATGATTATCATGATTATGATTAGGCCCTATGCGCGATGCCTATACCTATGCCCTATGGCGGCCTATGGCACCTATGCCGACCTATGAGTCCTATGCATTAAAATATTTTTATCCAACTTTTATTTTTAATAAAGTTGACTTATAATTTAGACTTAGTCATTGTCATAATAATGAATGTGGCGTTAGACCATTAGTCATTCCATTGAAATCGATGTTCATCGTTAGCTGATGCCATAGGTCATAGGCCATAGCCATAGTCATAGTCATTCATAGTGACAGTCATTGACCATTGCATTGTCTTTGACCATTGAATTGCCATTGATTGAATCGCTTGATATATTATCATATAATTGTAACATAAATTACACATTTAAAATTCAATTTGTTAGTTTTTAAATAATATGAATAAGCACATAAATCATAAAGAATTACCTTGGCACAATTCCATTTACTCAGACATTGCAAATAACAAAAGCGATCTGAAATCGTTGTGTTATCCGTCATTGTCTCTTTTTGTGACTAGACTCATTGTTTTCCTTAGCATCATTTCAGATGAAGCCAGTGCTGCCAACTTTTCTGATATTTTTAGATTTGACACAGAGTCAGTATGCTAGAACAAACATAAAATACGCACATAAGAACAAAATATGATAACTTTCTTTCAAAAGAGCAAAACATAACAATAATTTACTGTACATTAAAATGCATAAGTGTAGGCGTAGGGCATAATTATTTTAAATCTGATTTTGATTTCATTTAGGAATTTAGGCCTATTTATTTTTCTCTATAAATTATATAAAGTATAAGTATGCCTACTTAATTCCTTTCTTTTAGAATTTAAAGTAAATATTACATTTCAATTATAATTCAAATGTTTTTGACACGATCAGTGTGTTAGTGATAGTTATTTTGAATTCAACAATCAAAAACACATTTTGCCAAAACGTTTATGTTATTTTTATTATTTACAGTGTCTAAGATTAGATTGCGAAAATATTGATGTATCACTGGCCGATATAACTAGCTCTTTTTTTTTTCTTAAAGGGAAATCAACAAAATAACATTTTGAATTCTGAAAGGTGAAAGGTTAGCTAAGGTTAAGATGCATGTTTTAAATAACATTTATTTATTTTTTTAAACACCATTTTAAACCTTTATAAATGCTAAAAATTCATTTTGAAAGAATTATATGAAAGAATTATATTACGTCCTACACCTTTAACTAAGTTAAATAACAAAACTTGACCCAATAGCGGCTGGTTACTACTAGTAATCTCCGTGCCTAGTGCCTTATTAAGCCTAATACTAATAAATTAATAAATAAAAGTTGACCTGACTCGTGAGTCGTGAAATGGAAAAAAAAAGTACTATTTTAGGAGTATTTACTATGACCTTTGACTATACTACTACTGTCTTAGTGCCTCTACTATAACTATATGCCATTATCTTATCATTTTGGCCTAGTCAATTTAGAGTCTGTAACTTAGACTGTAACTGTAGTCACTGTAGTCTGTTCATATAGAGATATAATATATAGTCCGTCCAGAGTCAAAGTCAATGGCACTAAGAGTAAGAGACTAAGTAAAAGTAAGATCTCATGTCTAGCTTCAATGACTCCAGGTAGTACTAGTAGTTACTTAGTAGTATAGAGTACACTGGGCCCTATCCCTATCTGACCTATCATATAGGCCCTATTAATATTAAATATATATGTGAATTATATGATATTATTGATATTTATATAAATAATATATATGGATGGGATAGGCCTATATTGGCCTATAATTATATGAATATATATTTGACATATGTATTGAGTTTCTTTTTTAAAAAAGACCCTTGTAATTTCAGTAATAAAAAGAAGTAGATTAGACTGATAAGACAAGAGCTATGAGTGAGTTTAAAAGAGTTACGAACCGTCTAAATATGTAACAATAGGTGGGCCTTATATTAATATAGGCCTACTATAGGCCCCCTACAAGTCAGATATTTAATCATATTTTTTTGCATATTGGATGTGAAATGTGTAAATATAATAGACCTAATAATATTGTTTAAAATTTTAAGTTTTAAGACGTTAGACTAATTAGACTTTCTTTAACTTTAAGACAAGGTAATTATTTATTTGTTTGTTTTTCATATTTCAGACCTAAAAGTGGAAAATAAGTTTTAAAAGAAGTCTAGAAGTGATATGAAGAATGTTCACTTTGTTTACTTAACTTATAAATTGGTAGGCCCCTATAGGCTTACTGAATGTTATAGACTCGTTAAAGACTAAATCATCTTGTCAAAATGGTAGCAGTGCTAAGCTCATGTTTTTATCAAGTGCTTAGTTTAAAAACTACCCATCATTCATATACACTGGTGAGACCAAAAAGCAGTGTTTTACTCAAAAGTCTGAAGCAATTATCAACTTTTGTTAGTGGTGAATATTCAGGTGGTAGATTTTTAAAGCAGGCAGGCTTTTATACAACTCATGTTAAACACAATATCAAAATCAGCCATTTGAGTCAGGAATATAAAAATGTGCATTCTGTTTCGTTGCGAAACTTTTCCTGCACGCTCAGACACCTGAACAAAGATGCATTCAACTTTGACCCCAAGCAGGCGTCAAGAAGAAAGACACTTCTCTTATTTACTTATCTATCTGGATGTTTTGGGGCAGTGCTGTTAACAGCCGTTATATTGCGCCACTATTCTAGAGCCGCAAGAAGGGCGCAGGGCATCGAGGATATCAAACTTCGACAGTATGGCAGAAAAACTCAACTCTTCCGTTACAGGGGCTATGTTTTTCCTGACTTTGTGGTCAACGATATTAAAAGAAATCTTCACTTTGATGTCAGAGAAGATGACATATGGGTAGTAAGCTTCCCAAAGTCAGGTTAGTAACAACAACAACACACATACATACAGTAATTTACCTTACCACTTATCCGCAAACTATATAATTTAAGATAGGACTTCGTTGCTTTTCACCATTACCCGTGTATTGTTTCCTCCCCCCACTCCCCACCAGTGTTTATCTGTGTATGTCCGAGGGTATGTTACCATTGTGGGCATTGATATTATCTTTGACTTTCACAACGCTTTTTAAGTGTCTCAACAAATACTAGCTGAGCCTTCCAGCTATTACATCCAGGGCGTAACAATGTTTAGGGGTGGATCAAAGGGGGCACGCCAAGATCCTGTCTAGTCTACCCACCCTGTGGCATGTCAATAAAGCATGTCCCATAACATAGGGTACGGTCTCCGCAGTACATGCACTACACTTCTCTCCCCACCTGCGAAATTTACCTCGGGTCATTATCATGCACTGTCCCCCGTTAGCGCAAATGCCAGACTATAGGTCTGGACATCCACGCACCAGGGACGGGCTGTTGCGCTCACTGCTTCCCCCCCCCCCCACCGAGTCTTGGAGCCTCTCGTCTGTGCAATGATCCTCAGACGTGCAACAGGGCTGTCCCCCAATGCGTTAGCCCGCCGGTGCGCTCTTAATGTAAGCGAATTGCTGGCATCCACACTTTGCCAGCGATGACGCCTGTAGGTACATAAGTGACTTTCACACCAGTAATAATTGCATAAATTTTGGATTTACTTTTCCAGTAGCTTTTTACTTGTAGTAAATGACTTTTAAGACTGATGAGTATATTGTCTTTGTTCTTGTAACTTAAAAGTTTCATGGTTAACTATTTTCAGGCACAACGTGGGTGCAGGAGATTGTCTACCTTGTTAACAATGGTGTTGATTTTGAGAGTGCCAGTCAGTCCAACATAGAGGATAGGTTTCCCTATTTTGAATGGATTTACCCGGGCAAGGATGTACTCAGCAAGATGGAGTCACCTCGGCTGATTAAAACTCACATGCCACTTTCAGTATTGCCAAACCAGATGAACATCAAAAAGCCAAAGGTATGATTCAATTTTACAAAATGACTCCATTGAAAAAAAAATGTTGACATTGACTCATACAAAAACAGCTGTAATATAATCTTATGAGCACAGAAGGGTTAAAATTAATAACATAACTGAAGTTATACATTCACTAAAATAATAACAGTGCTAATACAATCATATGAGCACAAAAAGGTTAATAGTCTCATTGCAAGTGTTAATAGTCTTATCATAACTAAATGTATACATTCACTCATACAAAAACAGTACTAATATATATTGTATGAGCACAGAAGTGTTAATAGTCTTATCATAACTAAATGTATACATTCACTCATACAAAAAACAGTGCTAATACAATTGTATGAGCACAGAAGTGTTAATAGTCTTATCATAACTAAATGTATACATTCACTCATACAAAAAAACAGTGCTAATACAATTGTATGAGCACAGAAGTGTTAATAGTCTTATCATAACTAAATGTATACATTCACTCATACAAAAAACAGTGCTAATACAATTGTATGAAAATAATGTTTACATTATAATCAGTCATAGTGTTGTCAAGAGAATTATTTCTTCTTTGTACTCAATTCATGGATGAAGTGTGTAAACCACTGATGCGCATGGGGGATAGCCCCTTTTGTGCGTCCAAGATTTGATTGCACCAGAGAGAGCCACTGAGACTCGGTAGGGCGAAAGAAATGTATGCAACAACCAGTCTCCCCAAGCCTGGTGACTAAATGTCCTGGCCAAATCGTACGGAGTTTGTTCTACTGGGGGACAGTGCGGGAATACAAGCGAGCTACGACATTAATGATTTGAGGGGAAAATTAGCAGATTTTGTCCTTATTATACTTAAGGTCAATGATTTTTTAAAACTGTTCTTTCATTTATTTTAGCTGACATTTTTTTTCTAAACAGATTATATACATTGCAAGAAACCCTAAGGATGCGGCTGTGTCGTACTATTTCTTTGTGACCAAGTTTGTCATAGACGACCAGGGCTTCATTGGCACAATTGATGATTACTGTCAGCTGTTTTGTGATGGCTTAGGTTTGTATGACTCTTTTTATGGGCTCATTTTTCTAGTCCAATTTTTAAAACAGTTTACTCTATGAACATCATCGTCATCATTGCCCATCACACCAGCTGGGGTATGGGCCGCCAACCACAGATCTCTAAAGTCCTCTGTCCATTCTCTCTAATTGGGTCCAGTTGTACCCCATCTTTGCTGTGTCTGCCTCAAGGTCCTGTTGCCAGGTATTTTTTGGGCTGCCTCTTTTCAAATAAATATTTCAAAGATTATAAAATCGAGACTTTTTTTCTAATAAAGTGAAGCTGTATTTTTTTCGTTATTGCTTAATTGCTAACTCAAGCAGCCAATTAATTAATTGAGCTAAAAGTGAAGAGATTTTCTTTTATGCCTAATTTGAATCCCCTAAACCACAGTCATTGTTGTGACTGAATTTTGATAGTAAAGAGAATTTTTTAATTTCCTCAATTTTAATAAATGAATGATGATTCTGAAAAGTGATAATATTTGATTTTTTGGGGGATAAAAATGTTTCCTAATTGGCAAGCTTAAAAAAAAATGAAAGTATTAAAGCTGTCACAGAAGTTTAAGTGCCCAAGGCAACAGCTAATTAATTTTTTAAGACAATACAATTTGATACAAAAAGCAACATTATAATTGTAATAATTAAAGCACAATGAATAATATAACAAAACATTATTTTTTTGTTCAGCATATTTTTTTCTTGACATAAATAGGTTTTGGTTAAAATGTCCCTGTGTCTTTTTATGATTGTTGTTATTTTTTGTCTCATTAATCAACCGGCAATTTTTCACAGTTTAAAAAACTTGCTTGACGTTTTAGCTTTTGATTGTTTTAAGGGGGAGATAAATATTTGGTTTCACTGTCACTTTTGGCAATTCATAATTTTTGTTCTTTCTGCTTCAATTTTAGTTCATTATGGCCCTTGGTGGAAGCATGTGAAGGAAGCATGGGACAGGAGGTCAGAAGACAACATTTTAATTTTGTTCTATGAAGATTTGCAAGAAGTAAGTTTATTAAGTAATTTATCTTAGTACTGAAACACTATAGTCAAGGTGAAAAAGCAAACCATAATTATTACATAGAAAGTAAAAGCCTAACTTTGAAATTTCAATAATCTAAAAGTCCTTTTTATTCCCAAGGGCATAGAATGGGTTATCATAAGCTTAAAATCATTTAATGAAAATTAAAAACCCAGGCCTAAACAACAGAGAAAGGAAAAAATTTCAGATGTTAGAACTGAAAACCATGTAGGTTTGATTGGCATTGCATTCGAATTTTAAGACGTGGCCTTTACAAGAAGTTTTATGTTATATAGTAAAGATATATAATTTACTAATTTACAACCTTAAAGAATTACAGTCAAATTTTATTGGCCATAAACATCACACAAAAATATTACCAAACCATTGTTACAATTAGAATTGATTAAAAATCACGAAGTTAATTCTTTGTCTCAGGATTGACCAATCCATCAACACTTTTCACTTAACTTTCTCTACTGTGGGAGATCATTGCGAAGCATGTGCCATCAAAGGGTCCATGCTCCTCATCACAATATTTGCTCAGGGTTCCTAGTGTCGCCGGGTACAAAAAGAAGTCATTTGGAGTGCATTCCTTTAAATCTTCTGCGGCATCTGCACCGTGGAGCAGTACGTCCCAGACACTGAGGAAATGTCAGAGAAATGAGTCCTTAAAGAAGAATTTTAAAAACCTTTCTTCTCAGGCTAGTGTTTTTGTGCCTCCCCCCATCCTAACATCTGCAACTGAATTGTGGGAAGAAAGCGCACTGAGCATGATAAATTCAATAACATGCGCTATATAAATATTCATTATTAGTATTATTACTTGGCCCGGTAAAAGCTTGTTACCGTACTTAACAAAGAAACTTTTGAATTTGTGATGTTTCCTGATTCCAGGATCTGCACAAGGCGGTGAGAGATATCGCAGACTTCCTCGGCAGGCCTTTGACCGACGTGCAGGTGGAGGCCATTGTCCGGCATTGCAGCTTTGAAAGCATGAAGCACAACAGGTCTGCAAACTACGAATGGATGAAAGAAGTGGGAACAGCAAAGCTAGACCAGAATTTCATGAGAAAAGGTAATGAATTAGGCAGAAATTTTAACTCTCAAAGAGTTGTGTTTTTTTAAACGTCAAATTCAAATCCAATGCATGGATTTTATGTGGCAACAGAAATGCTTAATTGCCTTTTTCCACCATCCTTGCTTCATTAACTGATAAAGGCCATGGTGGGTTTAATATGTTTTCTGTAGGGTTTTTCATAAGAAAGATTGGGAAAGTAACAGTGTTATAAAAAGTCTTTGGTGAAGCAGCGCTCACCAGCTTCCCTGGCCACTGCATAATAGGGGATTGTGTAGCCAGCACAAGGCCCAGCCGCTTTTACTTTGCCCCAACAAATGTGGGTTACCCATCAGATCTGGGAACCCTCCTGGGAACCAAAATCCTAGCCTTTGCCAGGATTTTAATCTAGGACCTTCAGTATTGCCAGCCAAGCATGCTGCCGCTCATTGCGGCTCATGGACCAATTTTAAATGCCATTTTATTTTTCAGGTCAAGTTGGTGACTGGAGGAATCATTTGAAACCAGAAATCGTAGAACGAATGGACGAAATGATAGCTACTAAATTGGAAGGAGTCCCCATCAAAGACACAGTAAAACCTAAACAGTCTTCTTAATGATAATATTGAAACACTGTTGACAAAATGTTTGTAAACTCTTTTATGATTAATTGGGGGAATGCTGGGAAACAATAAACTCTGCTTACCATAAAATCTTAAAGATATAAGTATAAACTGCACTTGCATATATACACTACAGGTATATATTGAAAGGTAAAATAGAAGTTCATGTGTGTAAATGTAAGCCTCACTCAAAAACTGGTTGATGTACCTGTATAATTTCTTGATCCATATTTATATGCTTTTACTGTTGCCGTTTGTGTATACAATGTTTATACATTTTTTTTTTTCATTTATGCTACACAAAATTAAATGACTTTAACCTGTGTTATTGTTGTTTTAGCTAGTAACTGTAATTACTGCTAGTAGTAGGCATTGTTTTCTCTTTCTTGTGGATTACATCTAAAACTAGCAGCGGCAAATAAGACCTTGTTATAATTTGAGGCTTCAAGCAACGCAGCTTAATATGGTTATCGGCTTATTAATTTGACGGTCGACTTTTTGCAATAACATTTCGCATGACAAATAAGCTACCCTACCCGGTATTAAATACTTTAATATTAATTGGTAGAACTCATTTTATCTAAGATTATCACAAGAGTTATTTATGTACAGATATCCTTAAAATGCCTAAATTTTTTATTTCATCTTATTACTTGTGTTTTCTCTTTTGGTTGTATCGGTAGCTGGAAAAACCTCTAAGAGGACACGACTTTTTGTGTTTTCTTTTTCATTCTTCAACCATTTTTTTTGCTTGCTCTCAACAGCAGTCATTTATAATTATAAAATATATTTTAAATATTTTCACGACTGAAAGTTGATATAAATTGTATGTAAATAATGTAATTGATATGCATTATTAATCTTACCCTCCTTGATACGTTGTGCCAATAAAATTGTAATCTCAGAATTTGATATTTGTCAAAAGTAAAGGCATTAAAAAAAGTTTAGAAAATAAACTTGCCACAAAGAGTTTTTTTACAATACACTTTAATTAGTTCACTTAAGTTTCAAATTTTTTTTAGTGTTTTTTTTTTAAATGTCTTGATTTTTGTTAAATCCAACAAGCAATATACTTAACCAAGAGATTAAATAAAATCTTTGCCATTTTGTGTTTTTTTTTATATTAATCATTAAAAAAAGAGGTTCATTTAAATTAGTGAATAATTGAAACATTTATTATTTGACTTATTTATTTATCAAAGGGGTCTGTGTTACCCGGAGTGTACTCAGCCCTGTTGGGTACTTAACAGTTGTTGGGGAAAAGTAAAGGTGGCCTGGCATGAGACAGTGCTGGCTACACCATACTATGTCAAGTCTTTGTCTATTTTTTGTACTCTAAACTCTTAATACAGCAGGTATTTTTAAAGTAGTTTATGTTACGTTTGCTATCAAATTAAAGCCTTTTCAATTTCCGTTGTAACCATGTAAAAAAAGTCATGGAAAATCATCTGTGTATCATTTCATGAGAATGCAGAACATATAACTCATTTTTATTTCTAAATTTCAATTCCAATGTTATTCTTGCTTTTAGATGTAATTTTAATTTAGGAATGGTTTCAAAAAGACAGTCAAACCTAAATTGTGGGACTTCTCTTTCTTTTAACGTGTACGAATTTAAAGCATCTGGTCAATATAGTCATTAAAAAGAAATTGTAAACAAATTTGAATAACACTACAGCCATGCTCAAACATTATTTCTGTATTGTTGAATGAGATTTTACAGGTAAGTCATCACGTGTAAATATATAATAACACATATTATTTGAAGTATAACAATAACTATATTTTTATTTTTAAATACAATTTTTTTATAAAGTCCTGATGCTTATCATATTTGTTAATCAAAATATGTAAAAACTGGGAGATTCTAGGGACAAATGGGAGATTCTAGGGACAAATGGAAATGAAAAAAAACAGGACTCTGGTTTATCAGGACATACAATTTGTTTTTTTTTTTTAAACATTAGCTAAGCTTGTAAATATTCCATTTAATAAATAAAAAAACAAACAATGTCATTCATAACTACACCAAAAATATTTTCGACAGTTAAGACACCATAAAACAAGAATTGTGAGTTTGTACACTATAATATGAATGTCAAGTTAAAACACCATAAAACAAGAATTGTGAGTTTGTACACTATATGAATGTCAACATAAAAAGCAAAAATGTAAGAAGTATGACTGTTATTGAAAGTAGAAGACAACAAAGCATTTCAACACTTAACCCTTCCCGTACAGACCTACTTCTATCTATGCTGCCTTCAGTTCCGCTATATACACGCCCGGGACTGTAAGGGTTAACTTAAAATAACTTAACTGTGCAGTGATGATTGACTCCCTGAACTATTCTTTGAAAGTTATTGTCCCCGTTCCTACCCTATTCCCCAGATAAGTGTCTCCATACCTCTATTAGCCCGTAGATAGTATCAGCTCTCAACAGACCATTTAGAGGTACCGGTGTGCAATAATAAAACTCTGGCTTTACAGAGCCCTTGTGAAAACTATTGTTCTGTACAGATGTGAGATCTGGACACCGCTAGCTAGCAGCCACTGAAAACAAGTTGCAGGCATTCAAAAAATAAATGCATGAGAAAAATCCTTTGAATCTTCTACTTGTAACATAGAACACCAGGTTTAGTGAGTATGCCTGGGACAGAATACCCTCCATCGTCTGGGCATGGTGATGGGCATTCATTCAAGAAAACCCTGCGGTTCATTGCCTTAGAATTTTTAATATTTGGATCGAGCAGTACAAACTTTTACTAGCTTCAATAGTTCTAGAGAAAAGGTCGAGCTAAACAAAGTTGAGCTCCACAACCACTGAGCTATATATACATGTAGTGCTCAATCGCTTAAATTGTCGGATAAAATGCAGACTTTTATATATAGATAAGTGAACCGTGGTTCTGATAGTGTTTAAATTGTATGTATTTCCTGGTCAAATCGGCTATCTTACCACAGTTCACTTATCTATAAATAAAAGTTTGCATTTTCTCCACATTTTTATGCTTTATTTTAAGTGATTGAGTACTCCATGTATACATAGCTCAATGTCCACAACCCTGTACTTTTTCCTCAGAAAATCCTAGAAATTGGTTACAGCTACATGAAAGGTTACAGTACCGATACAATTTTTACACATTTTCAAGTAATGAAAAAAAAAATCATGTTACTTAAATAACTGAAGAGCACATATACAGTAATACATCACATAAAAAATTTAAATAATTTCTGTATGTTTTTCTATGATTTTGTTTAGTGGCCTAATTTTTCTATTTTTTTTCATTGTACTGGATCCTAAATATTCATCAATACAATACTATCTATTGACTTTTGTTTCATTAGGTCACAGCCATGGTAAAACTTTATAAAAAAGATTGAAAGTTTAGCTACAAATACAAAATTAGCTGCTGGGGGGGGGGGGACCAACTGGCAGGGATATCTAGTGAAATCTATACACACATTATTTCAACCCAAGGAAAAGGCTGCAAGAGCTAGAAGATGGTGGATTAAACCAAAACACAGACAGATGCTATTCTGTTGATGACCTTGGCTGATCAAAGGTTATGGAAGCAACAGCAGTTGACAGTAAGTTCGGAGATATAATAACCCTAAAGGAGAATGAAAAAAACACTTTATTTTAATTTTGATAATGACAGAAATTTAAGGAAACTGGTTTAAACGTTAAATGATTGAGTTACAGTGTCTTCTGCCTTATCCAAGCATATCGTTCTTGTTCCTGTATTTTTTTTTATTTATTTTATTTATCCCTCCTTGATACTTTGTGCCAATAAAATTGTAATATCAGAATTTGATATTTGTCAAAAGTAAAGGCATTAAAAAAGTTCATAAAATAAACTTTATCAACACTTCACTTCCTTAATAAAAAACTGAATATCGGTTTATAAGAAGATGAAAGTGCTCAGCTAAATCTGGTTTTAACACTTACACATAAGAAACTGGGACATGTCAAGTTTTGATGACCTGCTCTTCAATCATCTACTGACTAATGAAGTTTAAAACGAAACAAAAAATAATTGTTCAATGATTCACTTGGCCAAGGTAGTTAGCTGTATCCTCCTTTTCTTTGGGGCTTCTTCCTTCTTTTCTTCTGCGGGAGCTGTCTCTTTATGTTCCGTTTTGGCAGCGTCTGCTGACTTGCCCTCTTCAGCGTCTGCTAGCTGTATTTTGCTCACAGAGTCTGAAAGGATTGAAGAGGTCGACTGCGGCGGGTGAGGGTCGTCTTTTGCTTTCAGTTTGTCATCGACTTTGTTGACGTCTTTGTCAGTTGGTGGAGATTTCGCTACCGGGGGCGAGCTCTGATTGGTTAGTTTCGCTGCCAGGGGCGAGCTCTGATTGGTTAGTGGTTTACTATCTGAGTAATTAGAAAATGGGAGAGAACTGTTCTTGGGTGTCTTCACCTCTTCAACCTCCATGGAAGAATCCAGGATAACCTTGAAGTAAGAGTGGAATAAAATAATTTATACTTTTAATAAATATTATTTTAATAAAAATGGTTATTTATATAGCGCTTCTAACCATGTTTTTAAATTTAGCATGCTCAGATAATTAATAATAAATACCAACAAAAATATAAGAAGTTAACTTTAAATCTAAAAATGTTAACAAAAGTGGAAAATATTACAATATGAACATAATATAGTAACACTGGATGATGGCAATTAGTAGAATTAACTCATTTGCTACTACCGCGACTGAATGCGACATACCCCCCTCCGTACTAATGCGCCCAAACGCGGCCGCCACGTGTGTGACTAACCTTGTCGTTTCTAGATTTTTTTTCGACATGCGTTCTGGGGTTTTATTTTACTGCAAAAACGGCTTTTAAAAAGTAGGAATATAGTCTGTTTCGTTAATAAAAACCGGATGTTTTTATCTAATTTCGTTTTTTTGCTATGCGCGTCAAAAAATCGGTATTTTTCACTTGCCTTTCGTCTTGTAAAACTTTTTTTATAGCCTTCATCTTTCATTTTTTACTTTATTAATCGATAGCTCTATACATCCGAATATAACATTTAACAACAGTTCTGATAATAAGGATGCTGCAGATATAGACTTAGATAAATTTCCATTTCAACTCGATTTTTGGGATTTATTATACTTTATCGGACTTTGACGCTAGGCCTAGAGAAAATATTTAGCCAAATCATAGGGTCTCAACACTCAGCGAATGATTCTACCGATAATTCGGCATTTTTTATGTATAAAAGTATACATTTCCAGAAAGCTAAGATATTTATCTATTTTATGATGTAATTTTTATTCACTTTGGGGAATATTTAATTATTAAAAAAAAATATTTAAAAAAAATTTACTAAATTTAATACTGAGTTCCTTCCCTTTGGCTAGTACTTTCCCGGGTGTCTTTGGAAAGTAGGTTAGTAGCAAATGAGTTAAGAGTAAGGTATGATTAGGCATCCAAGGGATTTAACACAGAGGAAAAGCACTAAGACAAAACAAAAAGGTCTC
Source organism: Anisus vortex (assembly GCA_949126835.1). Classification (NCBI taxonomy): domain Eukaryota; kingdom Metazoa; phylum Mollusca; class Gastropoda; family Planorbidae; genus Anisus; species Anisus vortex. The sequence goes on from OX421497.1 coordinate 6,071,956, forward strand.
TGCAGTAAAAACAACAAAACATTTTCAATACCTTGCTGGAAGGGGAGCAACTAAGGCTAGACTTCTGCTGCTCCTGTGAACTCTGTACATATGGAATGCCTAGCTCATTGTCATCAAACGTGGCAATGGTGCAAAAGCCGTCAGTGGACGAAACGATGAGAGCTCTGCCATCAGCACTCCTGAAAAAAGTAAAAGACATTATTGCTGAAATGAAACTAACAAAGTCTACATTAAATACAAAGCTTGTGTTCCAAAATGTTTATGGACTGGTTATTTTTATACCTTTGATCCACTAGCATTAAATTGATCTATACCTGCCTATGAGTAACACATGACAAACATTAATTTTCGCATCATTCCCATAACTAGTTAAGGGGAAAAATTAGAATCTAAGTTTAAGAATGTCACAAAGGGTAAAATATAAATTTCAGAAATATTAGAATAAAGAATGTAATAAAAATCTAAATTTAAGAATGTCACAAGTGTTATAATAAAAATATAAATTTAAGAAATATCACAATGGGTATAATTAGAATATAAATCTAAATATAAGGCTGTCACAAAGGGTATAATTATAAATCTAAATTTAAGAATATCACAAAGGGTAAAATATAAATTTCAGAAATATTACAAATAAAGAATGTAATAAAAATCTAAATTTAAGAATGTCACAAGTGTTATAATAAAAATATAAATTTAAGAAATATCACAATGGGTATAATTAGAATATAAATCTAAATGTAAGGCTGTCACAAAGGGTATAATTATAAATCTAAATTTAAGAATGTCACAAAGGGTATATCATAAATAATTGTTAGGCTAGCTGGTTCTGCGGCTAGTCACCGGATTGTCAAATAAACAGCTCAGGTTCTAGCCCTACAGGAGTTTTGGGCTGAGGACATAGTATTCTTCTACCTAGAAGTCTGTAAAATCTGTAAACTTACTTAAAAGTTAAATCTATATTTAAGAATTTCACAAATGTTATTATATAAATCTCAATTTCAAAATGCCACAAAGGGTATAATAAATATGTAAATGTAAGAATATCAGAAAAGGAATAATATAAATGAAAATATTACCAAGACAGATCACTGATCTGGTGATAGTGGATGTTCTTCAGGAGTCCAACAGGCATCGTCTGCTGTGTGTCATAAAGTATCACAGAATCCTCGGTGGCAACAGCAAATACGATGCGATAAGGAAGACTGTATGAGGCGAAGAAACAATCAGACGACCCATTAAAAATATCAGAATCATTTTCAACTGATTGATGATATTAACCCTAAGATGTGTAAAATTTATGTTCCTAACTTAAATAGAACCTAACGGCAAATCACCCCACACAATCTCCTAGACATAATATCCCAAATTTGATGAGCTATTTGCCTCTGCAAATATTACATAAACAAATAGTTTCAAAAAAGACATTTTATATTTCGATAAATTTTCGACATTACATTTTATGACTTAATCCTGAATTGATCAGTTTTCCAATACTACTGCCAGTCACTATTGCTATTGTTGTAAGTGAGACAATAATGGGAAATGAGAGGCGGGGGAAGAGTAGATTATTCAGTAAATAAGCTTCACGTGATATCAAGACTTTGGATTTGGCATGACAACTCTGTTGGTTCCTGGATTCTGCTAACAGTATGTCCAAATTGGATTCAGTAACCCCTCTGCCAACTGAGGAATGCCCTGCTGGGTTCTGCTAATAGTATGTCCAAATACTTGAATTCAGTACCCCGCTGCAATCTGAGGAATGCCCTCCTGGTGATTTTTTATCTGGATTTTAACCGATCTTTTATGTCTCGTTAAAATACAGAACGAGCCTTCTGGCTATCATCTTATCAATAAAAGAGATAACATAGCTATTGTAAGGTTTAAAACTAAAACTCACTTTGTATTTCACAATGTAAAATTTCCTAAATTATGTAATATTGTCTCCACTCCTCCCCTTCTTTTTTAATCCCACTGACAGCCATCACAATAACGTGGAAATTAGTCATCGAAAACTACACCAAGTGAACTAAGTGAAATGTAGCGGGAATATTTATTTTTACTTATTTACTTTTAACTCTTTAAATGCTTCCAGTAACTTCCAAAGGATTTTAGAATTAGCCTAACTTTAGTTTCTGTCTTGAATATTTATCCAATCGGATAGTTTTCCATTGAATGTATTTTATCACTTTATCTGATGTTGAAATTAAATATGACTTAACTAAACTAGCTATGAAGTCTTGCAAATAATTTTTTTTTTATATAAAATCACTTATATTTTCTTTAACTGATATTATTAAGCAAATTCAGTGATGTATATTGGTAAAATTTAAACATAGCATTTCTAAGCCTATTTTGAAATAAATGAAATTAGCAATATGTGTATATTTGGTCTGCATGCTCTTGAAAGAAAACCCAGAAGGTTGGCGCAAAAAAAAACAACCCAGACGAACATGAAAAGCAAAGGCAGCCTGTGTCAAAAACTTGAGTACTGTAACTTTCTTTTCAAATAAAGAAATGCGTAAAAATTTCCAGCTCCCCAGATAAAATACCCAAGTTCCTGTTTTTTAATGTTGTGAAATTTTTTTTTATCGCTAAGTCAAGCTTTTTACAGCTGTGTGAGCCCTGATACAATTTTCTCGGCAGGGAAGAAAACCCAGGTCACCTAAGGGCCAGTCAGGGACTCTCTAACTGCTAGAGAGGACACATATAGGAAGCTAAATGGCAAAAATAAAATATACAAGAAAATCAAGAGAATATAAATAAACCAATGGGAATCAGATTTTACAAACAGAGTCTACGTATACATATAAATAAAATATATAGTGTCATTGGTCAGAAAATAAAAAAAAATAAAAAAAGTAAACTTACCAAAACAGAGACTTGTGTTTTTCCCATGGTTTCTGGTTGTCTAAATCAGTTTCTAAACAAGAATATACATTAATACTAGATTCAATTTACATATCGAGTTGAATGTTGCTTAAAGAAAACACATATGAAACAAAGCATTCGAAAGCAAACAATTAAATTATCTGAACCTTATACAATTTAAAATTTAAATAAAAACTGGATTAGATATTTTTTTATGGATTGTCCTCTTTTTTTGTAAGGCTGTCCCGAGTTGCATTTGGCTCTGGGATGAAATGGTTTGCCTTACCTAAACCATCAGCTTAACATCATTTCAAAACTCAAAGACTAGTCGCAGATATGGATAAGACAGTAAGATGAACATTTTTAGTACCGTATATAAGATGACAAGGCCAGTGAACGTTAATTTTGGATCTTCTAACTCATCGGTCGGCAGCCTAAAGCACGGCTATTTTCAATGCCACATGAGAGACCTCCAAGAGGTAGTTTTTTTTATTGATAACAAAACGCCACCATTTTCCAATTCTGGATGACAATGATGTTGAACCCGATGTTTCTGAATGACATATCGACACATTTAAGTAAGTTGAGCGTGCATTTAAAAGGACCACTGGAATGGATTTGCAATGAAACTGGACATATCTTGCAGTGAAATCAGTTTCAAAAATTGTATCTACATGTACAATCCTATATTAAGGCATATATTAAGGGCTTTTTCAGAAGTATATCGAAGCACTGAGTTTTTTTTTATCAAAGGACCCATTTTATTTATACGACATCAAGCCTAACTGGGTTCATATTACTACAACCTTCTTTATTCTTAGATGTAGATCTTTTTTTAAGTGGGGATATTTGCGATTTTAAATGCAGCAAATTGAATTTTAAACATTTAAATAATGGGCATCCAAATATGCCTATTTGCTGAAAAAATCTGGAAGGAAGCTGCTTAGTAAAGTCATGTGCTATTCTCAACTGCCAGGCATTCACTCTTTTACTTTCAGTCAGCTTTTGGTTCAAATTACACTTGTGAACAGATTTTATCGTACATGAAATCTGTTTTAAGCATACAAAGAAGTCACTTGCATTTGACCACTCAGAAGTGACTAAATATGTATCTGACATTATACAATTAACGAATACGGACTAATTACATTTAAAAGAGTATTTATGCTCATCTGCTTTAATTAAACAAATATAAGCAATTCTAAAACATATTTATTTGTATTATTACTGTAATAAATATAAGAGACTTATTTAATAGCACTATAGTATGCATTTTCTTTTAATATTAATGTTTAAAATATAACGCCCTTAATGGACAAACAATTAATGCAGGAAATGTTTCTTTGCAACTGTTTAACTTAAATTATTTTAATCCTCTGATAATTAAATCTTGTAATGAATACCATAATGTTGGATTTATATAAAGAGTTATAATAATTAGTCTGTAATATTTGTTATATTACAAAACATAACTTGTTTGGCATCACAATTGAATCAAATGTGGACATGTTTTTTAATTAAAGGGAGATAATTAACCAGTTTTATTTGAGCTAAAATTTCTAATGTTTCTTTTTTTTTCTTTTATAAAACAATAAATGGTTTACAATTTATAACTTTGAAATGAAAAAACTGTAAAACGTATTTAAAAATTATATAAATATTATATGACTAAAAATGTATATGTATATTTTCAAACTTTACATTAACTACCCAGTTTGTATGATTACTATGCATCTCTTTTGCTTAATGCTAATGGCTCAAAACCAATGCGGCATAAATAAAAAAAACATTTAAGGACTTCTCACTTAAACTGAGATCAAATTATTAACATTTTGGTGTAAGATCCATATCTTGACTAACAAATAATAATGTTTAGACAGTAATTACCATAAATGTGAAAGTTCATTGATAAAATATTGTATTTGATATAAATACAAATATGATATGATAATCACAAACACATTAATTTTGTATTAAATATAAAGCGATTATCGATTTTCTCTATAAATAGTCTCCTTTGGTTTTAGCCTTGGTCTTGCTACAGAGGTAAATTAATTGACACATACACATTTTTTAATAAATGTAATAAAGCAGGTTGCCTATTAGGCACGCTGAATGATTTAGAAATCCTAGTTTGGCAGGTTGTTAGCAAAAGGTTGCTGACCCCTGTTCTAACTCACTTCCTTTTTTTTATAACTATCTTCCACTGATAAATGATTTAATCACTTTTCTATAATTTATCATCCATTAACAAATGATTTACTGTACATACTCGCATATAAGTCGCACTTTTTTTACCGAAAATTCTGACAAAAAGTAGGGTTATACACCCGACACTGTTTTTGAAGTTTGAAAAACATCACTACTCTGTCATAAAGTTTCCTACATAACCCGTATAGTTGATTGTAGTGATGTAGAATTACTAGGATATGCGTAGGCCTAAATTTTACATTAGAAAATTTTCTTAGGTGTAAATATAGGCCTACTACTGAAATTGAAATGGACAAATATTTTAGGTTTATCTATTGATCTTTTGGACCAATTTTGTATTGCCGATACGTAGCATACGTTTGAGGCAGCATTTTTTGTAGGCTTATTGAACGCAAATTACAGTATGACTGTATGGAAAGAATCGAAAATGTGTGAAAAAGCCTGTCTAGGCCTATAAGCTTATAGACAAGTAGCTTAAGATGCATTTTTTTAGGACCTATGGCCAAGACCTATAGGCTATACAGCCTACTAATAATTAATAAGGCAGTGTTTAGCATACCGAGAAAACCGCGCCATGTCTAAGCAATAATTCCAAAACTACAATGGGCCGATCTACACATTTCAGGAAATTTTGGAAAAATTCTGTACTCAACACTATTTTTCTTTCAAATCTTTATAGATCTAGAAATCATGCTTGAAATGTCAATAGTATGTTTTATTTTTCATTAGTTGCATGTAAGAGTTGAAAAAAACAGCATTCATGCTTGAAATCATTACAAACAATGTTAATGGTAATTAGGGCACTTGTATAGCGTCATCAATACCGGTGGTGCCCAGTCTCCAGTTATAGGAATGATGCACTTCAAAGAATTTTTTTGTTTTTTTGTGTGTCGACCCACTATAGTGTGACACTAGGGATAGGACTTGAGCAGGGGAAGAAAGAGATACCTTACTTTGCCATATCACTAATGTCTGTAGGCCTATTGATCGGTTGTTTAAAATAAATGAAGCCCTGCCTTTATTTGATTATGTTTGCCTTAGGCATGATTAAAACCATTTTTTAAGGAAAGTTTTGAAATTAGGGTGAATATTTAGTAACTTTCAAGTTTTATGTTTTAGGTATGCATTTTTGAGAAGTTAAAAATCAGTGTAGCCCCTGGAGTCGGGGTGCGACTTATGCGCGGGTCCAATGACAACATATACGAAAAAATCTTAACTTATATGCGAGTATATACGGTAATCACTTTTCTATAATTTATCATCCATTAACAAATGATTTAATCACTTTTCTATAATTTATCATCCATTAACAAATGTTTCAATCACTTTTCTATAATTTATCATGAATTAACAAATGATTTAATTTAAAAAAAAGTAAAGTACCTGTCGGACCGAATTGGTCCATAGGTCCAATGAAGCAGCGTTCACCAGTATCTGTGGCCATGGCATACTAGGTGATTGTGTGGCCAGCACTATGCACAGCCGCCTTTACTTTACCCCAACTAAGGTCAGGTACCCATCAGAGCTGGGTAGACTCAGGGACACCCTCCAGACCCGGGAAAAAATCTTAGTCTGCACCAGGATTTGAGCCCGGGACCTTCGGCTCGCCAGTCGAACGCGCTGCCGCTCGGCTACCGTGCCCCCTTAAATGGTTAAATTACTTTTCTATAACATAATAATATAATTATCATTCATTAACGCATTTCTTATACAGTTTTTCATAAATTGAAACTATAGTTGAGCTTCCTCATGCTACTTGCATTATCTTAACTCACTGTAAGTCACTTGAACTAGCTTGGAATGTTAATGTATGTTTGTTTTTTTCCTAAACCAATATTTATTTGAAGAATTTTAAACCCATTATAAGTTTCCCCTCTATCATACCATGGAAAGAACTAAATTTTACCCATAATGCAAAAATGTCAGGAAAAGTGAAAATGGTAACCGGTTGATATATTTTAACCCTTCCTGTACCGACCTACTTTCTATCTATGATCTACAGTCCCGCTATATACGCGCCCGGGACTGTAAGGGTTAACATTTTAATTGTTTGCAAGGGACAGATAAGGACTTGGTTTCTGCAAATCTACGATGTTTCTTTAAAAAAAAATAATTCAGGAATAATAAAATCATGGGTTACTTGAGATAAAGGATCATCTTCCAACAAATTCTAGAATTGATTTGACAACCATTAACTGTTTAACATAATCAAGAACTAGTCCTAGCCTAAAAGCAGTACAACGCTACTACAGATACTATGATATTAACATACCGTCCGTCCCTTCAACAGGTCGGAGATGAAAAAGTTGGGGATTTATCCTGACAACTGTGGTGCACTTTTCAACACTTGGTAAATAGATGGCAGGTCTAAAATATTAAAAAAAAAAAAACAGGAAATTTAAAATAAAAATGACTTCTTTGAAAAGAATGAATAGTAAAAAACATATCTTAAATTATAGCTTAAATCTTGCAATGGAAAAGATATAATATGGGGTGACATTCATGCATAGGCTAGTTTTTGTGTGTGTGTGTGGGGGGGGGAGTAGAGTAGTGCATGTGACAACGGAGACCACACCCTTTGAAGTCTCGGACAGGATCTCGGTGTGTCCCCCCTCCCACATGACCCTTCCCAATTACAACCTTACGCCCTCGACATAAGAGCTGAAAGGATTGTCCGTTTGTTTTTTAAGAGACATTTAAGAGACATTTAAGATCGGTAAAAGTTTATTTATGAGTTAATGAAAATAAATAAGAAGACATGTCATAGAAAGATGGTCAGTGGAAAGATATCTGAGAGAGAAAAAAAAGGAAGTGGGAGAATACCGATACATTGTTTATCATATCTTATACATTACAGACGCTCCTTCTATAAACAAGATTATTGCGTCCTACACACATCCGTGGTCCGAGTCTAGTCTTACATTTTTATTAATGTTTTAAGTTTTAAACAATGTTAGGTTATTGGTTTTCCTGGTTTGTTCAGGCAACCCATTCCATGCCCGAATGCCACTCGGGAAGAAAGAGTACTATTTGTTTTGTAGTGAAGACAAAAAATTCTTGCCATAAGAATGTTAATGTAGCTTTCTTTAATGTCATCATTAAAAAAAAGAATTATTCGGACTGTAATATTTCAGTGTTATCAATGCTGAAACATGGAATTATGTTATTATTCATAAAATATTGTTTTGAATGCTGTTTATTAACTTGCACAAAAAATCTGAAACGGAAAGTAAAAGTTCTCTTTGATTGAGAAATTGGATCACATTTATTCTTTTATTTGGACAGTATAAACTAATCTTGGTAGTAATAATAATAACAATAATAATATTTGTATAGCGCTGCCAACAAACATAATGTAACCTCAGAGCGCATTTAACATACAACTAAGAACACAGACATTGCTCTAGGCTAGGACACAAAGCAAACTATGATATAAAAAAAATATTAAAAAATCAAATAAATGTAGCATTAACTGACCCAACCTATAAGTAATACAGTAGGGGTCTATAGCATGTACCATGGAATCTTAGGTTAACATTGACCAAAAGAAAAAAAGCCTATGTTTATTTAGATGAGATAGACAAAATTGCGTGTATTCACTTAATAAAGTGAGGTAAAAAAAAATCTTTTTTTTTAAATCTTGATTTCATAAAATTTTTGCAATTGTAAATATTATAGTTACGTTTAAGACCCTTTTTCTCTTGTCTTACGGGGATACAGTTCACTAGTTTTTAGTGAAGTGGTCACTGTGTACAGGGAGCTTTATCAGTCAGCCCAGCACCTAGCCACTTTCATTTTACAAAATTGATGGGGTAGAGTACGATTATAACTTGGGTGTATTGCCTGTGACAAGGTAACAACTATTGCCCTTCTGTCATCTAGTGATTCTAGGTTTATAAATTTAACTGTTGGCGCTACTCTTGCAATAAGCCTTGCAGCTCTTTTCTGGATTGGTTGTAGTTGTTTCTTTTAGTAGATGGGTCCCACACAGAAGATACATCTCCTAGTATAGGTCTAACTAATGTGAAATAGCATTTTAGTTTTATGTTCTTATTAGCATTGCATTGTACACAAAGTATTATTCGGACAGAAAAAAACTACAACTTGTGACTTGAATTCCGTCAAATGGCGGAGAAGTCACATCCCTGATAGTTTGTAACTAAATTAGTTAGTACATCGGGCATCCAAATCAGAAACTACGTTGTTTTTCTTTAAATAAGCAAAATCAAAAGCCTACTTTGAAAAAGCTCCTCTGGCAAAAATGTAGGAAGAGTTAATGTTCTTGCCATCACCAAGTTCCATACAACCGGCAGGGGCGACCAACAGCTGGCCATCGGGGGAAAACTCCAGGCGGCGAAAGAAGGACCTGAGGCTGTCATCGTGAAAAATTCTGAAAGACTTTGGCTTGGCCTCACTCTGGACGTCTCCCGACGGACTGGGTGGAGCAAGATGGGAGGGCAGAGTCAGTTTGCTCACGTTGTTTACACAAGATTTTGAGCTTAGATTGTACAGCCGTAGGGATCTGAGGATGCAAACAAAACATACATTTAACTATTGTACAGCCGTAAGGATCTGAGGATGCAAACAAAACATACATTTAACTATTGTACAGCCGTAAGGATCTGAGGATGCAAACAAAACATAAATTTAACTATGGTCAACTAAACGGCACTCAATGGAAAAACAGTTTTGGCCAAGTGTGTTAAGAGTTTTGGCAGAGGGTTTTGTTTTAGTTGAAGAGTGGAGATTGGTTTGTTTTGGTCAGGGACTGAAGTTTTGAGACGTTGAGGTAGAAAGCGAAAACTAGTAACTTTTAGCCCTTTGTGTGTGAGCTTACATTTACTTATAAGATAGCAATGGATTCACATCACATTATGTACTCTATTATTTTGTATAAATATACATTTTATCCTAATCACAATGGAGACTTATTACTTTATTACTAGTACAAAAGAACAAGTGAAGGGAGAATACAGGAGAAATTGATACTAAAAGAGAACCACACTTGAAGATCACACATAACAAATAACAGCTGAATATTGCACACAAGAATTGGCGTGCATAGTAGCGCGCCTAAACTGTTAAAATTGCACATAACACTAATAACAGGCGGCCATCAATAAATCATACCTGTCAGCACTAAGAGTGGCTACAAATTTGCCCAAAGGGTCAAAGGTCACTCCCTGGACATAACTCTTATGTTCATTAAACAAAGCAAGCTTAGTATCTGCAACAAAAATAAAACAAAAAGAACTAAGGTTAAGAATTTTAACTGAAATACAGGTTGGTGCACACAATAAACCCAATTGTTAGGCACATGATAAACCCAATTATCAAACACTTTTGCAGAACAAAGTGGCTGCTAACCTTTAACAACATCCCACACGATGGCACTGTTATCCACTGATCCGGACACAAGATAGCGATTATCTTTGGACCAGCTCAAATCAGCAACATCCAGCAAATGCCCGCTGCAAAAATAAAATCCAGGTTTTTACTTGCCTGAAAAATAGCTAACAAGCTCAATCCGCACTAAAACATTGATATTCTCATAGAATATAATATACATGGACCGCTTGCTTTAGTATTTCTGCTATATGATGACTTGAAACACTGATTTTCGGAATGCCCGATTTTAAATAAAGTAATTGCTTCCGTTTTATTTAATCGTTATGATTTTCTCAATGAAAAATTAAAATCAAAAGTTGTACTGAGCCGAAACATTTATAGATCAGTGTTGTGTGCGCACGGAAAAAGAACATAAGCTCTAAAAATAGAGCAGGCGGTCCATCTTATTATAGTCAATGATAATAGGATTAATAGGCCTACAAGTATTCATTTAAAGTCGAAAAAAATGCAATTCAATAAAACGGAACTTGTATGACAATTACTTTACTTAGAATGGGGAATTTCAAAAAAAGAAGATAATAGCATTAAAAACTTACGCAAGCGGTCCATGTATATTATAGTCTATGGATATTCTATAGTTTTTTTGGTGTTTTTTTTTAAAAACCTATTTGAGAGTTTTAGTTTTTTTTCTCAGCACCTGCGAGTGGTACTCCAGGATTGGAGTGCTTCTGTGTGTGAGGGGTCCATTTCTTGCCACCCACAGAGCTCTCCAAATAGTTATGACACTCATTTGTGTCTTTTTATTTTTAAATTTAGATTCTGGGAATACTCTGTGGAATCCTGGATCCAGGCATTGCACTTCCTGTCTCTTTGCCACCAACACAAGAGCTGTTGTGATCGTTACTTAATTAAATTTGTTGTGTTGTTTCAGTGTTTCCCTTTTTAAAATTGTTAAGAGTGCTGGCCCCCTATGTTGCCACCCCAGAATTCCCCAGCGTGCCTGTTGTGACATGGTCTACTACTTGATGTGTGTCTCATGTTGTATCGAATAAAAGCCTTGTGTTAAAATACTAAAGATGTTTGGACATTCCTTATTAGCGTGCTAATATACTACAAGAGCCCTATACTATAACAAGAGGTGCGCAAAAACCTCTATACAGGGTAGTGCAATCTGAACCTCTGCTGAACAGCACCACAAAGGGGGTATATGTTTTACACACCTGGATTAAACACTATGCACAACCCACTATTAGTCACCTTTTACGACATGCAAGCGGGACTAAGCAGTGGAATTATTCATCCACCTGGTCATTTCCAAGACATTGATAACAAACTGTATATTGATGCATGGCATTCTATTTACGAACCGTAATGTTTTGTGGCACACCCAGGACTCTTTGTCTTCTTCGACTTCGTCTTCCGCAAATATATTATTGGCAGGGGTTGAAACATCACTCAATTTCCACAGGATTATTGCAGTATCTTGAAAAAGAAAGGAATTGAAACAGCAAAGAATAAAACAAGTTCTCGTTTAGGGATCTTGCACATTTATTTTACATTGTGTCAAAGTGTTTATATCAAATCAGTACTTTTAACTTCTTAGTTTGAAATTTGAAACCATTTCTTTAAGGTCTTTATAACTAAATTGCAACAGCTTTACAGCAAATAAATATTAGGAGATGGTGTATCTGGCTGGTCCTGCAGTTAGTTCACAGGACGGTCAACAAAATAGCCCAGGTTTTAGCCCTGCCGCCAACCAATCCCTGCCGTTCTGCAGGAGTTTTGGGTGGAAGAAACATCTGTAATCTTATAAATCAAAAACAAATCATACACATGGTTTAAGGTGCTAGGTAGACTTAGGAATGGCTTAGAGCCACACAAAAAAAACATTGCTGCAATTCTGATAGTTTGTTTATTTTTATTGTCTTTCTTAATGTACACTGCATTATAATTAAACCAAATTTCAACTGGTTTGATCAATTTAAAAAAAATCTTATTTGATTCATAGAGAATATGATTTGTATTTTTAAATGACTCACCATCTCCAGCAGTAGCTAAAAGTTCTCCTGCAATAAAAAAAAAAGATATATTGAGTTATAAGTTAACTTAAAAATGAAAGAAAGACTTTTTATAAAAAAAAGCACATTATATATGTGAAAAATCATCTTCGAGTTGAAACCAAAGCACAACCATTTAACAATTCTTTTATTTTTATTTTCATGATTAATATTCGTTTTGAAAAATGCGTGGAAATCTGCAAACTGTTTTCTTTCTTTCAATGACGTTACACTCTATACAAAATTATTTCTTGTAGTTTCTCAAGAAAAAAATAAGTATTCCGGTCCCTGTTTAGTTTGTGTATCCACAGCTGTCGTGAATTTTCTGTGCTATTAAACTTGAGTCTTTTTTTGGAGGTTTAATTTGCTAGTTTGATTTGTAGATAGTTTCAAACTGTTAAGACAATAACAGTGTGCGTAAAAGTAATGGCTACTGTAGTTTCACAATTGACAAGTCTTAATGAGGCCTGACCTTTTGGGTTCAATGCGTACATGAACTTCCGGTTTATTTCCGGTAACGGTAACACACTTTAAATTATGTTTTTGTCTTTTTTCAAGCATAGCTTTTAGAAATATACAAAGGCTACAAGATTAGATATGAGGAATCTGTTTTTAACATCACAAGTATGTGATAATTAATAGTCAGCATGTTCGTCGCATTAATGTTCAAAATCAATTTTTTTCTTTCAGTAACATCTTTTGGAAATGATTTTATCCACAACATCTTTTCTTACTCGCTGAACAACCAGGAACTCAGCACATAGGCATGTTTTATTAGTAAACTAGCTACATTACCCGGCGTTGCCCGGGTGAAAAAATATACGACAGTATAAGGTGCAGATAAATATTTTATAAACTACAATAAAAAGAAAGCTATAAATCTAATATTTAAATTATTTTTTTTACTGAAGACTTTTAGGAAACTAATTTAAAATAAATATTGTAGTCGGCTAAAAAAAAGGGAAGTATTTTTATTTAACAAAAATCTAAATTGCCTGTAGATTTACAATGTCTTTTGTTTTTAAAAAGTTTGAAAAATAATTGTAGAAAAAAAGGTAAAGTCTTACTGGAAAATCAAACCCGGGTCGCCCGCATTGCAGTCCGCTACGTTAACCACTGAGCTAGCGAAGACACATGCCCGATGTGAAAAATTATTAGACAGAATATAGGTCTAGGTCTAAATAGGTCAGTGATACAAACTCACGAGTTTTCAAATTGACCAATGGGGATCCGCGGGGACACAAACACGATCTTTTTATATATATAGATGAACAAATAGGACTGGAAGTTTTTGGAATGTATTGACCTATTAGGTTCACCATGCATGGATAATCTTTAAGACTTGTCAATAGGGAAGAGAAGAAAGGCATGTGGTAAGGTCTATGGCTATTGAACGATTGTTATTAAATTTCAATGAAATATTTTTCAACAAAACACCAACCATTTTTTGAGAACCTAACAACATTAACTGTTGCTGTGTGCCTTCTCAAGTTAGACAAAAACTCTATAACTGCTTTCCCTTCTGTGTCCAGTGTCATTTGCCAAACCTGTCAGAAAAATTGTTTTTTAAAAGTACAAGTTAGAAAAATTCATTCAGTTGAATTTAGATTGTAAAAGAAATTTTTCATGAACAAAATATATTTTTTTTTGCAATAAGAAAAAATATTTTAAATGAAGTTGCACAAGTAATTTTTTTAAAAGTTCATAAAACTAAAAAAAAAAAAAGTTGAATGATTAAGTCGAATGATTTTTACCCTGACAACTTTATCCACACCTCCGCTTGCAAGCCTCTGTATAGACCATTGGCCTGGCTGAAAATCGACACTGTAGACAGGATCCCGCTCATGCCATGAAAACTCTGGTGTTATCACCTTCATGATCAATGCAAGCCTGCACAAAAACAAGTTTATTTATTTGAAACGTATAAATAATCATAATTATAATCACTATTGGTATAAATATAATCATCATTTTATATAATGACCCTTATACAGGGTGGGCCAATAAAATGTTACCACTTTTTAATCATACACAAGTTTTCAAAATTCAAAGGGCGAATGACATAAAGATGAAGTTTGGTTTGGGCCCAGAATCTTATATTCTGCCTATTAACATGTCCATTGAGGTGGAAATGTGGTTTGTCACTGAAAAAAATCAGATCCAACAAAACTGTGTGATCTTCAATGCGTTGACTGATGTTTCTACAAAAGTTTAGTATATCTTCTCTATTTGCTGCTGTCTGAGCTTGCACAATCTTAATTCTGTGGGGAAACAGATGAAGGTCTGTGTTCAGTATGCGTCTAACGGTGGTCATACGTTTGTTTCCCTGAACTTCTGCAGAAAACGGAAAGTCAATTGTGAATAGTCCCTGAGTGTGGGTTACCGATTTTAATTCCAAATATGCTACCACCATCTTCACTCTCTCCTCCACAGTATATTGCTTTTGATCCATTGGGGTGAGAATTCAGTGTTTCATTGTTAAATAAAATATTCTTGAAAATGAAACAAAAATCTTTGTAATTTGGAAAATTGTAAGAATATAAAAAGTGGTAACATTTTATTGGCCCACCCTGTATATACATATATATATACAGGGGCGAAGCCAGAAATTTTTTCCAGGGGAGGGCTGAACTTTCGTGTGACAAATATTTCACCCCTGCACATAATATATTGTAGCATGTCCAAAGCCCCCTGTCAAAATGGTGGAATTCCACTGTTAGACTGCAGTGGTTGACTTTAACAGGCCGTTGCATTTAATGTAATGCATATTTGTTAAGTCTGAGAGAATGAAAGTTTAAAATATATGTATGGACAAAAAGTTTATGTTGTTTTTGTGTAAAAAATGTGAGTATTTTGCAAACAATAATGGATAAACCCGACCAAAACACCTTCCGACTGGCGTGACACAAAATGGCACTGTAATATGTAGGGCTTTGCGTTATACCTGCTCTCTTGCAATGTGAATACCAAAGTCATTTTTCATTGGATGATAACCAAATTTTGGGAGCAATTAGAGGAAACCTTACTGAGCAGTTTAGTATGTGTATATATGTAAATAGTTTTAAATTTGTGTCATATTTTCTGTTTAAATTCTAAGTTATTGAGAGCCAACATTTCCTAACTATACATATATCGTTAGAATCTGTATTCTTTCAGCTTTTTAGTGATATAATTTTTATGTTAGGATGTTGTGATCTCGCTTTGGTATTAAGCCACGAAGTTGGGTACCCTAATTGAAATGACGCCTGGTCTTTGCATAGCCTTGTTATTTATATATGCAAATCATAATTTCATAAGGAAATGTCTATCCAATTAATAAGTGCAGGGCATTCTCATGAGAGTGATGCAAAAATTATGAAAATCGTACAGAAAATAAGAAAGTTATGACAATTTTTAATATTGGCCAATCGGCTTGCAATTTATTTTGCATAAAATATGCAAATTTTATGCAAATTAGGCAATTTTTACATGCCGTGTGGAGTTTTTGAGCGCACCATTGGATTCGGCATGTCTTTTTCTTTCAGGATACCAAATTTTATCAGTTTTTAATAACAAATGATGATGATAACTAAAAAACACTTGCTTATTTTTGTTAAAATTGAACTCCAATGAACGGTGCCATAAAATTCTTGTTGTTCTGAGCCAAAAATGTTCTAAAAATGGTCAAAATTTACAGTCTTTAATTACACATAACTCGCTTATTATTTGTCCGAATTTTAAAAATCAAAGTGTTCTGTGATCAGCTTTCTGAGATCTATTCAGAAAACACAATAATTCAAGTAGAATTTAATAAACAAAAAAGCATGTGGACATGCTATATATTGTGTTGTTTGTTTTTCCTATTGATCGCTTTTATGCTTGTCCACTATTATTATTTTTTTACCCCACCCCAACCAAAACATGTCAACATTTTTTTTTTTTTTTGGCTTTTAAGTCATAATAAGGTAATAAGGCATTTTTTTTACTATAACTAGGTCTAGGCCTATGAGTTAAATTTTAGAAATTAATCATGTTTACTTGCATTGGAATTTAATAAATAATTAGGCCTATATAGGCCTATATTTACTATATTATATTATTTATATAAAAAATATAAACATAGCCTACACTATAATTATAATGTCTATAACAGACTAGCCTGACTAGGATATAACAGTATATGAATTATATGCAAAACAAACGGCAAACACATATATATATTTTATATAAATATACACAAATTTCAATAAATCATTAATAAATGAAAATTTAAACCAATTGATCAGACCAATGCCAATATATAATTAATAATATATGTTTTAGTAGTACTAATCACTAAATTCACTAGACCTACTATTGGTGGGATCAAATACAATTTTAACAAATTTGTCATTCTTATAAACTATAAACATCAATTTGATGAGCATAACTGGCATTATAGGCTAACGCACAAGTTTGGCATAACTGGCATTATAACGCACAAGTTTGGCATAACAATAAGTAATTAAGTTCAATAACATGTAGGCTATGGGAGCTATAGTATATGCCTTGATTTTTATTTTGAAATCACTGGCATGTATTACTAGTATTAGTTTCTTTTAGGAATTTTTTGTATAGGCCTACAGTCCTACACTTATTGAAAAGCCCCTGTAAGTCAGGTTAGTTTAAAAAGACTTTTCATACATAAGTATGATAAGTGTATCATATTATTATTACATTATAATATAATATGTTAGATTGTGTAGTCTTGTATGCACAGTGTTATCATATTGTTTAGTCTATATTATATCAACTTGGCCTTGGCCTATGGCCTATGCCCTATGCCTATGCCTCTATAGTCTATATCTATAGGATCGTATTAGGCCTAAGACTAAGTATTATATATGTCAATAAATAAGAATGATGAATGAGTCAATGTCAATGTGCACAGACTCAGACAGCAAAGTTATCAGATCATAGATGATAGAATTAGATAGAATAGATCTAGATCAATATCAATAGACACAATTTCAAATTTGTTAGAAATGATTTTGTGTGAGTTTGGGTGAATATATGTATAAAAAGTAGACTATAATCCTATAAAATGAAGTCTTACCCTTACCAAGTCCAAGTAGGCTACTACAAATACATAGTACTACTTCTACTACTGACTACTGTCTAACTAAAACAAAAACGGAAAACATACAAATACTAATTAATACACTAATTACTAATAAAACATTAAATTTAAGAATCAAGAAGAAAAAACTTACGCCTTAGTCCTTAGTCCTTGATTATCAAAGATATTGATTGTGCTTTTTTTTTATTTATCGTGTTCGTATAAAAGATTATTGCGTAATACTTTAATGTTATGATAATATGTATTTTTATAGTAGGCTATATCCAATAGATGAAATTATACGCAAAGGATGTACCGTTAGCATATAAAATGAATTCCAGTTTTGTTTTTAATTTAATAAAATATATTTACAATTCGACTTCGCGCGTAGTCATTTCAAAAAGCGAACGGGAGCGGGGACACGGAACTGACTTCTAAATTTAACAATAAATATATAGCTCAGTGAGACACAATAAAAAAAATTGCCTGTAAATATGACAGCTCTTATTCCCTGCGAGCAATTTATAACTTGTTAATACAGATTCATCAAGCCAACAAGCATACTCCGTAATTTCTATTTCTGCATTGTCTATATGTAATTTAGATATCTATAACTCTATACAGATCTATTTGTCCTTTTTTTTTGTTCCATTATAATAGGCTATATCAATTATAGAATAACACGAGCAAAGACCTTTCCCACAATATTGAGGAGGGAAATGCCCCTGTAATTATTACAGTCACTTACACATGTTGTTCTAAAGAAACTGCAAAAGCTCGCTGAGAGAGTCTATCCCGAATCACAGTGCGGATTCCGAGCAGAAAGGTACGTCAACAATCGATATGATCTTCTCACTAAAACAACTCCAAGAAAAGTGCCGAGAGTAACATATGCCCCTCTATCTGGCTTTCATTGATCTGACAAAGGCTTTCGACCTGGTCAGCAGAGATGGACTCTTTACAATCTTGGCAAAGGTTAGCTGCCCACCAAACCTGCTGAAGATAATACAGTCATTCCACGATGGAATGAAAGGCACAGTGCCTTATGAAGGGTCAACTTCGACCGCATTTGACATCCTCAGCGGAGTCAAACAGGGTTGTGTCCTTGCCCCAACACTCTTTGGCATCATTTTGTAAGCCTGTTGAGACATGCCTTTGGAACTTCAACCGAGGGGGTTTATCTACACACCCGTTCTGATGGTAAACTATTCAACCTGGCCAGGCTTAAGTCTAAGAGGAAGATACGGGAGACCGTGATTAGGGACGTGCTTTTTGTAGATGACGCTGTCTTAGCCACACACACAGAGGCAGAACTGCAAAGTCTAATGGACCGCTTTGGCAAGGCCGCTAGCGACTTTGGCCTCACTATCAGCCTAAAAAAGACTAATGTGATGGCCCAGGAAGCTGATTCTCCCAAACTTACCATCAACGACTGCAAACTTGAGGCTGTGGAGCATTACACATACCTTGGCTCCAACATCACTAGCAACCTATCTCTAGATGTAGAGCTCAACACAAGGATCGGCAAGGCCTCCACAACACTGGCCAGACTATCACACAGAGTGTGGAACAACAAAAAGCTGACCATAAGAACCAAGGTTGTAGTGTACCGTGCATGTGTGTTAAGCACTCTACTCTATGCCAGCGAAACCTGGACCCTAGACTCTAGTCAAGAGAAGAGATTGAGTGCTTTTCACATGCGCTGCCTCCGACGTATACTCAGGATCTCCTGGCAGGACCATGTCACGAACAACGAGGTGCTGAAGCAGGCTGGGATGCCAAGTATGCCTACTCTGATCCGCCAACGCCGGCTCAGATGGTTGGGACATGTGTGTAGGATGGACGATGTCAGAATACCCAAAGACATCCTATACTCTGAACTAGCCAGAGGAAAGAGGACTGCAGGCCGGCCCCACCTCCGTTTTAGGGATGTCTGCAAGAGAGACATGAAAGCCCTAGCCATGGACATAAACAGCTGGGAGGAACTTGACAAGGACAGGTCCAGTTGGAGACGAGCGCTGACCTCCGGACTGGAAGCAGTAGAAAGAAACCTGCAACGGCTCGCTGACGAGAAGCGCACCAGAAGGAAGGTGAACGATTCAGAATAGTTTCACGTGTTGTTTTTGTTGTTGTTTTCTTTTATTGTTGTTTTTGTTGTTTTTTTTGGGTCAGAAGTTAACTAAAAGAGACGATTAAAAGGACAGCTCACTGTTATGACCATGTAGGCCTAGTGTTCGCACTATAGGTTCTAAAATAATATATGTAGGCCTACTCTTAGAAGTAAAAAAGAAAAAGCGAAGAATACAAGACAAAATAAATCACAATGACAATGTGAAGCTAAAGACACATTGAATGGCCGATGTAATATAATAATATGTAGACTGTAGACTATAAGCAGACCCTAGGACTTTTTGCTTTGCAATTTCTGCTATTTGATGACTCGGAGAATCCTGTTTCGCAATTTCCCAATCAGACCCAATTTAGGCCTCTATACTTAATTAAGTTCGGTATTATTTACGGTATTTTTTATAGATTCACGTTCGGTAGCCTATTTATATTAGTGGTTAGGTTTATTAGTAATTCGATCGATATGATTTTCTTTTAATGAAAAAACTACTGTATGGCTATGTCTGTTGATGGTTTTTAAATTAAAGATAAATTAAAGGATATTAAAGGTAAATTAAAGGATATTAACGGTAAATTAAAGGATATTAAAGGTAAATTAAAGGATATTAAAGGTAAATTAAAGGATATTAAAGGTAAATTAAAGGATATTAAAGGTAAATTAAAGGATATTAAAGGTAAATTAAAGGATATTAAAGGAAAAATTAGATATTAAAGGTAAATTAAAGGATATTAAAGGTAAATTAAAGGATATTAAAGGTAAATTAAAGGATATTAAAGGTAAATTAAAGGATATTAAAGGTAAATTAAAGGATATTAAAGGTAAATTAAAGGATATTAAAGGTAAATTAAAGGATATTAAAGGTAAATTAAAGGATATTAAAGGTAAATTAAAGGATATTAAAGGTAAATTAAAGGATATTAAAGGTAAATTAAAGGATATTAAAGGAAAAATTAGATATTAAAGGTAAATTAAAGGATATTAAAGGTAAATTAAAGGATATTAAAGGTAAATTAAAGGATATTAAAGGTAAATTAAAGGATATTAAAGGTAAATTAAAGGATATTAAAGGTAAATTAAAGGATATTAAAGGTAAATTAAAGGATATTAAAGGTAAATTAAAGGATATTAAAGGTAAATTAAAGGATATTAAAGGTAAATTAAAGGATATTAAAGGTAAATTAAAGGATATTAAAGGTAAAAAAGGATATTAAAGGTAAATTAAAGGATATTAAAGGTAAATTAAAGGATATTAAAGGTAAATTTTAAAATTTAAATAATAGGCCTATATTTATAAAAGTAAATATTTCAAAATTAGGTTTACTTATCATTTATTATGTTTTTATCGAAAAAGTTAATTAAAAAGTTAAAGGAAGATAATAAGATCAAGACCATTTCAAATATTCAAGGGAAATAATACACATTTATTACTTTAAATATACATTTCATAATTTCTTTAAATTAAAAATCAATTTAAACTTAAAATTATTAAATTAATATTTTAAAAAAAATAATTTTAACGTGAAATTATTAAAACTATACAAAAAATTATATTTAGTAAACATAAAGTGTAAATTTTTGTTCTTTCAAAAAGTAAGCAATATAAACATTGTTAATATTTGTTTTATATTATGTATAAAGCTAATTTATACTTAACTTTCTATAACTCGTACTGTCTGGCTTGCTTGCAAAGCTTGCTGAAATATGATATTTTTTATAGGCCTTTTATTGATTAAAAGGCTGATAAACAAAAACTAATTATTTATCACTAGAATATAACACCTAAAGAATATAACACCTAACTACCGTTAAAAGATTTCATTCACACATCAGAAGCTGCGGGGCCGGGAGCACACACCTCCCAAGCACACAATCAATGTTACAGGTTACGAACGTTTCAGGTTGTGAACCAAGTTCAGCAACGAATTTCCGAGGTATGACTGCATGTGTAAAAATTAATGTTTTCATTTTTAAATTACTTTCATTTATTATGTTAAAACGTTGCTTAAAAATATCAAGGGAGATAATAAAGTCTTTTTTTTCCTTTGAGTTTTGAGTTACCGGTAATATTTCCTTCTTCATAAGGTTTATAAAAGTCAAGGAAAGTAATAAATATTTTATCATTGGTTTAAAGTTTCATATCTTTTGTTTAAACTTAATTTAAAAGAAAAATTTATTATAAAAAAATTAAGGTAATTTTTTTGTTTTATGTTACCAATTTTTACACAAATATGCAAAATGTAAATAAACATTTAGATATCTAAATTAATATTTGTCTAATGCTAAATATGAAACACTTTTTGAATATTTGTTACATTATATATATAAAGCATTTCAACAGAACTTTCGGAAACTTAATTGAATGCATCGTTTATAAAGTTGTTATATAACATTCTTTGAACAGCCTTTACAATTGAAGGCTTGTAAACAAAAGAACACTGAATCATACGTTCTGAATTTCCCTAATTTGATTAACCCCCACCCCCTCAATATTCTCCACAAACTATAATTTTAGTGTAATCGTCAGCTAGAGCACTCGCCGGCGACTTAACTAGCCCGCTAAAAGCCTTTACTAAAAACACGGGTATGGTATTAAAGGCCCAATAACACGAGCGAATTTACTAGCTGTAGTTGGCACACGAGTGTGGTCAGTTTGGCTAGAAGAAACGGTAGGGACAAGACACCCGGTAGCGGTATGTTGTTCAAGCCCTGCGAGACGAGGAGCTTGCTGAGTTTTCTCGCATTGGATCTCTTTCACATATATCGTCGGCCTGGATTACAGCTGGTCTTCACTGGGCTCTCATGCTTGACGTGAGACTCCCGTGAGAGAGATTCACGACTGATGACTTAACCTTCAGGGGGGCGGAAAGTCAGCACGGTGACGTTTGCCGATACCATGCAAACTATACAAGCCTAGAAGGCCCACAAGGATGGCCAATGAGTTCGAAAGAGCTCCAACGCGCCTCCTAATGGGAAATACACACACACAAAAACACTGAATCATACATTGTTAATTTCCCTAATTTCTTCCCTACTAGGATAATTGTTTGTTTTTAAACTAAGTATTTTAGATAATGTTACGTCCATAAAAATATTATATGTAGCTATGGACATATGTAATGTTTTTCCCTGTTTTAATTTTTTTACGCATCATTATAATGTTTTGTTTACTTGTTTACCTATTTATTCAAGAGTTCAGTTGGGCTCTAAAAACGGTCATGTAAAATTGTAAATAATTTTGTCTCCAAATACAATATTTTTTTTAGAAGTATTGTATGTCATTATCTCGTTTATAAATTTAGTAATAAATTTAGCTGGTAGGCTTGAAGCAATCCAAGATGACGGTCATATGCATTGGAAAGTAAAAGAATATGAATAAGAAGCCTGTGAACATTTTCCCGTGTCAGTCAATAATCAACTTTTCCTTTTTGTTCTCTTTTTAACAAAGTTCATTCAATGAAATCTTTTTACAAATGCAATGACATATATATATGACATATACACCCCCCCCCCCCCCAACTAAACAAACCCATAGGGAAACCCTCCCCCTCAACCCCCCAAAACACTTACATACCCACCAAACTCCCGACAATGAATCGCTAACCCTCCATCGAGAGAGCCAGAACTGGGTCGATAAAAAGCAACTTTTAATTATTATTTTTTTCCATATCTGTATTTAAGACGTGAATTAGACGTATTGTTTACCCTTTGTCAGGTAAACGATCGGATGTTAATATAAAAAAGAACGATTATCTTATCTTGAAGCGGATTGTTCTTATTACGTTGATATCAATGTTAGAGTTTCAATGGCTGTCATATCCGGTGTGGATGCGGGGCTCCCTCATCTAATGAAATGCCCCCAATGGCTTGCGACTCTAATTGCCTCTGATAGCCAAATCAAGGACCTGTCCTTCACGAGTGACTTTGCAAACAAGTCCAGCGAAGCCCGTTCTTAATTAACAGGAGAAGGGCGAGGATGCACCTAAAACCCAGTTGCTTCGGGCAGATGGGGCTCGTCGACCGTGTTTGGCTGCTCATATAGGAGTAAGAAAGCCCATGACTACATACCTTCCGCTGCCTTGTGGCCACACTCATTCATGAGAAAGGCTTGGGGAGTAAATCTCGATCACAAATCAGCAGCCGGAATCCCCAAGACAGTCTGGCGTTGCCCACAACGTCTCTCTGGCAATTCCTGCGACGCAAATGATGCCAAGCTGTACTGGCTCCGCCTTTCCCTTAGACCCATCAGCTGCGTGGAGAGAGGGAGTCTGCTGCATGGGCAACAGTTGTGATTCTCTTACACCACCTGCTCATGTCTGTGCCTTGGGGAGGGCGCTCCAGCTTCGTCTCGCAGCGTCGACACAACAGGGGAAGTACTGTCACTCACGTTGGGATTTTACAGCACCCCCCCCCCCCAAGCCAACACAATCAATGTTACAGGTTACGAACGTTTCAGGTTATGAACCGAGTTCAGTAATAAATTACCGAGGTACGACTACATGTGTAAAAAAAAATGTTTTCATTTTTAAATTACTTTCATGTATTATGTTAAAACGTTGCTTAAAAGATCAAGGGAGATAATAAAGTCTTTTTCGTTTTTAGTTTTCAGTTACCGGTAATATTTCTTTCCTCATACGGTTTATAAATGTCAAGGGAAGTAATACATATCTTCTTATTAATTTAAAATTTCAAAACATCTTTTGTTTAAACATAATTTCAAATACAAAAGTTATAAAACATTACTTTTTAATTTAATTATTGTGTTTTAAGTTACTAATTATTACACAAAAGTACAAAATGTAAAAAAAACACATTAAAATTAGTATTTGTTGAATGCAAAATTTGAAACACTTTTTAAATACTTGTTATATTATGTATATAAAACATTTTAACTATTTATTCCTTGCTATCTCACATTAAAAAAATTATTTGATCAGCCTTTTCAATTAAAGGCTTTGTAATTATAAATCAAGAATTTGGAGACAAAGAGTTTTTTCACACAAAAATCAAGCCCTACCAGCCTGACCTGGTTAGGATTACATTACATTGGATCTCACCTGAGGTCAAAGAGGATTTCGTAAAAAAGATCTTCGTCGACCTCGCGGAAACCGATACAAACGTTCAAATAGAAAGACCCAAAAACTCCCCAGCGGACAAGTGGACAGCGGTGTTAAAACCGCGGAAAGACCGCGAGGTCCCGCACTACCTCACGATCGAATACGAGGGAGACCCGCGCCACTACCGCCCTCTGTTGACGGTCCCTGGGAGGCGCCAGCGCTGCTACCGCTGTCAGGAAGATAGCCACTGGCCAAACCAGTGCCCACAAAGGAGGACATATGCCAAAGCGACAGCCCGACCTAGAGGGCCTCTCCGTCCCCTGATGGAAGTGGTTACTCACGCCCCGGTGGACTCAGTCCCATTGCCCTCAATTCCCACTGCGACTAACCCACCTTCTACCAGTCAACCAGAAGAACACCCCCCTGCAGCGGCCCAACCCCCCGAAAAGCAGAGAGATCCTGCCTCAGCAAGTTCCAACCTACAGAATGACCGTCCCCATCCACAAGAAACCCCCAAAACACCCCTAAGCTCGTAGACCCCGAGGAAAAAACGTCGAAGACTACATAAGTCCATTCACAACGGACCTAGCTGCCCTAGTACTACACCCCCAATAGACCCACCTCCCGATCAAAAGAAGTTCTCACGCTGTCTTGGGATAATTGAGATAACTAGAAAGAAGACCCCCACCAGGGGAACCCCTTGGGATACGCCGTACAAGTCATACCGAATTCTCGCCCAACGGCCAATACCTCCGGATGATCTAGAGCCGGACGATACAAGCAATATAACATGCTATGAACAAAGACCAATCCAGGCGCCCACAGAGGAACGAGAACAGACTTACACAGAAGAAAATGACTCTAACCAATCAGAGAGACTAGACCAGGACCACCCGGAAGTACAGAACCCGGGCGAACAGACTCATGGAGACACACCACACCATAGACGGGTTTCGTGGGCCGAGGAGACAGAGGAAGAAGAAGCGCAGAGATAGACCTCGATAAAACTCCTCCCCCTCTTCTGATAGATACAGACAAGTAAACCCATACCTCTTCTGAACCATGAAACGAATTTCCCACACAAAATAACTTATTAAAGAAAGAACAGACAGTAAATACAAAATAAAAAACAACCCTTTAATAGCTATTTTAAGACCCACCTAAAATTTTACTACCACCATCCATGCATGACCTAACATTGTAACACAGTGACTTAATACGACCAACTATCACACCAGTCACGAGCTCACCTCGACTAAAAATAAAAACCAGTCCAACGACCCTGTGTCAAGCTTATACAGACAGTATCGGTTGCCATGCGTCGTACAAGGGAGAGAAACTCGGTAGCACACAGATGCCATAAGCAAAAAATAAATGTAAAATACTGGTGTTGGAAAGAAAAGATGAATGTAACAATCATGTAAAGCAAATGAATTGAATGAATAGAATAAATGGATTAAGTAAGAAATAAATAGAATGAATGAGATAAAAGATCCTTCCATACTACAAATGTTATGATAAAATATAGTCTCCATGCAATGTCTTCTATCCTCTAGTTTTGAAAATTGAAATTACCATCTTCTATCCTATCTTTATGCAACTTGATATCAAAGCTATTGTCAATGCAATTTATATGAATAAAGACTTGTAAAAACAAAAAAAAAAGGCTTGCAAACAAAAGAACACAATATAACAAAAACCAGACTAATAACTTACCGCCATCACGACCACTGGCCACTGGGGTGTCCGGTGTCGGCTGGCGAAGACTGGCTGCATTCGGTGCCACTGACCGACAGGTGAGCCTTTAGACGAGGGAAGACGTACTTTCCAGACCACGAACGTCCCCTCTGAGTGCACGCTGAGTCCAAGACTTCATCCAATCAATTTATAATACACTTTTCCAAGGGATAGTGCTGTAAGGGGAACAGCACGTGCCCATCAAATCACTACTCCCCCATTCAAATTCCAAATAAACGCAACCTTTCCTCCATACCCATTTTCCTTGCTTTACGACCTTATATAAAAACTTAATATTCTCTTTTGTTATACCTTTGTGATCTGTGTCTGTACCCGAGTAAAAATGATAGTACCGAGAAAAAGCGCAATGTCAACTTCCATGCAATGTTAATTTGAATAAACTAAATTAATGATTTCTAGTACATGCTTGTATGCTCTATGTAACATTTAATACCTTTTTTTTCCCCTTTATTTTAGCTCTCCAGGTCTGTGCCCAAGTTAAAGGGAAGAAACCGAGGAAAAACAATGTTAGTATGTTAGTATACATGGAATGTTTATTTCCCTTTTTTTAAAATTAAAATTGATTTCGTGAAACTATTGTATGAAATAAATACAGAATTCGATTCGAGTGAAAGGAATGAATAAATGCCCAAAAAAATGTAAAATAAATAGTGCAAATGTGACGAGCGATTAAATTCTCATTTACATATTAGTACCTACTGTATTATCTAAAGATAAACTCTATGTTATATCTTTTATCATTTAATGTTTAAAAACGAAATAAATGTCTACTATCCCTTTCCTATCTATATTTATATAATAATGAGCCAATATGTTGACGATTATTTGTTAATGTACATGCCTTTATGTAAATAAATTTCATTGAAAACAAAAAAAAAGGCGTGCAAACAAAAAGCCCCCTGGATCATACGTTGTTAATTTTGTTAACATCAAATAAATAAATACAAATATATAAATGAATGACTGCATACATCTTTTGCATGCTATGTATTCTACCCTTTTAGTTTTGTACATCCAAATATTTTGTCTTCCATCCTATGTCAGTAAAGCTTTATTACTCTTTCCATACGTTTTGACATACTGTATGCCGTAACGTTATGGCTCGGCTTGACTTTACGTATCGAAAGAGTTAAGACAATTTCGAATTTTAATATAGTAACCGAAATAAGTTCAACATTAGTATGAACCGATATCAGTCCATATCTTTGAATATATTAATCTACGTATATAAAGTTTAAGTTTAATTCTCCTGAAAATACAAAATATGTACACAATGTCCTTGTTCCTTTGCTGTCTCATTGAAATCTTTATCATTTGCCAATGTTTTTATTTTCACTCTGATATCGTTATATCTGTTGATACAAATTTTCTTCTTCTCTTCTATCCTTTTGATTTTGGCTTTGTAAAATTGAAATTATGTCTACTATCTCTCTCTTTAATGTCTGCATATTTATTATAAAAATTGAAATAATTGACATTATAATTTATATTACTGTTGTTGCACATGCTTTTATGGCAAAAAAAAAAAACTTCTTAACAAAAAGGGAAAAACAAACAAAGAATACAATGATGGAAATAAAATTAACCCATAAAAACCAAGTTTTTTTTTTACAATTTATACTCCCTTTCTTTGTAAACTAACCTTGAACATTTGTACGGCTTTAACAAAAACATTGCCCGCAAATTTTATAATACGAATGTAAACATGAATTCATTCACAAAGCTAAGCTTAAAGTTTGATGACGCCATAAAAATAACTCGCTATGTTTCGGCTACATTGTGTCGTTTTCATTCGTTTATTTTCGTAAAAACGAACATTTCCAAAAATTTTATTTACTTCCGTCTCTTCTGGTATAAAGACAGACATATTTTACGTAAATTTTCTTCGATTCGCAACTTGGTCGAAGGTATTAATAACTATTCCAAAAGCTCTGATGCTGAAAATTTGATAGAAGTATTGTTAGTCGCCATAAGTCTGCTGCCAAAATTTCAGCTCGATTGGACGACGAGAGGTGGTCGAAAAATTTATGCAAAGTTTTGCAAGCAATCAACCAGACAGACAGTACGAGCAAATTAAAAGGGAGTAAAAAGTGATAAAATTCTCAAAGGCATCATTTACAATCTGCCGTCAATAAAAAAAAAAACAGCGCACATATGCTGGCTGCTAACAGCTATTACATGAAAAAAAGTATAGAATTGTACATTACTGTAAGTACTATGATAATTGTTTGTTTTTAAACTAGCTGACAGACAATGAAACTTGTAAGTATTTTAGATAATGTTACGTCCATAATAATATTACTTGTAGCTATGGACCTATATAAATGGTTTTTCCACGTAATTTGGCTAGTTGGACATATTTTTTATGCATCATTGTGATGTTTTGTTTACTTGTTAGGTACGACCACTGATCTATAAAAAGAACCTGAGTGAGGGTCGTTGGGGCACCATTTTTTTATATTGCTGGACGATTGTATGCCAGAACCCGAGCTGTCGTGATTGACAGCGGTTTTACGGTGAAAACATATCGGCTTTCGTCTATATTATATTGTGTCTGGTGTCATTCAGCGAAATCCGAAACCAAGAACTGTAGCAGCTTGAGGTATTTTCATATGAATAAATGTTAACCCTTCCCGTACCGACCTACTTCTATCTATGCTGCCTTCAGTTCCACTACATACGCGCCCGGGACTATAAGGGTTAAATAAACTCAGTTATTCTAGACACCACAACATTCTAACAAATAACAAAAAACATAGAGAATAAATTATATAGTGTTTAATTATATAAATTATATATATATATATAAATTATGTAGTGTTT
The DNA here is from genome assembly GCA_949126835.1 of Anisus vortex. Taxonomy (NCBI): domain Eukaryota; kingdom Metazoa; phylum Mollusca; class Gastropoda; family Planorbidae; genus Anisus; species Anisus vortex. The sequence continues at coordinate 6,101,284 of OX421497.1, forward strand.
AATACTAAAAGACAAAAGAAATGTAGACTATAGGCTATATAATGAATAATATATATTCCCTGCGGGCACACCACGTCGTATCTGCGTGGGAAAAAACGTGGAACCCACGAAAAAAAAAGTGGAAACTACGTTTTGTCCCCGTCGATACGACGTCGTGTGCTCGATGGGTTATACAAGACTAATATGGAGTAAGCTTATATGCCTAAAAGTGTTTGTAACTTTAAGGCGTCTCCATATCTAAACATTCTTTTTTATCTTATGAAGACGGCGAGAAGGGGAAAGAGAGGTTACAGATATTTTTTTTAAGGAAAATCCTCTTACGAAGACCTTGGGAATCAAAGGACAATCCGGGGCCACTACCCTTCTTGGGCCTTTTGCACTAGGATTAGCTTCAGAATCGATGAAAAACTTTTTTTTTTTTCGGAAAAAATCGACAATTACCGAAACCGACAAAAACCGAAGCTAGCGAAAACTGAAGTTGGACTGTACACCATGTCCGCTCTATGCGAGTGCATCTGTTGATAGTTTGAGGAGCCACAGTTCTCAGTGAGGGTTGACTGCAAGAGAGCAAATTGCCCTGCAGACTGGCTAATAGAAGTAGAAGAGTGAGGTGTGAAGGTAGACGAGGCAAGCTCCATTAAGTTGATCCATGCACTGTGCGAGGTTCCCCCTAAGATGAATTTTCTGTTCTTTCATACAGCAATTATACAATCATCTGCAAATAATCTTACTTTTGTTCCTGTGTTGATGCAATTTGGTAAGACATTAATATAAATTAGAAACAGTAGAGTAGGGGTCCTAATACAGTTCCTTGTGGAAGTCCTGAGTTTACAGTTATTGGTGATGATTTAGAGCCATTCATTATCACTGTTTGTTCTCTACCTATAAGAAAGTCTTGAATCCACTGATTTGTTCAGGCAATTTATTCCGTGCCCGGATACCTCCCTTAAAGAAAGAGACTTTATATTAATAATATTATATGCGTTTTTCTTAATATGTGGAATAAAAATGTTACTATAGCATAGCCTATAGAGTCCAGGTTAACTTTACGACACTTTACTTATGCCATTTTAAACATTTTCCCCAACATTTCGACAAGTAAGGCAGCTAGCATGTAATATTATTATGATAAAACAAATGTGTTTATCTGTCGATGTGATTAACTGTCCGTATTGTCATGTATATTGTTTTTCCAAGAATTGGAACACGCAATGTTTATTCTCCTCTCTCTCTCTTTTCTTACTACACACAATATTAGGACGTTTAGTAGGAAAACGAAAGGTTCTAGGTAATGCTGGGATTCTGTGTTGATCTCAAATTCTCAGAGTCTGGGAACGACTCATTATTTAATAGGGGAAGTTCCTATCGTTTTTGTTATGAGTTTCAAAATATGTTCCTTTGAACGTTTGTGTTTGCACTATTTTATTCTAACTGTACATAATAGATATATTGTATATATTGAACATACCACCTGAAATAAACTATCAACAACAGTTACACTGAAGCTTCTTTGTCAAGTTACTATCCTATAGTGTTGTATACATTACTATAAGATTTATCTACTACCATAATTTACAAGAGAGGAAATGTTGGAATACAAATACTGAATTTGTGCCCAGGACTATAAGAAGAGTTCGTGTAATACTGAAACATAAATACTAATAATTAAAGTCTCCCCTAGGACTAACGAGAATTATCAGCAAGATCTACACAGCTCTGGCCACAAGGGGATTGTGGACGTAACAAAATTTGGTGGTCTCGCCCGGTATATTTGAGTTCTACTTTTCCTGACCTAGGATTGACAAGATTTGGTGGTCTCGTTCGGTAGATTTGAGTTCTACTTTTCTTGATCTAGGATTGGAAAAAAATTTGTTGATCTCGTCTGGAAAATTTGAGTTATATTTTTTCCTGACCTATAAATATTTTGTGACATTAGTAGTACTGAGAGCGGCATATTTGTGTTTCGTTTTCAGGACTGTGAAACTATTCTTTTTAAAAAGAGGAGAGAACTGGTTTGCGTTTTTATTCCTTGGGAAGTGTGAAGATTCCACGAAGTGTTTAATATTATATTGTGCAAATTTCTGGACAAATCGTAAGTTGGAACTTTATATTTTATTATACAATATATACTACTCTACTATAACAAATATTTCGAACGCTATACTATGGCTTCGAATATATCAAGTGAGGAACTTAATGCCATGTCATTTGCTGAACTAAAAGAATTAGCTGAGTCCTTTGGGATTGAGGCAGGACAGGCAAGACCTAATCGTAATCGTTTGACCAAAGAAATTATGACATGTTTGAACGGGCAGAATGCCATGAACACTGGTAGTGTAGTTGAAGTGGGACAGAACGATATCAATGAAGGTTATGTAGCTCCCAGTGGGGGCGAGGTAATTGCCCACGGAGACGAGGTAAGAAATATGTCATCTAGATCATCAAACAATGATGAAGATGAAGGGTTGAGTGAAAACCTAAAATTCCAATTAGCTATGAAGAGAATGAATTGGAAAGATTTAGGATAGAAAATGAAAGAATTAGGATAGAAACTGAAAGGGAAAATGAAAGAATTAGGATAGAAACTGAAAGGGAAAATGAAAGAATTAGGATAGAAACTGAAAGGGAAAATGAAAGAATTAGGATAGAAACTGAAAGCAGAGAAAGGATAGAGATGGCACGCATGAATAGACCTGACCATCGTAGGGACAGCAATGGTATGGATATTAGCGCAATGAAGCAACACTTGCCTATATTCAGAGAAGAAGATGTTCAAGATTTCTTTTTGCTTTTTGAGAGGATAGCTGTAGATTATCAGTTCCCTGATGATAAGATGGCTTTATTGTTAAGGTCAACTCTCAACAAAGGAAAAGCATTGGACGTAGTGTTGAGTTTAACACCCGAGGAAATAAATGACTATGAAGTAATCAAAGATAGGGTGCTAAAAAGTTATTCCCTGACACCAGAAAAATATAGAAAGCTATTTAGAGACAGAAAGAAGGCATATGATCAAACTCATGTAGACTTTTTGAGACAAAAGGAGAAAATGTTAGAACAGTGGCTAAGGTCACAGAATGTAAGTGAGTTTGATAAACTCAAGAACCTAATATTGTTTGAGGAATTCAATGATTGTATTCGAGTGGATATTAAAACTCACATCTCAGACCGAGGGGTTGAAGATGTGCATGAAGCTGCTAGATTGGCAGATAACTATGCCATAATTCACGCCAGCATAAAGCCATATTATGCTGACAAACCCAAAGTGCACAAACCAGAGTCCAAGGAGGCTAGTAAACCAAAAGAGACAAGTGAAAACAATAATAAGAACAGTGGTGTAAATAATAATAGTAACTTAGTTCATTTCAGGAAGCAGACAGATGTAAATAAAGCAAAGGTGGTATGTTTCAATTGCAAGAAAGAGGGCCACATGAAGAAAGATTGTTGGATCCTTACCAAGAAGCAAGGTGCTATTCTACACTGTGCCAGAGTGCAGAAAGATAGCAAGCAGACAGAAGAAGTGTGCAACACAGGGTCAAGAAACTCAAAAGAAATGCGGCCGGCATCGCCCATAGTTGTGGAGTCGATGGTTTTTGAGAACAGTCTATCTAAGGTAAAAGAGAATAGCTGTACTCAATCTATTATGCTTTCAGAAGGCCGTGAGGAACAGATGGTTCCTGAAGTCCCGGAAGAGGACGACCTATCCGATTTTCGACCCTTTGTCTACGAGGGGACAGTGTCGACAGAAGTCGATGTACTCAGCAAGAAGAAAATACAGATATTACGTGACACGGGCTCTGCTGTCAGCGTGATCCTGGAGGGCAGTGTGCCGTTAACGGATGCCACCAGTACCGGTGAGTCTGTTGTGCTGAGAGGTGCTAGTATGGAGGCTGTGGAAGCTCCACTGCACAGAATAAAACTCGAGTCGGATATTTTTACAGGTAACATCGTAGTGGGAGTGTGGCGCGCACTACCCGTCAAAGGCGTTTCCATGATATTAGGAAATGACATTATGGGCGGCAGAGTCACTGTCGAGCCCATGGTTAAAGTGTTGGAGACAAAGATGGCGGAGGACAAAAACCTACGTCCTGCCAATGAACGCCCAACATGTGCACTGACAAGAGCAATGCAGAAAAAGAAGTCGGTAAAGACTCCTGCTACGCCGTGTAGTGCAACGAAAGATGTGCTTGTCTGTTCTGAAGACACACATGCGAATGAAACAGTGATAACAGAAACACCTGACATCGATTTAAGTGCTACGTTCTTTGCTGAACTAACAACTGGTGATGCAACCGAGAACGATAACATTTTGTCACCAAAGCAGAAATTGGTGAAAGAACAATTGAATGACGAAGTAATAATGCAACTCAAAATGAAAGCTGTTGATGAAAAGACTGCAGATGCAATGGCGGAATGTTTCTACATAAAAGATGAAGTGTTGATGAGAAAGTCGAAACCGCTCAACTCAGGTACAAACGAGTGGGACAGTATTCACCAGATTGTAATACCTAAGTGCTATCGTCAAGATATACTGCGTATGGCGCATGATCTTCCTTTCGCTGGTCACATGGGAGTCCGAAAAACGCACCACCGTATCCTCCCTTACTTCTACTGGCCAGGACTGAGAAGAGATGTCGAACAATACTGCAAGACTTGCCACGTATGCCAAATGGTAGGACGTCCTAACCAACGAATTCCTGTCGCTCCACTCCAGCCGATACCAGCGTTCGACGAACCATTCAGTCATATACTCATTGATTGCGTGGGCCCGTTGCCGAAAACAAAAGCCGGTTTTCAATACCTGCTCACAGTCATGTGTTCATCCACTCGCTTCCCGGAAGCCATTCCGTTGCGGAACATAACAACAGTGAAGGTGGTAGACGCCCTGACAAATTTCTTCACACGTTATGGCCTACCGAAGACAGTACAGTCCGACGAGGGGACTAACTTTACTTCGAACATTTTCAAACAAGTCATGGAACAATTAGGGATAAGCCATAGGCTATCAAGTGCCTATCATCCTGAGAGCCAGGGAGCTCTGGAAAGGTTTCATCAGACATTAAAATCGATGCTTAAAAAGTACTGTTATGAAAACGAGAAAGACTGGGATAAGGGTGTGCCTTATGTACTGTTCGCTGCAAGGGAGGCCACTCAGGAATCCCTGGGGTTTAGCCCATTCGAACTTGTGTATGGACACTCAGTCAGAGGTCCGTTGAAACTTCTACATGAAACTTGGCTAACGGACAGTGAACCGATTGGACTTTTGTCATATGTAGATAAATTTAAAAATAGGCTTTATCATGCTTTTAACCATGTGAAGATTCATTTTCCACAGATGCAGGAGCGTATGAGACAGAACTATGACCGTAAAGCTACAGCTAGAACTTTTGCACCAGGTGACAAAGTTCTTGTGTTTCTACCTTTGCAAAATCAGCCTTTAAGTGCAAAGTTTAGTGGACCCTATGAGATAGAGTCAAAGCTTGGCGAGGTCAATTATTTGATAAAGACTCCTGACCGGAGACAAAAGCAGAGGGTATGCCATATTAATTTGCTTAAGCCCTATGTTTCCAGGGAAAAGAGTAAACCACGGGAGGTCCCCATGATTTCATTAGCTAGGGTCCCGACGGATTTATCTAGGATAGAATATAAGTTTGCAGAAAGTAAACTTAATAATACAGATGCCCTTAAGAGTTTAGATACAAGGCTAGAACATCTTCCGGTAGAAGATAAGGAGAAGATTATTGAGCTGGTACATGAATATAAGTCACTGTTTACAGATGTTCCCAGGAGGACACATCTAATAGAACACGATGTAGTATTAACTGAGGGTGCCAGGCCAATTAAACAGCATCCATATAGAGTTAACCCCATCAGACTTGAACATATTAGAGCAGAGGTGAAGTATATGTTAGAAAATGACATAGTGGAAGAATGTGATAGCGAATGGTCTTCACCCTGTGTGTTGGTACCAAAAGCCGACAACACATTGCGGTTTTGTACAGACTTTAGGAAATTAAATAATTTGACAAAGACTGACTCGTATCCCATTCCTCGTATTGATGACCTCATTGATAAGATAGGTGATGCGACGTATGTGACAAAAATTGATCTTCTCTCCGCGTACTTTCAGATTCCTTTGACGCCACGGGCACAGGAAGTATCCGCGTTTGTGACACCTGACGGACTTTACAGGTATAAGGTCATGCCATTCGGACTCCGTAATGCCCCTGCGACGTTTCAAAGGCTTATAAACACCCTCACTCGCGGTATCTTCCAGTGTAATGCCTACCTCGACGACATAGTGGTGTATAGTACAGATTTCAAGACACATGTCAGTCAACTACGACACTTGTTTGAACGACTGAATAACGCCAATTTGACAATAAACCTGGCTAAGAGTCAGTTTGGACATGCCACTATCGAGTATCTTGGACATGTAGTGGGTGGTGGAAAGGTTAAACCAGTAAATGCTAAAATAGAAGCTATTCAGAATGTCCCAGTGCCACAGACAAGGAAACAACTCCGTAGTTACCTTGGAATGGCCGGGTATTATCGTAAGTTTTGCCAGGACTTTTCTACGGTAGCTTGCCCCTTAACTGACCTACTAAAGAAGAACAATCGCTTTGTTTGGTCTGACAAGTGCCAAAAGGCGTTTGATGAGTTGAAGTTAAGATTATCCAGGGCACCTATTTTGGTGACCCCGCGTTTTGATAGACCCTTTAAAATTGCAGTAGACGCGTGCGATACTGGGATGGGAGCGGTGCTGACTCAGCAGGATGACCACGGAGAGGAGCACCCGGTGTGCTACCACTCACAGAAATTCAATATCCATGAACGTAATTATAATACAAGTGAGAAGGAACTTTTAGGGTTGATCCTAGCGTTAAAACAGTTTGATTTCTATGTAAACAGCTCTGGGTACCCGATAGAAATACTGACCGACCACAACCCTCTGACTTTTCTCTCCAGGGTCAAGCAAAACCAGAGGCTTGTTAGATGGAGCTTATTCCTCCAAGCCTATGACTTAAACATAAAACACCTGAGGGGTAGGGACAACGTCACAGCTGATACTCTATCTCGGGTGCTACATGATTGACTGAATAATCCCATACTTCTTTTTCAGATCATCTCATTTATTCATTAAGAATGTGTCATGATAACCTATCATTCGTTTGAATTTTGATTATGGAATACCTATAGAATACTTGTATCATGCAGAAGTCAAGTCTTTTGAAAGTATTAATAATTTTTATAATCATGTATAATATTGATGTTCTGATATATTTTAAATTCATTTGATTCAATTCATTTTATTATGGAAAAGAAATTCCATTTAAATTTTGATGCACTATGCAATAAATATATATGCATGTATCTACTTGATATGGATGGATGAAAGTTAATGGTCATTGCATGCAATTAAGTGGGAAACTTTAAGCTAATTGATTTATTATCTTGTTTTTTATTTTAGTTAATGAATGGAACTAAATAATAATATGTACAATTTTTATCTTAGAAAGAGATGTAATCTTAATTGGTATAAATTAATAGATAATATTGGAAAACTATTGCTAAATTGTTATATCATGGTAATAGAATGGGAAAAACTAGTGGATATTCACTATGTTGTATATAGGTTGTTATATATTCCATATATCCGGGAATGGAGGGAAACAAAGGTACCTAAAGGTGGGCACTCATTCAACCCTGAACAATCTTTTATATTAAACTTTCAAATTTGCCAAAAACGCATAATAGTGGATTACATTTTAATATTGAGATTACTGTAGTAATCGTAACTAGAGCGTATTTTCTCCTCATATTTGAGAAAAGGGGAAGTATCATCATCTTAGGTATGCACTCTGTTAATGTCAAGTTGACACTGTAATTTAAAGGGGAAGTAACCTATAGTTTGATTCGAGTTATGTATTACTTATCTTTTGGTTTGTATATTAGGAGTAAACTGTTGAAAATTGACAGAGTTTGAGCAATGTTATATTTGTTTAAATAGATTAAGACTTTTTGCAAATTTTGGTGGAAATCCACACAACTGTACATAGTTAAAATAAGAATGACTAGAATATTTTTTAATAATTTGTACTTGTTGAGACATTAGTTAATATTAATACTAACGGGGAAATATTTGTCCATCACGTTATAATCACAATTACCATTGGGTAGTGACACTTTTTATAATTTAGTTGTGCCAGTGAGCCATGTTTGCTTAAATTGTCTTATAATCTTCCATTGATTGTTGGTTGTTAAAACGATAGTGTTAAGTACGAAAAATGTACCATGTTGAGTATTACTTGGGTAATTATGGTACATTATTTCTTTCATTGGGTGGGGGCGTGTCATGTATATTGTTTTTCCAAGAATTGGAACACGCAATGTTTATTCTCCTCTCTCTCTCTTTTCTTACTACACACAATATTAGGACGTTTAGTAGGAAAACGAAAGGTTCTAGGTAATGCTGGGATTCTGTGTTGATCTCAAATTCTCAGAGTCTGGGAACGACTCATTATTTAATAGGGGAAGTTCCTATCGTTTTTGTTATGAGTTTCAAAATATGTTCCTTTGAACGTTTGTGTTTGCACTATTTTATTCTAACTGTACATAATAGATATATTGTATATATTGAACATACCACCTGAAATAAACTATCAACAACAGTTACACTGAAGCTTCTTTGTCAAGTTACTATCCTATAGTGTTGTATACATTACTATAAGATTTATCTACTACCATAATTTACAAGAGAGGAAATGTTGGAATACAAATACTGAATTTGTATAAGAAGAGTTCGTGTAATACTGAAACATAAATACTAATAATTAAAGTCTCCCCTAGGACTAACGAGAATTATCAGCAAGATCTACACAGCTCTGGCCACAAGGGGATTGTGGACGTAACAGTATGTTTAGCTAAGTGTCGTCTGATTAAGTGTCCGCGTCTTTAAGTGTCGCGTGATTAAGTATCCGCGTGTTTAGGTGCCGCGTGTTTATCTGTTGCGTGTTTAAATAATAAGAATAATGCTTATATAGCACACCAACTTTACGCTACGCCGTAGGCCTAAAGATTACGTAAGATTAACTAACTACTAACTAACTACCAACGAACAAATTCCACATGGCCCATTATTGTTATTTCTCGGCATATAGTTTCTACCAATGATCTATAAAATTAATGGATTGCGCCTTCTTAATAAATTGGTTTGAGCAAAGTGAAGAAAAGCACTGCTCTATAGAAGAAAGGAAAAACTAAAAATTTCCACTGCACTTACCGATATAAACAAAATTGTGTCTAAAACTTACTGTGCCACTGATCTATAAATCGATCGGAACGGAATCTATGTTGCTGCCATTTTACACAATATGCAAATGGATTGTTGCTGTCAAGCTTCTGACTTCTTATTAATAATATAAAACTAACAATAATACTCAGAAATACTTAGAAATATCATGGGAGATAATAAAGTATTTTCTTTTTCTTTGATTTATGAGTTACCGGTAATATTTCTTTCCTCAAACGGTTTATAAGGTCAAGGGAAATAATACATATTTTATCATTGGTTTAAAGTTTTAAATTTTAAAATATCTTTTGTTTAAACTTTATTTAAAATAAAAGAATGTATTAAATATTTATTTTAAAATTTGATTTTTGTGTTTCGTGTTATTAGTTTTTACACAAAAATAAAAAAAATGTAAATAAACATTTAAATTAATATTTGTCTAATGCAAAATTTCAAACACTTTTTGATTGTTTGTTAGATTATATATATAAGGCATTTCAACTCTCAAATGTTCATTGCTAAAAAACATAAAATAGAAAATTTATGACCGGCCATTAATTGGCTTTATTGACATTGTTTATTCCTGGAGTCGCCACATTAGATGCTGGCGATGCCATAGATCCACTCTAGTGATTGGCCGGATTGTTGGAATTTTAGGTATTTGTGCCTTCCCTATTATACCCGAAGACGGACGTCACACTAACAACATGGACACCGTCGTCAACGCCTCCTCTTGTCTTGTCTTGAAAGTTTCAGTTTCATACATTGTTTTGAACTTACATTGCAAATGTGCAAAGTTATTCATATATTATTGAACTGTTGACATTTCAATTCTTGACTAAAAAAAATGAAACTGAAAGTTAGCCTAGTTACTAGTTGTTACAAAAGTTTAGACAGACTTGTGTGTATCCATTCAGTATTTTTTAGGCTCCCGAGGAATAAAAACAATAAGCATTTATTTAACATTGAAACAAAAGCAAGTTCAAAGTTATCATTTTCCCAGAAATTACTTGGTGGAACTGCATAGGCCTATAATGTGTGTACAGGTATTGAACATTTGAATTTATTATCACCATCATGAGACCATGACATGAACAATCTTATCTTTAGACCCGTGGCCTAGACTCAAGAAATATATAGCAGATTCAAGTTATTCTATTTGCATCAAAAAGTGACTCTTAATAATAATACTGACATTGATGAACATTCATTTTATAATTCAAATTACAAATTGTAGTCTAGAATGATAAAAAAAAAATTATCAGATCCAAGTTCTTCTCTTTACAGCACCGAGTGAATCGTGATATTGATTGTTGTTGAACAAATAATTTGCAGTTTAAGGTTACTGTAACGAACCAGATAATGTTACGTTCAAAAAAAATATAAATAATAATAATAATAATAATGATGCTTATATGGCGCATATCCCGTCGATAACAGTTCTATGCGCTGAAACGGCAACAACAGACGAAAATGAAAATATGTAGCAAATATTGCTTGAAATAGGTGAGTCTTCAGTCGGCTTCTGAAGGTGTCGAAGCTAGGGCTCTGGCGAAGCTGTAGTGGGAGGTGATTCTAAGCGGACGGTCCCGCGTAGGAGAAAGCACGTTCGCCAGCAGACACTAGCGTCACACGAGAGATCCGCAGAGTAAGCTCATCAGAAGCTGAGCGGAGTGCGCGTAATTTGGCTAGTTGGACATCTTTTTTTATGCATCGTTGTAATGTTTTCTTTAATTATGTACCTATTGACTAAATTATTCAAGAGCTCAGTTGGGCTTTATTAACAACATGTAGGGTCTACAAGTCTAAATAATTATGTCTCCAAATATAAAAATCTTTTTTTTAGAAGTATTGTATATAATTATCTCGTTTATAAATTTAGTAACTGACGCCGGCTGGTCCAGCAGTTAGTTCACCGGACTGTCAACCAAAAACCAACGGTCAGGTCGAGGACCCTGGTTGTCGCTCCCCCCATCATTTACTTGTAAGTAATACCTCGCCGAAAGGGGAACGGCGTGTGTGATATAACAATACCCGCGCCCCGTCCACCTAATGGAGTGGGCCCATCAGAGGTCAATAGATGGTCTGTCACCGATGGGTTTCCACCCTTCCCCCCAAGCCGACAAGAGACGGAAGCGAGGAAAGTCGCTACATTTTCAAAATAAAGTCCTTATTATCTGCCCCTACGGGGAAAGGGACAGCACCTTGCATATCAGTATCAGGCAAAATATTTTCAACTTTCTCATGTCACGCCTTAAAAAAATACTTGTTTACTCTCAATGACAAAGAAGAATGAATGATGCTTTTTAACCATTACTAGATCTATGGGCCTACAATAGAATTTATAAATTGTATGTATCTTTGATTCCATTTATCTACGAATAAAAGTTAATTTATCCAAAAAGGGACAAAACCTTATAAATAACAAATGTACTTATTTTACATATTGTTTTTCTCTCCCTTTAAATTATTTCATTTTATGCCACTGTTTTTATTTTCACTCTAAAACCGATATATCTGTTGATATCATTTTTTCTTGTCTTCTATCCCTTTGAGTTTGAGGTAGGTTGTGTACATTTGAAATAAGTAAGTCTGCATTACTTCTGTTTAGTGTTACTTAATGTAAACGTTTGCATGTTTATCATAAAAATTGATACAATACAATTGATATTATTTTATATTCATTGTTATTGTACATGTAATTATAGACAAAAAACTGTAAAACTTTTTTTTTCTTCAATAAATATACAAATAAGATAACTTAAATATCATATAATAAAATTATCCCAGCATTGCCCAGCATAATCCATATTGTGGAATCTATTACGAACATGGTGTATATTATAGATGTCTGGTGGCATTATCCATATAGTTGAATCTATTACTAACATGGTGTATATTATAGATCAGTCTGGTGGCATTATCCATATTGTGGAATCTATTACTAACATGGTGTATATTATAGATCAGTCTGGTGGCATTATCCATATTGTGGAATCTATTACTAGCATGGTGTATATTATAGATCAGTCTGGTGGCATTATCCATATTGTGGAATCTATTACTAACATGGTGTATATTATAGATCAGTCTGGTGGCATTATCCATATTGTGGAATCTATTACTAACATGGTGTATATTATATATGTCTGGTGGCATTATCCATATTGTTGAATCTATTACAAACTTTGTGTATATTATAGATCAGTCTGGTAGAATTATCCATATTGTGGTTACAAACTGTGTGTTTTTATGTTGCAGTAAGACAGCTCCTGGGGAAACAACATGCATGGACCAAGTCTGTGGAGAGTAAACAGTATTGGCTAAGGCTAAACAGCACATGGTCAGCTTGACCCCAGTAGTGATAGAGCAGTTTGATGGGTGTAATACATTTTGCACAAATAACAATCTGGTACTGGTATCAATTTTGCACAAATAACTATCTGGTACCGGTATCAATTTTGCACAAATAACTATCTGGTACCGGTATCAATTTTGCACAAATAACTATCTGGTACCGGTATCAATTTTGCACAAATAACTATCTGGTATCAAACAGCAATGTTATAAAGTTATACCGAACAGCTAATTCATTTCTAACAGCTCACCCATATCCAAAACCTATCCTATATAATATCAACTAGCCATATCACCTTGAACAGCTAACTCAAATATAAAGGCTCACTCATATCTAGCAGCTCACAAATATTTAACAGCTCACTCATATTAAACAGCTCAATCATATCTAACAGCTTTCTCATTTCAAACAGCCATTTCAAATTATATCCCAAACTGTTTTTGTACTCGTTTTATTAAACCATGGTGCATATGTATTCTTATAATAAAATAAATGTATCAAACCTTAAATAAAATAGACAGTTCTTCACAATTCCCTTTTTCTTCATTAATAAAACATGGAAAAGTTTCTTCCAGTGTGACAACTTTTAACTTTTTTCTTTTAAAAATGTGCATATTGACAGAGTCTAGGTTTAGAAAAAGCCTGCACTTCACTACATGTCCACCCAAAGCTTAACTCACTGACAGGAGTATGGGTGGGCTGTCCTGGTGGAAATTTCATGAGCAGGAGTCAAAACTACTTCTTGACATTTTTAGGCACAGTGAACCCTCATTTATTGCGGTAGATAGGTTACCAAGACCGGCCGCGTTAGCTGAAATTTCGTGAAGTATGGACACCATATGTACAGTATTTATTTAACGTGTATTTGTCATGCTAGCTACAAATTCAAATACAAGGTACATGTTTTATGCTATTTCACGCTTGTTTTGTTGTTCGTAGACTAGGAATTAATATTTTTTATTAATGTTTTATATTAATGTTTTATATAGGAGTAATAAAATATTGTGTGGAATTAACTAAATATTTTGGTTCTTCACCTATCGCAAATATTTTTAAAATTTTTGGATAATCCGCAATATATTTTGTCATATAATATAATTTTAAAATCTGCAAAGTCGCGAATGTTGAACTGCGAAGAAGCAATGGTTCACTGTATAGGTTTTGTCAAATTTTAACACCAATAAAGTTCTCTAGTTAAAGGATTTTGTTGTGTGATTTTGTTAATTTAATGTTAAAAAGATAGAGAAATGCAACAACAATTTTTTTATTAATCTAGCATGAACTTTAGTAAGAATTTTCTAAATCATCAGAGGCACAGTGGAAAGGACTAAATGAAAGCCAAGAGTGGGGGGGGGGGGGGGGGGGGAAGGGGGGTATAATTATATTAACTATTAGTTATAATTATATTTATTACTGAAAAACAAAAAACGCTTACATCAGCAGAAAATTATTAACACAGGAGTGGCGCCAAAAGCTACAAGTTCACACAAAAGGCAGAAAGATTGTTGTTTTTTTCTTAATTTCACGGCCACGGCGTTCTTGGGGATTTTGTAGCCAGCACAATGCTCAGCCGCTTTCATTTTACCCCCAACTAGTGTCAGGTGCCCATCAAGAGCTGGGTCGACTCAGGGACACCCTCGAAGTCCCAGGAAAAAATTCTAGCTTTCACCAGGATTTGAACCCAGGAACCGTGGTACGCCAGTCGAACGCTCTGCTCCTCTGCCACCATGCCGCACAATAACACACACAAAAAAAAAAAAAAAAAACTTTCCTAACTGTCACTCAAACCAAAACTAATAATGGCAAGCTATGAGCAGATATTAAGAAGCACGTCTCTTCATTCAAATCCAAAAACCTTACAAAATTCATCAAGTGAAATCACAAGTTGACTATGAACGTTGACCCCCCCCCCCCCCTGATGGGGATGGGTGGGTGTAGTTGGCGTGTACATGTAAATCTATATATATTTGTTATGTAAACTTTGTGGTGGAATGAATGGGCAAAACAGTTTTCAACAATGAACATCAACTGAAACCCAAAAAAAAAAATTAATTTCTTTTATTCTTTTTTTTATACTTAACAGCATCAAGTAGTAAAAAAAAATCAAGCATATGAAAAAAAAAAAAAGATAAACCTATCAATTTGTTACCTAGTAGATATTTTCTTATAATGCATACAAGTTTACATTTCAACATTAGGTTTGCAGTAGAAAGAAGCTTTCAAGACTTGAATAAAGTAAAATACAAAATTTAGATGCAGACGCTATCCAAGGTGTAAGTTGAATAGAAAAATTTCAATTTATACATTTCAAATTTTTTCATTATATAAAAAAAAATATTAAAGTTATGTCAAAACAATACAATTTATAAAAATTTGTTTTTCTTACACAAAACTAAAATATGGAAGGCAAGAAGAAAAAAGTATTGTAATGTAAATTTTTCTTTTCAATAATAATTAATATGTCTGGTATCTAGATCAATCAAACGCCATGTAGGAACTTTTTATTTTTTGTTTATATGTGACATACAAATATATAGAGAGAACTTGTACAGCCTTTGAAAACACAACCATTCATACTGCATGCAATGTTTATAATATATTTATAGAATATGGTTTATGTATATATACTCAAAGTATACTCAAAAGTAGTGGGGGGAGGGGGAAGTCTGGATATGAATACACTATGCTTCGGTAAAAAACAAAAAAACAGAACAAACATGAACAGTTTTTTAATATAACAACCAACAGATGCCGTTGACAAACCCCAGTGGCCGCCCCATACCCCACCTCTGTGCCGAACGAGCAAAGGATTACAAATCATACATCAAATAAATACAAAAACTAACTATATCCAATGTTCCGTCTACATAAATATATCCTCTAAAAACTGCTTTTTTTACAGGTCAGATGACTTGGGAGACGGGGTGAAAAAAGTAACAATTTTGAATTGTTGATGTAATAGTTATATTTTGTTTTAAATAAATTCAGTAATACGTGAGCCAACCAAAAAATGTGCCCTGTACCTTTTCCATTAAGTAACAAGTTTGATATTGGCATAGACATAGAGAACACAATAGGAAAACAAAAAAATTACTTTTCCTCTTGTACACTTTGAAAAAAATAACAAACACTTCATGATTATAAAAAAGATGATTCAAACAAAGACAAGAAAAAAGAAAAACAACTTTTAACACTTTCTTGAGAACTATTTGTTGGTTACATCTATGTCTCTAAAAGTTTCAGCCCCCCCCCCCAAAAAAAACTGCTGGACTAAGGGGGGAGGTGTTATAAGCCACGTCTCAAATGGTTGCAAGCAGAAAAACAAACAACAAAATAAATCGCAAGTTATTGAAACATGAAAATGAAGGACTAAAAAAAAAAAAGAACTACAATTCACCATATACCTGTTTACTGGCATAGACTATAGAAATAACATGGCAGTTTTTCATTACATAGATTCAAACTCATCTACTCTCTGTTTGGTATTGCCCTGTCTGATCTGTTTCAACGTCTTGTACTTGTCCCTCCCCTGCCTCATATTCTCTTGATGCAAAAGATCTATAGCGTTCTGTTTGGTTTTCTCCGCATCTAGGTCCTCCTTCAAAGCCTACAGGAAAGATCAAAAGAAAACAGCAGTTCATCAGTATACATTTCACAAAAGTCTTAAAAGTAAATAATAATTCTATTTGTATAGCGATGTCAAAAACATAATGTAACCTCATAGCAACAAACAAGCCAGATTACGGATATAATTCACTAGGCTTAAAATGGATATAGAGCTAATTAATCATTTAAAAATTTACAAACATAGGACAAAGCAAATAAATCTAGCATTAACCCTTTGAGCCCTTGCCCCCGCTAAAGCAGTGTAGCATTAATCGTTTAATAGACCTAGCCCCCGCTAAAGCGGGATTGCGATAGTAAAGCGATAGTACAGCAGTCTTGCCATAACAGCCAATCAGATGTTTTGTTGTAGCGTGCGTTTATCAAAGATGTCTGCTTCCTTGTTTACATTGAGTTTGTGACGAAAATTGTCAATTTTTTTATCATGAATCGTGACGAGCCTCAACCTGGTCCATTGGACAAAAGGATAACGTACTTCCTTGTTCTCAACACAAGAAATTATTGATTTTTTTAAAAGATTTGCCATACTAAAGTTGAATTTTGGCGCTATAGTTCAGGTAGGCCTATTCTTTACTTGCATGTTCAATTTCATGTTGTTATCTTTGACGGTTTTTCCTTAGTGGTCGCTCAATCATGATATATTGCAAAATAGGCATAAAATGCGCAGGAGCCCAGGCGGTAGGGTAAATTAGGCAACCAGAGGGGAGGGCTCAAAAGGTAAACCGACTAAAAGTAAAACTGTAGGGGTCTTTAAAAAAAAGTATAACGAAGTTAAATATTAAAATAATGTGTTTTCAAGTTCTTATTAAAAGTGACAATAGAACTTGTCCGCCTGAGCTGGTTGGGGAGTACATTCCATTCTTTCGAGCCAGGTATTGAGAAGGCTTCCAGGCCAACGGTCGTGTGGGAGAAACGGGGCACACCTCCAGAAGTGAGGCGTCAGCAGAGTGTTCTGTGCGGAACATAGGGTTTGATTAGTTCCTTGAGATATGACGACATCTCATGGTTATGTAGGCACTGTTTGCAAAGTATGTCCACTTTGTATTCAATTCTGGCTCTCACAGGGACCCAATGAAGCTGGCGTAGGAGAACTGTTGCAGAATCACACCTTTACTTACACCAGCCTATCTCCTATCCCATCCTTTTCAATGGTTCCCCATAAAAAAAAAATGAAATACCCCTAGGTGTGGCGTCAATCAATTACCAGGTAGCAGGATGCTGCCACCAGACCGAAGCCCCCCTTTATCAGGGGTTCAACAAAAGTACACTGACAATCAACATACCCTGAGCTGTTCCTGGAGCCTCTTGTCTTTGCTCTGCTGTGTCTCTCTAGACTCTTCAGGTCTTGGCATTGACAAGGCATTCTCATCAACAGTCAGTGCAGCATCTTACAGAAGAAACAAGTTTAAAAAAATGTAACAATACATTAGAGGTACAAACAAAAACACATTAAAATGATGATACATCAGAGTTCTTACACTTAAATTATCTGGAAATTTATAAACTTTATGGAGAAATTCACTAACCAATATACATGGATATGTGTGAAATCTCTCAATGTTAACCAGTTGCATATGGAGGTAGTCCAAATGAAAATTTTGGATGTTAGATGTTTTTCCAGTAATCAATGAATATAAAATAATTTCAGAAGCAACCTTTGAAGTAATTTTTTTCCCATTCAAAATATGTTTCTAATTTTTTGTTTATGAATATTCCATTTAAAAAAAATTCTTATAAACTTTCCAAAATAGAGGTCAGTTTTAACAAACTTGAAAAAATGAAGTGTTTTCCCAAACTACAACAACCAGTATGGGCACTAATTATCCACAGTGAATTTGGTCTGTGGAAAATATAAAAAAATGCTCACATCACATCCAGTCAGAGCTACTCACCAAATTCTTTAGTATCATCCCCTTCATTCTCTTCACCTTCATCGTGCTGGTCATTGATCTCTGAGCGAACGAGGAGCTGAGCCTGTAACTCTTGCTCCCTCTGCTGGCTGATGGACATGAACCTGGTTAGCTCCAGCTCTTTCTCCTCTGCGCTCTTCTTGGCGGTCTCCAGCTCAGAGTACAAAGTGGAGACTACGCTCTCCTTGGACTCGATCTCGTTGAGTCTTTCATACAAGGAAGCCTGAGTTGCAGCCAATTCTGCAGCCTTGAAAATAAAATAAAAAACAGTGAAAAACTAAATCAAAATTAAATTAAAAAAAAATAAAATGGTATTTCTGAAATTTGATCATTTTCCATTTCATTATCTGCTCTACCATTTAAAAAACTATACAGCTCTTAACACTCAAGGGATTGTAATGAAATATTTCAACCTCCAAATATCTTAACCCCTGGTGTTTGGGAACCTGGCCAGACAAAAACTGTTTAGGTCTTTTGGTATTCAACATATCGGACACATAGATTTAAAGCCCAAACCTACCAGTCTCTCCTTCTCAGACTGTTCCATTTCATGAGATCTCTCAATTTCTCTCTGCAGCTCCTCTGCTCGCCGCCTCTCTTCATCAAGCTCATCTCTTAGTCTAGTCAGCTCTGATACCTTGGCATCTCTTTCTCTTATCATATGCTGCATGTCTTCAAGCTCTGAAAGAAAAGGTGATGCGGTATTCAATGGGATTGCAACTTATTTTTAAACATAATACCAAGTGTAATTAGTTTTCCCTAGACATTTTACTACTTGATTTGTGTGAACCCAATAAGATTGGTCAGAAATCCTTTCTCCAGAACTAGATCTAATAAGGTTACTTGAGGTAAATGATTACTTTTCCACAAAAATCAATCATCGCTTTCAAAACCAATTAGCAAATTTTAGGATTATCGCTTAACATCCCACCAATTGGAAAAAAATAATTTCTTGCAGCCTTAAAATCATTATGAGTTAAAACTTATAGAGAATTTATTTAACATCAAACCCCCAAAAAATGAATTTAAAACTAGGAGATTCATTAAATGCAAAATAATCTTGAAATGATGAAATAAAACATGAAATTGTGGGTAGATAAAAACCTTTCATTCTTTTCTTCTGCTCTTCTTCCATGATTTTGACTTTTTCTTCCAAATCTTTTCTCAATTTGTCAGATTCCTCACGCTCCATCCTCATCTTCGCCAACTGTGCCCTATACAGGAACAAACAAAACAACATTTGAAACTCACGGCTAATAAATTACATGAATTAGACCGATAGTAAAATATATCTCATTGACAAGACAAATAAATACATGAATGAGCAAGGTATAAAATATTTGTAGATAACATTTTTAAAGACTATGACTATGTAAAAAAAAGTCAGCCATCTTACCGTTCTTGTTGCTTGGCAAGTTTATCCTCTCTTGCTTGAGCTTTCATCTGCTGTACCTCAATGGTGTCTGGCTTTCTCCTCCTCATGTACAGCTCATGGTTGCCCATACACAGAGCTAAGATACGTTTGTTGATACGAAGACGGGGGGCATAGAAAACAAAGTCCTGAGCAGAGAATAGAAAGACACACACTGTTGAGTACATTAGCCTGATGGGAAGTCTGTGAGAGCATTAAATCCAAGTAATCTGTTTAGAGACTGAATACAATACTTTATATATACATGCTTCAATTACATTCCACATTGTTTTGTTATTTCAAATTAATTCTGACCGACTATTTAAGCAGTATGCCGTGGACATGGAAACTGGTGAACGCTGCTTCACTGGCCCTATGAATCAATTTGGTCCGACGGGATACTTTACTATTTAAGCTGGTTTTGATTAAGACGAAAATGAAAGATTAATAAAAAAAAAATGAATGAAAACTAGCACATAATAGATAATTGATAGAATGTTCACATTAATTCCAACTGCTTCAATTTTCAAGGTTTGAATACTTTGTGACAAGCTGTAAATATCTCTATCAATAGAAATGCTCGCAGACATGCCTACCCCTAAGGACTAAAAAGAGGAACAATCTTGATGAAAAAGAGGATTTTTCAACAAAAAAGCGGAACACTCTTTATCTAACAATCTTTATAACAAAACAAAACAACTACAAACATTAGCTAGGCCTATTTAAAATGTAGGTAGGCCTACGACGGCCAATTCGCAATGATGCGGCAATGGATCTAGATCTAGTGTAGGCCTACAGAGAACATTAAATTCACATGTTTTTCTTTGCTGAATAAACTCCTCTGAATATTTTTTCCTATAACTATAACACCGAATTAGTTTTTTTTTTACAGTTTGAACAAGTCATATTTAAACTTTCTGAGGCAGGACGTTTAGATATGTTCACAATCTTAGCAATACAGTAATGGAAAAGACAATTCATTGCCAAACACGCGTAATACCGCAAAAAACGTCAGAAAAGCCCAGAATATCTATTTTAAAAAACCCAGAAAACACAAGTAATGATAAATAAAGCATTGTGACCCTATTTTGTGCTTTGTTTTATCAACCTAGACACGGAATATATTTCAACATATGAAAAACCCAAACTTTCCAATTTGGCGTATCCAAACTAGTAAAAAGCGGAACGGCGGAACAAAGTGTTTTTTTATATAAAAAAGCGGAACAAATACACCAAAAGCGGAACGGTAGGCATGTCTGTGCTCGGCTTATTCCATAATTATAGCACATAATTGTGAGCTATTCAAAATACAAGAACATGCTTTAATTAAGTCATTGAATAGGCTTGTGCAACATTTTTTTTTAATATCGCTTCATTATCTTTATCATATAAAGCTTTCTTAAATGTATTTAGTCTTTTTTTTTCTTTTCCCTTTAGACTACTCTGTTTTTTTTATAAAGTGGATAAATTGATAATCTAATTCAGCTGTATAGGTCAGTGAAAAGATGTCATTTACTGCAGCAAACATAATGAGACAGCCAATCCATGTTCATATAACATTGACTAATCCATGTTCATATAGATAAGTAACCAGACCTGAATGTCACACACTCAACAATTATTCTAGGGGATCTTATGGATGAATGATTTGCCCATGGGAGATTAACATAGAAACTCAACTGTATGATTCAAGGCCTTTTTTTTTTCTATTTAAGTTTCTAGACTTACTGGAGCTTTCTTGTCTATTGGTTTGATGACGAACTTTTTATCATTGAAAGAAATATTCCTAATCTCACTCCAAGGGAAGCCTATCCTTGGTGTTAATCTACAGACACAAAAATAGAAAAACAATTTTTTTATTATAGTTACAACAAGAAAAAAACTTTGGATACATAACTGTAAAATCTATATTTTTTTAAATAAACGATAAAAGAACTAAACTGGTAATATTCATGATTAATCATTAACACAATGTGAAAGCAGCAATATAAGTTTACAGGCCTTAATAAAATCTTGATACTTATAAAATTGATGCAATCAGCTGCTTGCCTAAGTCTTGATTTTTTTTTATGATGTTTTTTTGGGGTTGCATAAACCACACAAATTAACACATTCATATTTAATATAAAAAAAACAACTGAAAATCTCAAGATATTCTAATTTCATTTATCCACACTTAAGAAATATATTTTAACTTTAGCTTGACTTATTTAGCCAGCAAGAGTAATTAGCTGTTCATTGGGAAAATACTAAAGGTTTTATCATAGACTATAATATACGTGGACCGCTTGCTTTAGTATTTCTGCTATATGATGACTCGAAACACTGATTTTCGGAATTTCCGATTCGTTGTTTCCTTTGCACTTCCGTTTTATTGAATCGCTTCGATTTTGTCAATGAAAAATTAAAATTGAAAGTTGTATAAAGCGGAAACATTTAAGAAACAATGAGGCGCGTAGAAGTAATTTAAGAAAGCCTTATTGGTTGCGCACGGAAAAAAAAGTTGATATAAGCTCTAAAAATAGAGCAAGCGGTCCATATTAGTATAGTCTATGGTTTTATGTCGAGGATAGGGGCACTGTAGCTGAGCGAGCGGCCCTGGGTTTGAATCCTGGGGAAGGATATGATTTGTGCCAGGGTCTGGAAGGTGTCCCTGAGTCTACCCAGCTCTGATGGGTACTTGACTTTAGTTGGGGAAAAGTAAAGGTGGATGGGCTTTGTGCTGGCCACACAGTCCCCTAGCATGCCCTGGCCCCAGAAACTAGTGAAAGCTGCTTCACCGGCCCTATGGATCAATTTAGTCCAACTGGATTACTTTACCATGTCAAGTATCTGGGAAGTTGATGGTTGATAAACATAATATTTAAATTAAAAAGTAAATAGCAAACAAAACCCACTTACTTATCGTCCTTCTCATAAACATTAAGACCTAAGGCGTCCACTCCCAGTAATAAATCTGTTCCTTTTTTGTTCTTAATTTCAAAATAGTTCACTCCATACATTTCTAAGTCCTGTGCAATTTTTAAGTATTCTATCATAGCATCTTCCCTGCAAGACAAAACAAAGGATCAAGATATATGATGGTGCGTGGAGCACAAGTCACAAAATAAGTCAGAATTGTGAAGGTTATTTCTTAGGGTTCTTACACCATTAAATTTTTTTTTTTACAAACTTTACAAAAATTTCACTAACAATTTATACCAGTATGTGTGAAATAATTTTTACATGTTTGTAAATGTTTTGTTAGGAAATCGAAGAATAGTTTATGAAGAAAACATAATGGTTGCTTAAGGACGACATAATTTAACTACATAGATATTTACTTTTTTTTTAAGTTAACTCAATAACACCGTAACGACGCTCCCAGCGTTCGGCCCTAAGGCCTGTGCTACCGTAACAACGCTCTGAGGGTTCGATAGTATTTTCTATGTTTAGTTCGTTGTTTTGTCTGATACACGTTTTTAATCGTCTAAATGACTTCTGGGATCTCTAAGGCGGCCATTTTAAAGTTTGTTTACTTCTTGCATCTTGCATTGAACAAGCGTTTTAAAATTGTCAGAATTTTTTAAAAAAGGTCAGTATCGTAAATTGTGTGTTTTGTTTATATTTCAACATGGCTGATATTGCTTCTTCATCTGGGTCTAGACCTCCTCGCTGCTTTACAGCCGATCAAGCTAGGAATTTATTTCTAGGAATGCGAGAATCGGGAAATAGTGAAGTGGAATCTTCTGAAAGCTAATTTCTGTCTTCAGATTATTCTAGTGAGTCGGACACTGGACAGTGCACATTAGTTGCCACAGACCTAGCTGAAAGGGGGGCGTCTCCCCTTTTCTTATTTGGGGTGTTAATAAAAATGTGTATATTTCAAAAACTATTTCATCAATTTTCATTCTGAAAGATTCTTAGTGTGGTGAATTAAATGTACTTTATATTTTAATGACAATGTGTATGCAAAAAAGAAGCTAGATTTAATTAACGCCTTCATTAAGTAAAATTTTAATTTTTTAAATTATAATTATTATTATCTCCCCCTAATATTATGCAAAATATCTTTTCTATATTAATATATTATGATTAAAAAATTATATCACTGTAAAGCCCATTCAATTTCCTATTTTTCTACTCATTACATGTATGGGTTTAGAACAATAAAAAACAAACTATAAAGGTTTTACAGAGGCATGTATACAAAAAACTGTGTGCGGAAAAAATAATTCCGGCAGGAGTAGGAAAATAATTCCGGTCTTAAAGAGTTAATAAAACAGCTCTTTTTTAAGCTACAATGTTCACTTAAATAAAATTCACAAACTCTCCCATCCCAAACTTGAAGTCAATTTTACCCTATTTCCAAACCAGTATGAAACTTGTTTAAAAATAAAACTTGTTAGAATACCTATCCAATGAAGTGACAGATAAGAACGCCTCCCTCCTCTAATACAACAAGAATAGGCCTACCTTGCAAATGCCTACTTGATAAATACAACATGTAAGAGTGACCAAAATACAACATGCTAGAGTATCTAACTCTAACTGATTAATATAAGAATGTAAGAGTGACCAACAACTGAATACCACATGTAAGAGTGACCAACAACTGAATACCACATGTAAGAGTGACCAACAACTGAATACCACATGTAAGAGTGCCTACCTTAACATTGCCTTGTGTTCTCCATACCAGCTTTTTATTCTCTCCTCCCATTGTTCTTTGGTTAATTTATGTTGATCATATACTCTGTATGTAAAATAAATTACATGATATATATATGACAGTCAATAAATCAACATTTATGATTTATGGCTACCCACTAAAAAAATCATGATTAAAAATATATTTCCACTATTACAAACAAATTATTTGTAATAAAACTTTTAAATACATGTCTTTGTGCAGGAACAAAAAACTCAGATGTAATATACACAAAGTGTAAAAAAAAAAATGTAAAAAAGTTTTTGAAAATCCCCACTCTAAGGGGAGGATGAAAATAAAATAATGACTAAAGGCGACCAAATTTCCCCACAGAAATCAACCTTAACATGTTTTGATCTGTTTCTATCCACAAATTTCACACATGGTAAATCCATTTAAATTACTTATCAAACCACTACTAATGGTTTGGACAGATCTAAGTGTAATGCTAAAAAAAAAATACTGCAGGTAAAGATTAATTTTTTTAAATTTTAAGCAGAAATGTCATTTTTGGATGACAAAACAAAATTGCTGCTAAAGAGTGATATTACAGAGTTAAGACTATAGTTTTGAGGGATTTAAAAATGAAAATAATTTTTCTTTCTCGGGTGCCCATCACACAAAACGAAAATTCTAACGAGAAAATAGAAAAGATATTAAAAAGAGAATTTTAGAAGTAATGGTTATTGGGCACAGTGAACTAACAGTATAACAGCAGAACGTTCAGTTTGCCACACCAAAGGTGAAAATCATGGTGAAGGCTAAGATTCTCCTAGGATTTGTTCCCAGGCCTGGATGGTTCCCTGAGCCTACACAGCTCTGATTGGGTACCTGACTTTAGTTGGGGTAGAGTAAAGGCGGAAGTGCATTGTGATGGCCACACTATCCCCTAGTAAGCCGTGGCCACAGAAACTGTTGAACGCTGCTTCACTGGCCCTATGGATCAATTCGGCCATACGGGATACATTACTTTTCACTTTATTTCTATTCTTGTTATAACACTTGCATCGTATGAAATGAAACACTAAATTCAATGGCCAATGAGGGCTGAGAATGAACAAAAACAAAAAATGGAAATAACCTTTGTGGAAGAAGTCTGTCATTTGCCAAAGCTCCTGGTTTAGGATTATCTTCTCCAAGATCACCATATTTAGCCTGACAGGCATAAGATGCTAACAGTACAGCTGTCTCGGGGGGACAATAGATATCATCTGTGAGGATACCTTCTTTGACTTGTAGGAAGAACATTTTCTACAAATGAATAATAAACATGATGAATTAAAAACACTTTTTTCTTCTTCCTCATAGACATGTTTTCAGATAATCCTTTTAAGGGGTGTAATAAACAGATCTAATTCAGAATTATTATTTTTTCCTAATGAATATCACTTTGTTGTTAGCCCTTTACATGTGTCAATATAAAATGCAGTTCTGGTGGTTTATATATTGAACTTACTGCAAAAACGCTAATCAGAAAAGGATTATTTGAAACAGATCATTGGCTAACCTAATGCAGTATTATATATATATATTATATATATATATATATTACACGTTATAGCTATTTTTTTTACTAATTGTCTATTCATATGACTAATAATAACATGCATATAGGTAATCCAATTAAAAAAAAAAACACTTTGTGTATGTTCATAAGAACTTTTTGAGCTTATAGAATAATTCAAGAACAAAACATGATGAGTAATAAAACTTAATCGCTCAAATAGTTAATAGCTTTTTTTTCTTACTATAAAATAATATATTATAAATTTATATAAAATTATTTTTCTAGCTTTTTCTTTCCACCATTTAAGCAAAATGTACAGCCTTTCCCAAATATTGGTCAACTTTCACAAGCTTTCCCCACCAGTATGAACCCTATTATTACATATCTCTATTTGTTAAGAGATGACCTTACACTGCATAAATGTGTTCACTCATTACCTGGGTAATTTCCTGAATAAGTTCCTCGGACACGTCTTCTGGGAAAAATTTGGCGCGGAATTTAAACTGAAGAGGGACCTCTTTCTTGACATCTTGGCTCATCACCTTAGAAAAAAAAAGATATTTATGAGACATCAGACCAACAAGTAACGGGCACTCTTTCAGTTGTCAACCCACAGGAAACAGTAGGTCACTTCCTACTCGAGTGTTCCAAACTAACCCACCCCCATTTTCTTATTTCTACATACCATAATACTAAATAACAACAACAATAAAAAACAGCTTTAAAAGGTTATAAAAAATAAGTTGTTTTTTTCTGGCATTGACTACAAGTGAGAAAATTGCTTAGCAGCCTAGTTGAAAGAAGAAGTGTGAAGTTAAATTTAGTTTTTAAACAAAAATTCTCCAAATTTACCTTTTTGTTGAGTTTAAGCCAAGTGCTGTACCCTTTGCTGTCAATATACTGGAGACCAAAGAACCAAATCTCTCTCAAACCTATCGTCTTCACCACCTGGTCAAAGAGCTGTTTGCCCGTCGTGCTGTGCTGGATGGCAAACTCCAGCTCCGCATCCATGGTGGTGACACGAACATTGATGTGCTGAAAAGAAGCAGGTAACAGTAATGTAAAAGACATTTCCACTCCATTTTACAAGAACGGGCTTCAGGCTCATATATGATGTAAGTTAGAGCTGTAGGGCAACAAAAACACTTACTGGACGTGGCATGGTTGTGTTTCCCCTGTCACCGAGTCCTCACAAAAATATTACAGCACCACACGGTACTGGGTTATAGCTGAAAAGACACACAAAAAAAACACAGTTGTGATGGATGTATTTTTTAACGTAAAACGTGGTATTCACACACACACAAGTTTAATAACACATACAGAAATGTATAGCCACACTGATTAAATTGAGGAACGCAAGACCTATTAGAGCAAAGCAAGTGCAGAGGAAGCTTTTTCTGCAAAATATACATAACTGAAATACATAAGATAGACTTAGTTCTACACCACTTACATAGGTACAAGTCAATTGAAATGGCCTTACTAATGCTCTGCTATCTAATATAGTAAGATGTCGTGAAACCTCATCAATTAATTTTAATTTAGACATTTTTTAAAACATCCAACTTAACATCATTTAAAATACTAATCAAAATGCAACTCTAGACTCAAACCAACTGATAAGCATAGGATGCAATAATGTTCTGTACAGAAGAAGCATCTGTATCATATGACAAAAGGTGGGTTTTTTTTTGGTCAACTTGTAAGGTATTAATTATTATACACACAATAAATATGCCTTGTTTTAGTAAGCATTCTGGTTTTATGATTATTAAATTGCAATTAATTAAGCATTGATTAAAATTTTTTGTTTTCTTTATGTTAATTTAGATATTGCCTAATGCTAATGCAGTAAATGGCAAAGTCTCTAAATCAAGGAAGGTCATCTTTATCTTTGGAGAAAAAACTTTACCTAAGGACTAAGAAATATAAATATCAATGGTTTTAAGGCCTACCTATTTAAAAAAGTCATATGCAACAATAATATATTATAATATGTTAATGTGTAAAAGTACATAGCAGGAAATATATGCCATCAATAGACCTTTAAATATTTATTGACTAGCATTTAAGGCCTAAATCTCAAGAATTTGAATGTCAATATTCATTTTGACTTTTTAGTTCTAGTTCTAGAAATTAAATATTAAAAACCTATTTTCTCTCCCCCTAAAAAGCTCTATGTTTGTTTTGTTACAAATGATTTATACTAAATTCAAAAGATAAAATGAAAGTCTTGAAAATTATATGAAAATATGTTGTTTGAGCGGATTGTGTACTCTAATCAACATTACCATGAATTTAGATGTAATACAATATAATCTAGTTTATATAATTTATATAGATAAGTGGATGTTGCATTCATAAATTTATGTAGCATTTTGTAGCCGAAATTAATAATAGTTAATATAGGCCTATTTCTATTAAATCTATTAGGACTATTTTTATATCAATAAAATAAAAAGCAGGAACGTTCATTCAGCATCAGTTGGAAAAACAGATTTTGCATCTCAAGTAGATAGGTCTACATCAAAAGGATGCACTGTATGTAGACTTGCATTAATTGTAATTGATAGTTGGGATTGAAAAAGTAAACAACTAATTTGTGTTTACAATGCATTTTAATGGAATGTGTTGTGTGAATTTAATAGTTATTTTTAAATAGGCCTACTACCTTCAGATAAAACAAATCGTGGCCCACCACAAGAAGGCCAAAATAATTATCTTCCAACAAAACTGAAACTCAATTTTGAAACTTTCAAAATTTTCGTTTAAATGCATTCCTGTTCTTTTATTAATAATATTTTAGTCAAAGTTAATTGGAGTATTAAAAATTATGATTAGGATTACCCTACAGTCTACAGCTAGTAAATGTGAACATATAAAACAAACCCTGTACCCTGTCATTATCATTCATCATCACGTTTATGAACCAGACCACAGCACTGTTCAATTATCAATTTGATTACAACCTAATAAACCTTACCAAACAAAAGTCACAAAATATAAAATAGATGCTAAATTCAAAGATGCAAGACGCCGCCTAGATTAGTCCAATATGTTATGAAATGCTAAGCTACACACTGTTTACTGTTCCGTATTAGTATTATTTATGGCATATTTGTTCAGTGACAAATGAAGTATTTTGGTAGTCCCTTTCTTAGGTTTTCTATGAATTGCATTTGAAAATGAATTTGAATGATTTCATGAAAACTATGACTGGTCTAAGAAGGTTCTGAAAGTGAAAGGGGGGAAGTGAAAAACGACATAGATACAGAATAGATAGCCTACTAAGATGAACATAGCCTTCACATAGGACATAGGTCCGATGTTATTAAATGCTGGTCCTACACACTATAAAATCAAAATTTAGTCTGCAATCGTCTATGTTATTATGTATGACTAAGTTACAGTATGAGTATGAAATTAGTATGAATGAATATTAATATATTAGTTTTCTAGTATGACTGTTTTACTGTTGTACAAGTATGCAGTGTATGACTAACGAATCAGGAAGGATAAAAGATAAAAGGTTAATAACAACATAGTTACAATATATCTATACAAATTA
Organism: Anisus vortex; assembly: GCA_949126835.1. NCBI lineage: Eukaryota > Metazoa > Mollusca > Gastropoda > Planorbidae > Anisus > Anisus vortex. The sequence goes on from OX421497.1 coordinate 6,130,644, forward strand.
GTGAATGTCGCTTTATATAGCTTTGAAAATCAACACAAATGCTGTATTGTTAATTCACACAAATAAAGTATTATCCAAAATATTGAATCACATATTATCCAAAGTGGGCGTGGCTCAAATCATGAGAAATAAAGATGCGAAAAGTAATATCCGACCGCTACTGTGCAAACAATATGCGTTGGTTAATATTGAGCAAGGAACATAAATAAATATTATCGCTTTTTGAAATGTCTTTGCTTTAAATGACATTTTATGCGAGTATCTATTGCCGAACGAGTACTTACAAAGTTATTAATTACAACCAGTGAAAAAAAATGTTACGATCCAGACCGGTAGAAAAAAAATGGCTGATAGGGTGGGGACATGAATATCTCGATCCCTCTAGGTACAATTCATGATTAGCCAGGTCCGTTTCAAATTTGAATAACAATAATATTTCTGTGCAAACAAATAAACGTTCCCAAGTCGTCCAAAAAAGTATGCTAAAAATTAATGACTAACTAAAAATATATCTGTAAAATAGTGATAATTTTGACTATGAAAAAAATATAAATTAACTGAAATAAAAGTTATTTCGTCAACGGCTATGGATAAGGCAAATTGGCAACTTTGGTCGCTAAAAATATCACAACGTGTGCTGTTTATTAAGCGTGGGCTGATGAGTGTGTTCCTGTGGAGCCTAAATTTTTTTAAAGGCATCTGGCTTTAAAAAAAAACAAAGATCTCTATTATTTCTGTGTGACCGACTTATTAAAATTAAATGAAATGGATATATAAATATGTTTTAAACAAATAATGTTGCTAGCGTTTTGTTCTTATGTTGACATAGTAAAGTCGGTTGGGGAAACATACCGGTAGCCTACTTGGACTTGATTTAGTAAATACATGTTCTACACATTTTGTAGGTCGAGAGTCGAGGTGAAGGCCAGACAACCTTATACCACAGAATTACTAACTTATATCTATATTTTAAGTAGGCTACAAGGGAAGAAAGAATATAATACGGTCATATTGCTAGCGTTGCCAGGTGTCCAGTTTTGTACGAGACAGTCCAGTAATTCACGAGACTGTCCGGTAGAGAATCTAATATAAATATAAGTATATAATATAGGCTTATGCCGATGCATAATAAGAATACCGGTATGCTAAAGTCTTTAAAATATCGGACGTGTTAGCTTATAACAATACTAAAAAACATTCCAAACTTTCCAGCCCCACCAGTAATTGATCTTGTGAGGTCGATGTGAACTTTAGTGATAAATTGCCTAACAGTCATCAACTTATAGTTTATAGGCCCTACTAACTGTTCAGCTCAATACATTTTCCATGACCCGTCTCCTGTCTGCATAATGAAGATAAGAAGACAGTCTCTATTAACTAGGCCTACTGATACACAAAAATAATAGTAGCCTAAACTGCAACTATAATAAATATTTCAACAGAATTAGGCCAGTTACCACTTTCCTTTCATTACATAATTTTTTGGCACACAATTTTATTAAAATCACAGAAATTGGCTATCCACATCTTTAGGCACGCTAACGTGTTTTTAATTAGGTCAAGTGATCCCGGGGTAGGTAAACGGGGGGGGGGCGTGGGGGAGGGAGGTGCAATAATTCAAATAACTGTGTATTCGATTTAGTATGCACATTAAACTTTGAGTAGGTCACTCTATCACGACCTAGTTCAAAGCGAAGGCCAAAGCACTACATGGAAGAATTATGCTGAAACGTCACATCAGTGGGCTAAACTTGTTTTTTTAAAGATCTGTCTAATTATCTGATTGGTTAGAATTACGATTCAATGTTTTAATAAAAATAATAGGGAAATCCCAATGCAGTAGTGAGGCCCAGGCTTGCATTTCAAATTAATTGGTCTAGAGTCTAGAACCATGACCCTGCTCCATGAGTGGTAAAAATAGGGATATATAACCTCTAACGTCAATTCATCGAATTTATCGTTTTTTAGTCAATTATCTTACTCTCCTTCTATAAAAAAAAGATAATTGCGTGTTACGCCCAATCGTGTTTTGAGTCTTGCATTTTGATTAGATCTGGCGTTTTATCAGCCTGACATATGTGTGTGTGTATATCTGTGCGTGCCTGCGCACCGGGCTCGTCTTCAAATATCAAAGTCCGCTAAAAGATCGATTTTTTTCGGGTCATTAAAATAACTTCCCCTTTATAAATCACTCCATTTTCTTGTCATTTGAAGCAACAGGCAATATAAACAAAAAAAAATAACAGTTCGCAACTGTTTTTATCTTTTTCATTTTTACTTTACTGCTAGTCTAGTATTTTATTGTAGATCTAGATCTACATGTTCATAAATCATGGACATAAATCATAAATCATGGACATAAAAAAAAAGTCATTCAGGTAATACCAGAATCAGTATAAGTAAGATAAGGCAAGCGTAGACAGGTCATACAAGGGTTCTCTACATTTATCGCTAAAACCATGTTATAATAATATCTATGCTAAGACTATAATTTAGGACTAAGCTTATACGTGTTCATGCTTGGACACATCTTATGTGAAGTCGTCCATATAGGACGTAACGCGATTTTTTTCCCTATCCCCCTCCCCATCCTTTTTGTTTTCCTCCTTGACCTTCCTCGTCGACATAGGTTTTTGCTAAAAGTAAAAAGTCAGATTCCCTTCAAACATCATGCTAAAAATTCCAGGAGTGTTCCAGAAGTTTTTCAGGAGTAAATTTTTTGAAAAGCCAAGCTGAGCTCTTTAAAAAAAAACAGACACCTCGCTACACAGCTTTTTTTTTTTTGTTTTACGACACTACGGGGACTTATATTTATATAGCCTACATACCAAGTTTGGATCAAGAAAAAAAAACACAGGATCTAGTTTAAAAAAAAGAACCATGAAGTGGCATCACTGGTGTCATCAACGTTTGTGCAGGGTAATAAAAAGTGACAAAGAGGGTTAACTCCAATAAGGCTTTCTGGAAAAGTGAAATTACACTCTAAGAGCAGTGATTACAATTTTTTTTTAATGAATAATTAATCTCCCTCGAAAAATAAGGAGTCTTTAGTACTTTCCCAGGACTAAATGCAGTTTTTCCAGGAGTTTTAAGGTCCTGGTACACAACTTTTTGTTTTCCAGGAGTTTCCAGGAGCTGTACGAACCCTACATACATGACTTCACAAACTAGGCGTTAAACCCTAATTTAGAAATACAACAGAAATAACAACCTGTTGCAATGCTCAGATAAACATAAAGACAAAAACACTTTCCTTGTTTATACCATATGCGAGAACAAATACATAAAAGTACTCTTTCTTCCCGGGTGGCATTCGGCCTTGAAATGGGTTGCCTGAACAAATCAAGAAAACCAGTGACTTAACATCATTTAAAACATTAATAAAGATGCAAGACTAGACTCGGACCACGGATAAGCGTAGGACGCAATAATCTTATTTATAGAAGGAGCGTCTGTAATACATACGATAAGCGCATGTTTCTATTCACTTTTTTTTTGTCATAGTCATTGTCGTAATAGTATTACTATAAATATTTACCTAAGTGTGGTCTCCACAATAATATGAAGATGAAGTGAAACTTGTTATAGTGGACATTTCATTTAAAGAGGCATATATTCTTCAGATGTGACGTCACATGATTAAACACCCCTTCCCCCTATCGTTACTTACTTATACTTATGCCTCTCGACCCACCTAGGACATAGGCCGCCAACTAGAGTCCTCCAGATATCCCGACCCTGGGGGAGTTGCTCTATCTGACCCCAGTTAGGCCCAACTTTTTTTGCGTCATCTTCGAGACTAGACTAGAACTCCTGTTGGAAGCAAGAGCTGGGAGTATTATTCCCTTGTAGCTCTGAACAAGAACTCAGCACGCGCGGCTCTATCTCCGTAGAGATCAGTGGATAGTGGGTCACCCGTCCCATCTCCTCGATCGACGAGACGGGGGCACTCCCGCAGGATATGCTGGGGTGCCCCCGTCTCGTCATCTTCCATATCTTGCCTCCAGGTGTTTCTCAGCCGACCTCTTTTTCTTTTGCCCTGTGGGTTCCAAGTGAGCGCTTGCCGATGGACACTGTATGCCAGTTTTTTTAGGGTGTGGACACTCAATTTCCATCTCTTTTTGGGAAGTGTTCTTCTTCCACAGGCCTCTGTTTAATTGATTCGCTTGCCTGAATTCTTTATTCTTCCATCCTAACACATATATCGTCACAAATGTTTGACCCTTAGGATGCGCGACGTCATTAATGGACGACCCCTCTTCTCCTCAACGTAATGCAATGACCCGCACTACCGTCACAGACGAGAGACATCCAGGCATCTCAGCCCTGAACTAGTTTCTCCATCCGTCCACAGTTTTCTCCAGGTCATTCTGATCGTCTGCTTCCTGTTCACATATCAAGTTCATTTTGGTCAGCCTCTTTTTTTTTAGTTTTGCCCTGTCGCTTCCAAGTTCAAGTGTATTTTTGTTGGAAGTGTTACTTACGACAGGGATCGGCAACCTATGGAACGCGTGGCAGACCTGGCACGCAGAGCGATTTTAAACTGGCAGGATAAATATTAGGCCCTTAGCACGGTGAATGAATTAGATATTACTCTATGGCAGATTGTTATCAAGAGGTTGCCGACCCTTGACTTACGGTAAGTATTATATGCATTAAAAAAAAAGGTTTTACATGTGTGGTGGTCATAAAATGCAGCCAAATAACTTTACACGAAATTCATGCCAGAATAGAATAGGAGAAGTTGGCAAAACTAACTGAAAGGTCTTTCTCTGACAATTGATGTAAACAGCTTTGAGCTGTTTGTGTTGTTATGTTTGACCTAGAAATATTAATCTAACAAGAAAAATGCCTGATTCCGGTGAGACATTTAGTGTCGCCAATACCAACAGGTTGGGTGGAACAGGTGAGCAGAGGTAAAAACAGGTAAAACTAGAATAATTATAAATAATTGTAAATTTAGAAACCTAAAAATGTATTTAAAAAAAAAAAGGTAACTTTGAAAGAAAAAATGTAGTTTGAAATGTTAAAAAATGAAATGTATCCCTGACTGCACCCAAGCAGACGTAGGCTAACCAATAGGGATGGTTTTTTGTAGGGCGGTGTGAAGGACATATAGAAGAGGTGTGGAGTGGGAGGTGTACTGGGGGCGGAGGTTGTGTGTGTGTAGGGGAGGGGGGGTTGCATGAGGATACCGTACCTGGTGTCAGAATATTGCATCATCGGTTCATTTCTCATTGCACCAAAAAGGGTTAAATATAACAACGAACCAATAGCCGAGATATTTATAGACAAACTGCCTCCGTTTCTATCTTTAAAACAACTAGCTTTGAACAGCATAATATACTGGAAGGAAGAACACCGCTGATTCAGGCGTAGAAATAAAAGTAGATGTAATAATTATTTTAAAAAAAATGTCACATTATTGACTTTGGCAATGCGTTTTGATCGACCATGTTTTTTTTTATTTTCGTATTCATGCGTATGGCGTATTAAATGCACCATCCATGCAGATCACTGAGTTTGCTCAAATACTATAAAACTATAATAAGATGGACCGCTTGCTCTATTTTTAGAGCTTATAATATGTTCTTTTTTCCCCGTGCGCAACCAACAAGGCTTTCTTAAATTACTTCTACGCTCCTACGATTGCATTAAAGGTTTCCGCTGTATTCAACTTTCGATTTTTATTCTATTTTTTATTAAGAAAATCATAGCGATTAAATAAAACAGAGACGTGCACAGTACAAAAGGGAATCGGGAATTCCGAAAAGAAGTTATTCGAGTCATCAAATAGCAGAAATATTAAAGCAAGCGGTCCATCTTATTATAGTCTTTGGATATACCATAGGCTTAATACATAGGTTTATAGGCCTACTGTATAGTATAGAGCGATTGCAATAGGCGTGGCTTAGGTTTTTTAGTGACGTACTTGTGTAAATAGCGGCCATCTTGGCGATAATGGCATTAATGGGGAATAAACATTGTTATTTACCATGTGTATTTTAAACCCAAAATATAAGGAATTATAGTTTCCATAAATCTTGATATTTAACTGTGATGCTATTCCTTAATAGTCCATCCACAAAATAAACAAGATTTTAGGCTTTTATAGTTTTTCAATAGCTCTTTTGAAACATTGCAGGCTACATTTTGCTTTATGCTTTATTTTTAGATAGTAAGTTAATAGGCTAACGTTCGACAATGGACATCTTCAATTAAATATTCGGCACTTACGGAACCTTTTCCATTGATTTTTAATGGTTTAAATTTAGCTTTGAATGTTAATTTACATCGCTTGACATTGTTTTATATATGTTTTACGTTATATTGTTGAAATGATCACTTTTAAAAAAAAAAAACTTCTTACGGCTATAGTAATACGGCTGCCATTTATCATCACTAGACAAAGTAAACAAACAGCACGCGCTTTTTGTCACGTGATTGCAATCGTTCTTTATATAGCTCGGTGGTGCAAATCAATACGCCATTTGGGACTTTATACGTTTTTACACGAGTAGCGGCTTATCGTTATTAATAATCAGACGTACACAAAGACCCACTATCGAAAACAAAATGTTAACAGGAATAACACAGAGCTAAAGCAAGCTTAAACGTACATAGGGCAACCGCACTTATAATACATCTGGTAGGCTATTGGAAAAACTTCACTTTATGTGCAAGTGTGGAACATGAGAAGATGAGGCACTAGAAAAAAAACAACGTCCCATCGGGCACATCACGTAGTATCGACGGGGAAACAACGTGAAAACCACGAAAAATTCGTGTTTTCCACGTTGTTTCGCCACGTCGTGTGCCCACTGGGGTAATGGGGATTATAGGTTTAAATACTTTAAGTTCTTAACGTTGGTCTCTCTCACCCCCTCACACTCTCTCTAAACTCTAATGAAAGGAAAATACGATGGACTCGTCCACTACCTGACGATACACAGTTGTGGTCTTCCACTTGCAGGTGTCATCTATTTGTCACGAACTATACATCTCATCACTATTCTATCGTTAATACATGTAATCGATTTCTTTATCTGTGTATCTATTAGTCACACTGTACTTGCCACATTTTTGTTGAGTGAAGTACACTAGTTAACCATAAGCGGCGCCCGCAGGATATGAGCCACCTTTTTTTTAACTATATATATAATATATCTGCAGATAATATCTGAAGAGATGCCCCTGCAAGCACATGCCAGATAATGAGAGACGAGAGAATGCAGTACGACATCCGCCTCAGGTGGGAGTATCACATCCACCCCCCACCCCCCATTTAGGTTGGTCATGCGCACTGGAATAACCAAACGGCATTTCTTTTGTGTGCATGTGTGTGCCGCATCATCGAAAACTGTAAATGATAATCTCTAATACAGGGATCGGCAACCTGCGTCACACGTGCCAGACTCTCGACATGTACTGGCTACATTGTACTGGCCACACAATCCCCTAGTATGCCGTGACCTCAGACACTGGTAAACGCTGCTTCACCTGCCATATGGGATCTATTTGGTCCGACGGGATGCTTTACTTTTTCCTTCTTCTTACTCTCACTATGTCTTTTGCTGAAATCTGGGCACATGCAAACTTAGACTCACAAAGACTTAGACTTATAAGTTTTACAGACGTTCCTTCTAGATCAGGGGTCGGGAACCCATGGCTCGCGAGTCAGATGTGGCTCTTTTGATGGCTGCATCTGGCTCGCAGACAAATGTTCGATTATTTAAAAAATATTGTTTTTTTTTACTTTTTGATCTACATATTAATTGCATATCAATATTTCATTCTACAAATGAGCTAAAGTCTACTTTAGTTTGGCATCAGAAGAATTCAGAGACATAATTATTGTACTTTTAGTGTTGAAATTACACAAAATGCACACATTTACTTGAATTTTTAGTTTTAAACATAATGTATGGCTCTCACAGAATTATTTTTCAAAATATGTGGTATCCATGGCTCTCTAAGACAAAAAGGTTCCCGACCCCTGTTCTAGATGAATCTGGATAAAAGATTATTACATCCACTAGGCCCAAAACTCCATCAGGGCGACAGGGATCGTTCGGTGGCAGGGGTGGAACCCGCGACGTGTTAGTTGACAGTCCGGTGAACTACTTCAAAGAGAACTGTACAGATTTCACTCATATCGCCTTTACTTCTATTTCGTTTAAACGGCAAAATTTAGATAACACAGCTTTACACCGATTAGATCGGATTCAACCTACAACACAATCGTATAAATTATTACAACAACAAAACGTGCGACCCAATCTATTTTTAGGCTGTGCAGCCAGTGCGTGATCAGCAATTGGTAAATAAATATACATAGGTTAGTGACCTAGAAAAACAACAACACTGATCTATAAAGACATAACGGAATTGGTCATATCGTTTAACGGTGCACATAATATAATAATAAAAGAAAAAGACCTTAACATAGGCGTTTCCGAAGAGGGGAGAGAGAGGGAGCAGATGTACTCTTTTGTTGTTTTTTTTTTACTTTATAAATATTACTAACATTTTGTGTTGTAATACACTTTTTAAAAATATGCCGTGCTTTCTTCCTGAAATATTCAAGCAGACGACAAAATGTGTGTGGGTGCGTGTTTTTATTGCATTGAAAAATGAATCACACAGTAGTTGTAAGGTGCGTGTTGAATACACATTGAGAAACATCGGCGTGTTATCGTTGTGCAAGATTATGACATAATCCGATTCATAAAAAATATATTTGTTAATGTTAGATTGGATGTGTGTTGCCAAAAAGCTATACAAAGTGGACTTTTCTTTGTGTACTTTGTTAGTATTATACTTGTCTGTTGAATAGGGATTTAGGACGTAGGCGAGACACTACTAGCTAAAATACGTTATATCAATATATACGTTTATACGTTTATAAGTATAAACGCCCCAACAGGCTGGGTAAAAAAAAAAAGTTGATGACTATCTGTGCGGTGCGCTGGTGACACAATCCCTTCCGCCTTGTTTACGGTGTCCACTGTATACAAAAGCAAATGTAAGGGGAAAACGTAACACCTCCCCAGATACGAACAGACCACTATATGTACAGACTTAGAACACAGGATACTGGATACACCAGACTGCTAGACCACCATCACCGATTGCTCATGTGCAACATGACTCCAAAAATCCAGAGCGCACTCTGCAACAGTGCCCACTCCACAGAAAGGCCCCGAAAAATTTGTCTGGCCTCAAAGTTCCACTACATAGAAAAGCTCTAGGATCTTTAAAAAAAACAGTCTCACGAAACCATGCCAGTTCACCCGAGACAAGGGACTGGTGTCGAAGAAAAAGTTTAAAATAGAACGCAGAATAAGTGCCAACTGAAATTGTATTGTTTCAACAGCTATACAGCCTAAAGCAAATTGTCTATAGAACTATAAATATAACCAAAGACTAAAATAAGTTAAACCGCTTGCTTTGATATTTCTGCTATTTGATAACTTGAAACACCTAGTTTCGGAATTTCCGAACGCACTATGTCGTCTAGACTTCCGGTTTAGTAATGCGCTAAGATTTTCTCAATGGAAAAATTAGGATTAAAATCGAAAGTTGTATACAGCGGAAGTCTTTAGGGAAGTTTAGGAGTCATTAAAGACAGTGTTATTTGCTGCACACGAAAAACAACAAGTGTTGAGCTCTAAAAAATAGAGCATTATAGTCTTTGATAATGCTTTGAATGTATGTACACCGGAAAACATGAGGACGTTTAGAAGGCCGCGCATGCGCAAACTAACTATTCAGCACTAAAAGTAGAGCAAGCGGTCCATCTTATTATAGTCTTTGATATAACATACTTTCCCCACTGTAACGTGTAAAGTTCGTCATCTTCGGCAGTGTTCAAGGACAAGGGCATTATTATTGCTTTCAAAATTCTTCAGTAATGCACTCAGATGCTTATTAGCTCAGGTCTATGTTCTTACAGAAGTGTAACGAGGGAAGGAATCACCAGTCTATCGGAGAATTCTACAATAATGGTCGTATCAGTACGTCAATAAAAACATTAAAACACAAAGTTTCTCACAATGTCTACAATGTGACAATGGAAAGTGAGTTACCTATGCCGAATCTCTCACCTTCATGCTAAGCCGGGACCTTAGGGGTGAATAAACTGGCTCTTTTTTTTTTTTTTTTTTTGTAACTCTGGTGACGGTGCTTTGACATCCTTAAAGGACTCAAGAACGACAGGTCATTGGTATAAAGTGGTGAATAACTTCGCTGTGAAATGCCCTTGATAACAGTATAAACAGAGCTCCTTCAGTATATATAACTAAATGGTAAATATCCACTACCGCTATAGCTAGTTTTGAAATTCATGTCCTTACAATGCCAAGTCCCTTTTTTTTTACTGAGGATAAAACGGTATTTTTGTCTTTAAAAAAACATGTTAATTACTTCGCAAACCTTTGTATAAGATAAGATATAAGATTTATTGATCCAAATAAATGGAAATTTAATTTGATTACATAAATTCCGTCTTTCAGCATACTTAAAACAATATTAAAGAACCATTTGTACTCAAATCTATATTTTTCTGGCAAATGTTATTGACCTAGTTTCAATCATCCTACCAAGCTGAAACACGGCACATAGACGTGTTTCTGACGACAACACATGCTATCAAATTTTCAGCTTTCCCCATCCAATCCCACACAAAAAAGGTTTATTAATTAATCTTTTTTTAAATTTATATTTATGGCGATAGGTCATCAATGAGCAATGGTAATTTATATTTACTATAACATTTTATTAAAGTAATCTTTAAATGAGAGGTATGTCTATATGTTACAAACTGGGGGAAGCGCTGCTTGTGAAATTAGTATGGGGAAAGTAAGTAGGCCTATAGTGTACATTTTCTAGCTCTGCTTTTTTCAAGTTCGAAGTGAAGCAATAATATATGTAGTGAATTCTGACACTGCCCGTTCTTCACACCTCCACTGCCTTATCTCCATACCTCAGAGGACTGAACGATTTCACAACATGACACTTTCGATGTCAACTTCCGCTTTTCGTGTCCCACAATCATAAAAATGGGAGAAGTTGTAATGTGGGTATGTGTCGGTAGGGAGATGTGTTCAGTTTGACGAAGACGGATCGTAACGGCCTTATAAAATGCTACATGAATTGTATTTTTTTTTAATTAAACGCCATTCATATGAGATTAGAAAAAGATTTTTTTTCGGTTTAGATAAGAAGTGTTACAATAATTAAAGACTATAATGAGAATTCCCTCTTGCACTGTACACTTCCGTTTTATTTAACCGCTATGATTTTCTCAATGAAAAATTAAAATTGAAAGTTGCATACAGCGGAAACATTTAGGCCAACGTAGGAGCGTAGAAGTAATTTAAGACAGCGTTATCGGAAAAAGAACATAGACAATAAGTGAACATATACAAATAGAGCAAGTGGTCCATCTCATTATACTCTTTGCAATAATCAACAACTGGGTTTGCCTTGAAAAATGTTATCAATTTTGTTTAGATATTACCCCCAATTTCCCCCGGAAAGTTTTGTGTGTGTGCATACGCCTATGTTTCCGGTCTAAATTATTATAAATGCTCAAAAGAGAGATCAGATTTTCTGCAAAATGAGTTATGCTTTTGTGTAAAAACTAAACCCCATTAAAATTCAAGCAAGCATTTGCAACGCAAGCATAAAAAAACAACCGGCGACACAAATAGATCAACGACGAGATACACATGCATTTTTTTTCAAAAGCACTAGATCTAGATCTATATTCTATAAATGGTAAAGAGGTAACACAGGAAGATCCGCGTGTCCCAAACCTTTTCTTCTCTTTCGTGACCAGTTTTTTTTTTTTTTGGAACTTCTTACTTCTGGGGTTAGGAAACCTATGGCACGCTTGCCAGACTTGGTCAATTTCAAGGGGGACGCGGAAGACCTCCCGAAAAGGTCAATTTAACTATCTTTTGCAAAAAGCGAGCAGGATATTTTTTTAGTCTGGTGGTACGCCGAATGAATTATAAATCCTACTTTGGCTCACTATTATCAAAAGGTTGCCGACCAATATTCTACTCCATGACCTTCTAACAGTATGCCCTATTATCGCCTATTCTTGCCTACAAGTAACATATACCAGAAACGATTTTTCTACACACAGTTTTTAATACCTGCGACGTTTATAGTTGGATCATGGAGTTATAATCGGGTTCAAGTATTACACAATGTAGGCTTCATGTATTACACAATGTAGGCTTCATGTATTACACAATGTAGGCTTCATGTATTACACAATGTAGGCTTCATGTATTACACAATGTAGGCTTCATGTATTACACAATGTAGGCTTCATGTATTACACAATGTAGGCTTCATGTATTACACAATGTAGGCTTCATGTATTACACAATGTAGGCTTCATGTATTACACAATGTAGGCTTCATGTATTACACAATGTAGGCTTCATGTATTACACAATGTAGGCTTCATGTATTACACAATGTAGGCTTCATGTATTACACAATGTAGGCTTCATGTATTACACAATGTAGGCTTCATGTATTACACAATGTAGGCTTCATGTATTACACAATGTAGGCTTCATGTATTACACAATGTAGGCTTCATGTATTACACAATGTAGGCTTCATGTATTACACAATGTAGGCTTCATGTATTACACAATGTAGGCTTCATGTATTACACAATGTAGGCTTCATGTATTACACAATGTAGGCTTCATGTATTACACAATGTAGGCTTCATGTATTACACAATGTAGGCTTCATGTATTACACAATGTAGGCTGCATGTATTACACAATGTAGGCTTCATGTAGTACAGAATGTAGGCTTCATGTATTACACAATGTAAGCTTCATGTATTACACAATGTAGGTTTCATGTATTACACAATGTAGGCTAACGGCTAAATACACTGATCTATATATATCGCTATAGGGCACAGTGGCCGAGCGGCAGCGCGTTCGACTGGCGATCCGAAGGTTCTGGGTTCAAATCCTGGTGCAGGCTAGGCTTTTTTCCCGGGATTTGAGGGTGCCCCTGAGTCTACCCAGCTCTGATGGGTACCCGACCTTAGTTGGGGTAAAGTAAAGGCGGCTGCACTTAGTGCTGGCCACACAATCACCTAGTATGCCGTGGCCACAGAAACTTGTGAACGCTGCCACACCGGCAATATTGATCAATTTGGTCCGACGGGATACTTTACTTAGTGGTGTGTCTTGACCAGGCATTCGGAACAAAACGAAAACACTACTCTATATTATAAGCTTATTCTAAATCTTCAAGTCATATCTCGCCAAAAGACTGTCATTAACAAAATATTTAAATAAAACTAATTCGAGGAAACTCATTGATATCAACTATTAAACTTTCCTTTATAGCCAGTGTTGTTGTTATTTTAAAATGGAGGTCTATTCCGTCAGTGAATTCTAAATAGCCATAGTATTTTAAGAGATTAATTTGATTCGCTGTGTATGATTTATAAGAAATTACTTCCTCTTTGCATTAGCATTCACATTAAACATGTGTGTACGACTGTGTACATGTGTGTTTGCGTCTGTGTGTGTGTGTTTGTATTCATCGAACCGTAGAAATGCAAGGGGATTTTTTTGTATCTTATCTCTTCGGTTTTATCTTCTAAATATACAGCTAACCGGAAGAAAGCATTAGTGCTAAAGTAAATATAATGTTCGTTACGTCATGTAATGCAGCTTTTATCAAACATTTTTTTTTCATGACTTTATTATTTTACTTTGGTGACCCATTAACATTTTACTAGCAATTACAACTTGGCACGCAGAGCAGTTTTCAATGGCACACAGAAGGCCATAAAAAGGACTCTTCTTAACAAAAAAATATTTCCGTATGCCTTCAGACTGCTGGCACGCTGAATGACCTAGAACTGCTACGTTGGCACACTATAATCTAAAGGTTGCCGACCCCTGGGCTAGCCTATACGTAACATATATAGTAGATATAATATGACAGATAGGAGATGTATTTTCACAGATTTTCGCTTTCATGGCCCGGTGCCGGGTTGGCAGCCGGTATTTTTTTTGGAGGGCAACTCTGATGTAATGTCTTACTTCTGTACCCCCATTGGCATCAACGCTGGCATATTGTGGAAACCACCGATACGCTTTCATTAAGAGCACGCCGGTAGGCTGACGCTTGAGGGACGTCCGTGTGTCATTAAACAAACGAGAGGCTACCAGACTCGATGAGGAGGAAGCAAAGAGCCCAGCAGCCCGTCCCAACCCCGCCCCGGTGCATGGGTGCCCAGGGCTATAGTCTGGAATTTCTGCTAGCGGGCGATAGTGCAGGTAAATAGCGAGCCACCACGTTAATGATCCGAGGGGAATTCCGCATGTGGGGAGGGAAGTGTAGTGCATGTACTGCGGAGACCCTACCCCATGCTACGCCGATAGGGCAGGATCTTGGTGTGCACACCGCCTCTTGACACACCGATGAACATCGTTATGCCCTGGACGTAGGAGCCGGAAGGTTCGTCCGGTATTTTTTAAGACACTTATATAAATCGATGTAACGCCTAACGTCACTTAAAAATTCACCATTCAATAAACACAGGTGTCATATCTAAACCAAGTGACAACACGGAGTTTGTTCACTGGTGATATTGTTCACAACTATACCTGGATATCTAAGGTTATGTTTTAGGGGCAGGGATCGGCAACCTTTTGATAACATAGTGCCAAAGTAGGATTTTTAATTCAGGCCTTTCAGGTCATTCTGCTTTATCAGTCAAATTCTTGTAGAAGGTACTTGAATTGCCCTTTCAAGGGATCTTCCGCGTGTCATTGCCAAGTCTGGCACGCGTTCCTAAGGTTGCCGACCTCTTTTTTTAGGGGTTCAAGCATGTTAGCTGTGGGGGAGAATGTCAAATCGTGGTTGTTTTGGGGCCACGAGAAAAAAAACAAATTGTTCATCATCTCATTTATCAGTTCGAGTAAAATAATTTTTCTCTTTATCAGTTTGTTTTTAATGTAGTCTTTATAAAAGGTTAAGGGTTATAGAGCGCAATGTTAGGCAATACGCATCTGGGTAGTTTTTAGCCAGTTTATTTCCGATTTAAAAGCTAAATGTTTGTGTGTTTCTCAAGCGAAACTTGGAGACTTCAATGTGTTTTTAACCTTAAAAACTAGAATGTAAGCCAAAGATCGCAACTGTACGTCTACTGGTGAACAGTGATACAAACTACTATGACTCATACAATTTAGAAACTGCAGAAATCACAAACACAACACAAAAAAAAAAACACATTTATAATATTGTATTTTATATTAAGTTGGCCTTTTTGTTTTTATGCGGATTTCTTGGTCAAAACACGTACAGGAATTATGGGATCAAGACATATATTTTTACGCTGTATGTCCGACAATGATCCGAGTTTATATAATATGTCCAGCTTAGGTATATTAGAATGATCTCTTATCTTATAGCTCAAGGTGTCAGCAACCTTTTGAAAACAGTGTGCAAAAGTAGGATTTCTAACTCATAAAGTGTGCCAAAAAGCCTAAAGGTCATCCTGCTTTAGCAGTCACCTTCTTGTAGAAGTACATGAATTGTCTTTTTTTTGGTATTCTTACGAGAGCCATTGAAAATCGTTCTGCGTGCCAAGTCTTTTGGCATGCGTGCTATAGATTACCGACCCATGTTATAGATAACGCACGCACCTGTCCTTCTATAAAGAAGATTATTGCGTCCTACGCTCTCCCGTGGTCTGATTCTAGTCTTGCATTGTTATTCGTGTTTTAAATGATGTTAAATTTACTGGTTTTCCTGGTTTGTTCAGGTAACCCATTCCCCCGAAGCCAGTCGGGAAGAAATAGTAATTCAATTATGCATTCAATTCTGGCATAATGGATAAGGAAAGAGTCTTTTGTCCTTATGCTTAACTGAGCACTGCAACAGATTGTTCTTGTGTTGTATTTCTAATGATCGGGGTATAAAGCCCACCAGATTGTAGGGGTAAAAACACAGCTTAATTAATAATACCTTACAGATGGACGATCTTTAGAGTTCAGGTAATAAATGTCATGACAATTTGCCGGACCAATTAATTGTTTCTTTACCCTAGAACAAAAACAACTCATTTAAAATGGAGAATTGATGTTTATTGTCTATAATGAAATTAAATTCAAAACCCAGAAACGAATGCAAAACATAACACAGAAATTACAAACTAAAAATATTAACAACAAAACCTTTAAAAACAGACTCGCCCCCCCCCCCCCCCCCCAAAAAAAATAATAATCAAGAAAAGCGCACAGACACGAAAGCAATATTAACTCCCAGACAGTTTCATGTTGCTTTATTAGTTTCGCTACATGTAACAGTCGCCGAATATTCGGTTTCGCAATACTAATATAGAAAAGTTAATGAATGGCGGAGGTGGAGATCGTGTTGTTTGGAATAGTTGTTAAGTAAAACATCACAATTGCAGCGCTACTATCCGGTGCTGTTTTGTATCCATTGCTGTATTTATCCGTTGTGGTATTGCCCAGAGCCCTGTAATCCACTGCTGTATTATCATCCAGTGCTGTATTCGTATGTTGTTGTAGGCCCTATTATCAAGTGGTGGGGTATTATCCATCGTTGTATCCATTGCTGTGTTATCAAGTTGCTTATTTTTCGATAGAAGCATAATCCATTGATGTGTAATCCGCTGCTGTTTTATCCAGGGCTAGATTATACATTGCTGTATTATACAATGATGTGTTATCCAGGGCTGTAATATCCAATGCTGTAGTGTCCAGTGCAGTGGTATCCATTTTGTAATATCCAATGCTGAAGTATCAGGTATTGTATTATACGATGGTATATTATTGATTTTTATTCGCTGTATCAAACCAATAACACGTTGTTGTTTTTCTTTGGGGGGGGGGGGGGGGAAGAGAGGGGGTGGGGTCAGGATTCACGGCACACACAAATCGCGCCGTTTTGAAATGATTGCAGAAACATATTATATTGTTCTTTTTCTCATACAAACTGAAACAGCGGTCATGTGGTTGCCCCTTACAGCTGGCGGAGAGAAAATGTTTCCTTTGAGACTTAGAATAGATCTGTGGGCTCCACAAATAAAACAAAACGTGCTACGCCTCTGGTACCAAAGGTTTACAGTTGACACACCCCTGCTTCATTGCCCCAACAACAACACCAAAATAGAGTATGCCCAATAATAAAAAGTCAATAATAAAAAGTCAATAATTTAACACCCTGTTATTGCTTAGGCCTACTCATTGCTTACTAGATCTATATATACATATTTTTACCAGTGGCCAATAGCAAAGGACGAAATGGATTTTGTGGAGGGGTGTAGAGTGCTATTTAGCCAAGTCAGTAGCGGGAGAGGAGGGGGGGGCACACAAAAAAAACAACAGTTAAAGCAAATTAATGTGTCACGAACAGGTCTTTACTGGCCAGGGGATTCGGCTAAGGGCCCACAAGTCCCCTCCCCCTCTTACTCATCTTCAAGGTCGGCAACCTTTTCCAAACAGTGTTCCAAAGTAGGATTTCTAATTCATTCAGCGTACCAACAGCCTTAAAGTCATCTAATTCTTGTCTTGTAGAAGAGACTTGATTTATCTTTTTGGGGTAGTATTCCGCGTGCCATTGAAAATCGCTCTGCGTGCCAAGTGAAGCACGCCTTACGTAGGTTGCCGACCCCTGCACTAGAAGTCTAATAATTATAAATTGAACAACTACTAAAAGGCCCTAAAAACATACATAACCTTAAAAGAATTTTCCTCTAGATGCAAAGTTTAACAAACAATAATATAATAATCTTGCACTCGCTCGAGGTCTCGGAGTGTTAACGTTTACCGCTAGGGAAGGATGAAGGAAGGCGTTATAATTAAGACGCGAGAAAGAAGGGGTGAAAAACAACAACACGTCTACAGCTAGCGATCACTGTGTGTGTGTGTGTGTGCTGTAAACAGGAAGTCACATGGTGTGCTCTAGGTCAAGTTGATTAACTTGGGGCCCAAGGAAACGTGTGGTTCGTCTTTTTTTTTTTTCGTTTATTAACAATTTTTTTTAAAGGGACACCTTAGTCGTGTGATTCCAAAAGGGTAGATTCGGTGCGCCAGTGTGAACGAATCTACGTGACTACGCCCCTGCAATGACGCATTATATGAATGTATCCTTTTACGGTGTTTGAAAGTGAAAGTGCATGGAATGAAACCCCTCCCCCACCAAGAGGGTACGCATACATTTTCATTTATGTATGGAGGGGGGAGGGTCTGCACCTTGTGTTTTAAAAAAAAGTCCAGATGTGTTTCCATTGTTATAATGTAAAAAGAAAAAATCAACCCTTTCCCTCGCTAACGTTAGGACAGGGGTCTCAAACACGCGGCAGCGGGGCCGTATGCGGCCCACCAAGTGGTCCGCCAGTAAGCTTACAAACAAAAGTACTATTCGTGAAATTCAGACGGCTAGTAGGCTTACTGATACACATCAAATTGTATTGTCAATTTTATATACGAAACATACTTATAATAATAACGATAGTTCGCTTTGGTATAAATTATTTGTGTCTAAATTGTAAATTGGCATACTACTAGTGATTATTAGTGATAAGTAACAAAATGAGATAAGATGTATGTATGAAGTGTTTTGGTTACTATGGACAGGTAGGTTAATGGGGGGGGGGGGGGGTTCGGCCCTTGATACATCCCTTAAATGATAAAATGTCACATGCCTTCATTCGAGTTCGAGACCACTGTGTCAGGGACGTGCACACATCTACAACAGAATATCCGGTTTAGTTTATCACCCAATACAGCCCGTATGCCCATAATATGGTGAAGTTCCGTTATGTGTTAGGAGACGGGGGGCGAGGGTTTAAATTTAGCTTTATGAGCTTATTGCCACGAATTTAGTTGTGTTTTTTTTTTTATAATTTAGGCATTTGATCAATTGCATAATTTGGGATATAGGAGAAATAGTTCAGCGTGTGGAGGTGGGAGGGAAAGGAGGAATTGGGCTGGCTCCCCGAGTCGCACTGCTTCAGATTCTCGACAGATGAATCATAAAAAGATTTTTTTTATAAATAACCCAGGCCTTCTATGATATTTGCCCTTGTCGTCAGTGCGATGTGGCCCCCGACAGTGCCCATGACACTGCACTAAACAAGAAGGGCACGTTTTTGTGCCATTTGTATCTCTCTTTATATCTGTGAAAAAAACTGTAGGCTATTATCTATTTTCAATGACACGCGGAAGACTATGAAAAAGGAAATTCAAGTACCTTTAAGGTAATTCAAGTATCCTTTTGCAAGAAAGTGAGTGCCAAAGCAGGATGACTTTTAGTCTGTTGGCACGCTGAATTAATTAGAAATCCCACTTTGGCACATTGTAATCAAAAGGTTGCCGACCCCTGCACAAATTTAGCCTATTCATCCGCCTAACAAAAGCTGCTACCAAAAAAAAGTAGAGAGAAATGTGTAGTTCAACAAATTTTAAATTTATGCCAAAAGTTTACTAAATATGAACTTGTATTAAGCTAACATACTTTAAAACGAAAAATAAACTACAAACTAGAACTAAAAACCAAACAAAAACAACCGCACACTTTCAATCCCCTAAAATGTATGTAAAAAAATAAATCAAAGCTAAAACCCAAATTCCAAACAATTTCTTTCTTAAAGCCTCAAAAGTCAAAAGTCAACGTTATCTTTTAATACCCAAAGAAATCACAAACGACAAGCAAAGTGCACTATTAGAGAAAAAAAAACAACAACACAATTATGTTTTTTTAAAAACGAATCTATATTATAATGTTTCAGCCAAGACGGATATTATTAGAAGATGAAGAAGAAAAAAAAAGTTGGGACAGCAGCACATTCTTTTGTCTATAAAAGATGGTATTGTGTGCTTCCGCTGTGGAGGAGATCTTACAGACACGTAACTCAGAGGGGGGCAATATGAATTGCGTGTATCTGGGCCAGAAAACGGGGGTTTAACTAATCGCTATTTCTTTTTTCTCCTCTCAACAGCTTAAATACTGCGTGAGAAACTGGTGTTTCGAAAAAAAAGGATAAATGAAAGCAAAATGGTTTCGATGGAGGGAGGGGGGGGTGAGGAGAGGTTGAAATTGTTAATTAGTAAAGCTTGTGACGTAACTCGCGTAAGTGTTAAAGATACAGCGGTGGATTTAAGACGAGAAAATGAGGGAGAAGGAGGGGGGGCGGGTGATTAGGTTGCTCCTTGAGGGCTGGCTCCCTTACAAGTTGCATAGCAATAGATTATGCGGACTGTGCACAAGGAGTCAAGGACCCGACGATCGTGGCAGCTTAGCATTGAAGCCCCTCCTCCCCCCGCACACACACACTTTCCCCCCTGCAAAAATAAAAGTTTGCTATGTCACTATGCTCCAATAAGAAGATGGTCTGGATTCTGGATGGTGGGTACAGTTATATCTTTATTATAGAGACCCCCATCCATTTTCTTCCCCCAAAAAAGGATAGTGGGCTGCACATCTTCAATTGGCATTGCGTTTTTAAGAAAGAGTATGACTAGTACGACTAGTACGAGTAAGGGGGGGGGGAGACAGATAATATGATTTAATATGTGCAAACAGTTAATTCAAACGTTATAGTTAAAGGTTATAGGCAGCGTTTTCCATATGCTCCATATGCCGGTTCGGGACCCGGTACCGGGTCATGAAAACAGTAACTGGGGCGCACAAAATAAGAAGAAAAGCGATTGTTATGAAGCTCAAATTTTCTTGGTGTAGGCATCTATAGTGAATAATAGTGGCCTATAATATATAGCATTGCCTACTAACTACGTAGGCTATAATATTTTAAGTCCAAAGCCAAAATGAAATTTTCAGACTTCTCCTATTGGAATTTGAAATTCGATTTTAGCTACAGTCCTCGAGTAGCCTACTGAAGTCAATACAATAGCCTTGAAAAATGTACAGAAATGCCTATAGCCTATACTAGATCTATTAAATACTTTTCAATAAAAAAAAAAGCGTTGGTGGGTCACAGAGTAGGCTATGAGTATGAGTATGATCATGTATGAGTCTACAGTCTAGAGCTAGTTATAAATTAACCAATCCCTAAAAATAAATCTTCGCAAACGTTGGAGCTTGGCATCGATGGCCTAATACTAAGTCTAATGTCTAGTTCATTAGTCTAATGACTAATGAATGGCATGGGGCCTGCGCTATTACTATATTACTATATTGACTAGTGTAGGCATATACCTATATACTATATTACTACTAGAACTAGTCTACTACTATTATTAGTAATATTAGCTTTCAAAAGAAACATAACACTTCATATTAAAAAAAAAAAGTTTAAAGTTTAATCGCCCTTACCTGTTTGTAAAAACAAGCAGTAAACACTATATCATTAGAAAATTAGAAGCCGTAAAGTAGAATATGAAACACTTATTATGATGTAGCCAGATTAAAGAAAAGACTACTCCAGTAGCGAGAACTAAATACCCGCGTAAAATGAGTTCTCCGTTTCAAGTTTCCTAGTACTATATGTACCGACCCCAAAAAGATCACTCGATATTCACACACACACACTTAACACACACACACCTACCCCATTTTGTCCCTCCCACCTCCCATAACTCTTCATTGAGTCATTTTAGTTAGCCGCCCCTTGCGAACCAGTTGTACAATACAAGGTTGTACTTTCGTTTTCTTCTTTTTTTTTCTCTCTCGTTCGAATCAGAGTGACGCCCCTTTGCCTGAATCATTCAGGGTTGTTGTGTCCCCCCCCCCTTACTCTCCCGTCTGCATGACCCCTTCCCGCCAAAATAACCTAAACCGGTTTGAAAAAATAAAAAAAGCCCACGCTAGGCCTTATGTTCTGTACTACAGAGTTTATAAAGAAAGATTGTTTAAATAGACAAATAAAATAACGTGCCTCGTGAATTAATTAACCAGACTAGACTAGTCTAGATCTAGATTCTATTATTTATTTGTTTCAAAATATATTTTTTAACAGTGGATTCGACATTCATTTTCTATCAGTGGAAAAAGATAACCACGTTTTATATGTAGCCTAATCTAAAAGATAAACAAACAAAAAAATAGGTCACACTACGGTGACTTCATGCATATCAAAGTGTAAACATTATAGTTGATAAATAGAATTTTTATTTTGGGAATAGCATGTTCCATCTTTAAAAAAACAATGTTTTAACTTAGTTTTAAGGTTGAGTGGGGGGCGGGGGGGGTGAGTGTTACTATAAATACTGATGCGTCACTTAATTCTATAAATAAGTCGTTGTCGTTCGATATATAGGCCTATTTATAGATTCTCTCTCTCTCTATATATATATAGATAGATATATGATTGTGTGTGTGAAGAAAAGTGAATTTAAACTCAAATGTCTCCATCTTACAATGAGTCATATTTATTACGTCAGTACGTCACGTCTGCTGCCGCCAAATTTTGTTTTTTTTTCTCTCTGTTCCTGCAGAGCAGAAGTGAATCCACTCGCTCTTGTCACTCCTTTGTTTTTGTGTTCCTTACTCACTCCTTGCGCGGGAAATAATAATTTAAAAAAACTAACCGAAAAACAAATTAAGCCAAACGACATAGACTCTCATAGACTCTACAGTTAAAATAAAAAATGGTACAGTTTCTTTCTTTCCCGCCCAAATTTGGAAATGTTTAAAAATGTGTATCTTTAGTAGGCTAAGGCTTTGGCATGGCTGGATTACCGGCATGCTAGAACAAAGGTATATTAATACTCTTTCTTTCCGTGTGGCATGGAATGGGTTGCCCAAACAAACCAGAAAAACCAGTAAGATAACATCATTTAAAACATTAACAAAAATGCAGGGACTAGACTCGGACCACGGATGAGCGTAGGACGCAATAATCTTCTTTATAGAAGTAGCGTCTGTGATATACAAGAAAGACCCATTAGGTAAAATAAAGGTATCATGGAAAAGGGGCGGGGCGCCACATATTATTTTCATTGCCCCACATTTAATAACAGAATTAATTCTTACATTAAGTTTCTTATGATTGCAATAAATAAAATTGTTGATTGTTTTTGTTTTTTTATAATTTGAATTAGGCCATGTTCTTGTTAAAATTAAAAGAGAACGATGTCCGTAACGTTAATAAAGTATTACGCATGCGCACCCTATATTATAAGATTATTTGTTCTTCGGGGCCTCTACGGGTCTAAAACCGGCCCTGAATAAATACACCCATAGAAACGTAGCAAATGATACATTCACAGATTAATTTATTGGCACAAACACAAAGGCGCAACATGTGTCTTTATATTCTATTCTATAGATACAAGACAGGGGGGACGATTCCGCATGCAACATTCAACAGGCGATCATTCTCTCTGTTTCCGTTACCCTGCTCGCTCCACCACACCCCTCCCTCCCAATAAGGTATAAGGTTACACGTGGCACTCATACGTCATAATACGTCACGCGTAGATTTGTCTGAGATAGAAACAATATGGACGGCGCGTAACGGTCACGTGATGGCAGCGCTCTAAAATTAACCGGCTAGTATCACGCTGTCTTTCAAGCCTTTAGTTACAACAAGTAACAACACTACATGTCGAGGTATAAAGTAAAGTATCCGTAGGTACGGTGAAGCAGCGTTCACCAGTTTCTGTGGCCACGGCATACTAGGTGATTGTGTGGCCAGCACTATGCACAGACGCCTTTACTTTACCCCCAACTAAGGTCAGAAGACTGGGTAGACTCAGGGACACCCTCAAGTCCCGGGGAAAAAAAAACCTAGCCGCCACCAGGATTTCAGGATTCGAACCCACCGTGCCACGTGTGATAAGATATGAGTGTGGTCACCCTTCCCCCCCCCCCTTCCAAAAAAAAAAAAGTAATTTAAAAAATAACAGTCAAAACCGCCTCCCTGAACACTTTTCAACAGTGGCTTGTTAATTACTTCGAGCACAATATGGGATTGAAATTGTGCAGTTGTGCGAATGCGGAAGATATATTATGTGCCAGTGCTCTAAAGTGGGTCATGCAAGGTTAAAAACAACTATAACAACATAGATCTAAGGACCGTTGTTTACCCAGATAAACACAGCCTTGCACTTGCAGGATGCTCTCCGGTTCGTTTCGACGAGCTCTTGTTTACGTTGCGTGTCTCGTTAGCCTAATGCCATATTATATTTGGAGCTTGCATGCAGGGCAACTGGCCTGTCGCAGTGGGGCTCGGGTAAGAAATACACTGACAAAGTATTGCAGTAACTCGAGTATCAGAAGGTAAAAGATCTATAGCCGTAGCCCAAGAAATGCAAGGTAACTGGCTTGTCATAAGAGTTAAGAACTTAATTTTATTATAAAGTAACTGGCCTATCGCAGGAGTTTTTGTAGTACAAGATGGCCTATCTATTGCAGTTACTATGGTATTTGAAGGTAACTGTCTGTCGCAGTAGCTCAGGTATTACAAGGTAACTAACTGCCTGTTGCAACAGCTCAGGTATTACAAGATAACTAACCGCCTGTTGCAACAGCTCAAGATGACTGGCCTAACACAAAAGCCTGCATATTACAAGGTAACCGACCTTTCGAAGTAACTTAGGTAAAACAAGGTAACTGGCCTGTTCCTTATAATACTAATTCTGTATGATACATATTCTAAATGATACATCTTATCTTATATATTACAGACGCTCCTTCTATAAAGAAGATTGCTAATCCGTGGACCGAGTCTAGTCTTGAATTTTTTGTTAATGTTTTAAATGATGTTAAGTTACTGGTTTTCATGGTTTGTTCAGGCAACCCATTTCTTGCGCGAATGCCACACGGGAAGAAAGAGCTCTTACTTTCATTTGTTCTAGCTAAAGGGATAAGGAAAGTGTTTTTGTCCTTACGTTTATCTGACCATTTTAGGCCTATATTCTGAATGATATATAATATGCTGTATGATACTAATTCTGTAGGATATATATTTTGAATGATAGGCTACATGATATTCTGTATAATACGTATTCTGTATGATATATAGATCTATGCCCTTCCTCATGCTTCACACTAGGCAATAATTATATTATACCACTCCATAAAAATTATAAATGTGTAAAACTATTCTTTTCTTTCTGCTTTTCTTTTTCAAGTTAAAGCGTTAATTCTAACTTTAACTCTAACCAATAAATGTCGTCAGCCATCTTAAGACACCTGAGAGTCACCTACCTATAAAAAGAGTGTCCCACCTGTCCCTTCAAGGTGTTTCATTAATAAATATAAAAAAGTTGGGCGATAGAAAGATGGAGGTGTGTAGGCTAATAAAAGGTAGGAAGGCAGATGTAGATGATCAGTGCATAGATCTAGCATAAGTTTAAACAGATGATCAGTGCATAGATCTAGCATACGTTTAAACAGATGATCAGTGCATAGATCTAGCATAAGTTTAAACAGATGATCAGTGCATAGATCTAGCATAAGTTTAAACAGATGATCAGTGCATAGATCTAGCATAAGTTTAAACAGATGATCAGTGCATAGATCTAGCATAAGTTTAAACAGATGATCAGTGCATAGATCTAGCATAAGTTTAAACAGATGATCAGTGCATAGATCTAGCATAAGTTTAAACAGATGATCAGTGCATAGATCTAGCATAAGTTTAAACAGATGATCAGTGCATAGATCTAGCATAAGTTTAAACAGATGATCAGTGCATAGATCTAGCATAAGTTTAAACAGATGATCAGTGCATAGATCTAGCATAAGTTTAAACAGATGATCAGTGCATAGATCTAGCATAAGTTTAAACAGATGATCAGTGCATAGATCTAGCATAAGTTTAAACAGATGATCAGTGCATAGATCTAGCATAAGTTTAAACAGATGATCAGTGCATAGATCTAGCATAAGTTTAAACAGATGATCAGTGCATAGATCTAGCATAAGTTTAAACAGATGATCAGTGCATAGATCTAGCATAAGTTAAAACAGATGATCAGTGCATAGATCTAGCATAAGTTTAAAGACCAAGTGAACAGCTTTTTCTCGAAGGGACGAGATTTGTAAAAGTCTCATACGGAAGTGACGTGTTAGAAAGACAATAAATAAACAAGACACGACCCACAAAATCTATATTTCACCATTTTGTTAAAAAAATAAGACCGGGAAAAGATTCAAAACACGTGGAAACAGATTCAAAACACGTGAAAATATTCATTTTTCCTTGTCGGAATTCCTTCTCTGACGTCACTACCCTTTGTTGCCATATCAAATGGCTACGAGATTTGGATTTTTCCTACGCACATTTAAGTGTTAATATTGAACTTATTACTTTTAAGTTAGGTTTAATATTTTGTTTAAATTATTTTATTAGCATTTGGGTACCTACTGAATACACTATTTGCTATCAAAATAAACGTTTATCTCAATTTTGATAAAAAGCTGTTCACTTGGTCTTTAAACAGATGATCAGTGCATAGATCTAGCATAAGTTTAAACAGATGATCAGTGCATAGATCTAGCATAAGTTTAAACACATTTTTGTTAGTACTTTTAATTTTAATGCACTGATGCTTGTTGGAACAGCGAGTGTAAGTAGAGGCAGTAGTCAGCGGTTAACACCTGGCCAGGAGTGTGCACTACGCGGCCCGAGGGCCACCACCACAGCATGGCCTACCAAGCCTTACTTTTTTTGTTGTTTTTGGCCATCCACAGAGCTTTTAACGAGACCCGTTGTTGTAGATAGTCCTAATTGTATCTATATAATTTGATATATAGTTCTACATATATATACATTTTGAACCTAAGCGTTAATGATGTCAATACATATTCTGATTGTGCGATTCATATTGTTGCATACAATTAATTACTTAAACGACCCAAACTACAAAATAATGAAGTATACCAATCGACCTATGGATGACCGCCATAGAATTTTGTTCCAATCAACTATGTTGGCAATGGTGTTGTTGGTACAGGAAAACCCTCACTGAAAAGTTGTTGTGGACCAGAGAAGTTTTTTTTTATCGAAATCAATGTATGCATTGTTATGTTATTTCCTTGTACTTCTTCCCAGCGGGCACACCACGTCGTATCAACGTCAAACAAACGTGAAAACAACTATAAAAAAAACTTGGAAACCACGTTCTTTCCCTGTCGATACGACGTCGTGTGCCCGCTGGGTTGTGGAACAAAGGGCCTCTGCAACTTGCGCATTCAGTTTTGGGCGAACGTCTTCAGTTCTCCCCATGTTGTCATGCCACGCTGACTCATCTCTTCTTGATATGACCATCTCTAAGTTGTCTTAAAGGCTCTGTCGGTCATTCTTTGGAACAGTTAGTTCCACTGGAGTGTCCGCCTTGTGATTGTCTTCAGCTAGCTTTCTTAGAAAGTGGCCCTTCCATCTCCATTCCCGTCTAGCTATCTCCTCTTGTCTGATTGGCGTCTTGTTTTTGTTCTCTGCCAAATGTCTTCATTTTTTAATATTTTTTTTGCTGCAAAGCACATGAATAATTCCAAATACTGTAATAACAGCAGCTTCAAAGCTATATGAAAACGAATGACAGTCACACACACAATAGTGTCTCTTGCAACTACTTTATAAAGCACTGCATGACTGAATCTTGTCTTATTGTACATTGAAATCAGCCGAAGTTCAGCTGAGAAAAAATTGTTTTAAGTACTTCATTGGGGCCCGATGGCCTATCGGCAGCGCGTTCGACTAGCGTTCCGAAGGTTCTGGGTTCGAAACCCAGTGATGGCTAGGATTCGTTCCCGGGAGTGGAGTTTTTTTTAAATATATAAATGTATTCGTTTTCTCTTTCCAATCACCGACAATGAACCCTGAAGTGAATAACCGACACAATATCATTCTTCCAATATCAGCCATCTAAATCATAGGTTCTCAACGGGGGCGATATCGCCCCCCAGGGGGCGATTAGAAGCCTTAGGGGGGCGATAACATTCCCGGGGGCGATTGGGGGGCGATTGGGGGGCGATGAAGGGCAAGTGGGCGGTACATACGTACCTGCTATAATTTCAACAACTCAGCTATTTGAATCGATTAGTTTTTGGATGAAATATGATGTAAACGCAAGTGCTACTAAATATCTGATATCTCCCAACAGTAGGCATACATATTATTGAACAATAAATAAGAATCGCAATGACTTTTCGATGAAGTAGGGGGGGGGTCAGTATTTGGCAAATATGGTATGCGGCCGTCTCGTCTTATGGTTGGTTCACCCGACTGTCGCCTAAACATCTGCTAATATTACTCTTATATTACTCTTTTGATGTTTTACCGAGATGTCCTTATATGCGTTTGAATTCTTTGTAAAGAAGTAACCACAATAGCTGAGCGGTATAGATACGTAGTAATTATACAAACTGGGTAGTAATTAAAATGCTTGAAAATATTCATATAAATTCTTTAGTCATATAATATTTATACAATTTTCAAATAATTTTTACAGTTCTATCATATCATTTCAAAGTTATAAATGCAAGTCTTTTAATTTTTTATAAAAGAAAAACAAATTGAAATATTACCTCAAATGAAAAGGGTTAATTATCTCCCTTTAATTAACACATGTTTCACTAAAATTAAGTTGGGGGGCGGTGAGCGGAAAAAAAGTGTAAAAGGGGGCGGTGAGCCGAAAAAGGTTGAGAACCTATGATCTAAATGAAGTATATAATATGAGCCATACAGTAAATGACTAAACATGACCCGATGTGTCTTGTAATTTGCAGACGCTTTTTATCTGGATTACGTCTTGAGTCTTGAGGGTATATGCCACTCCCGAGTGGCATACGGGCATGGAATGGGTTGCCTGAACAAACCAGGAAAACCCGTAACTTAGCATCATTAAAAAAAACACTAATAAGAATGCAAGCGTAGACTCGGACCACGGATGAGCGTAGGACGCAATAATATTCTTTATGAACACTATTTTAATTGATGCCATGGAATCACTTCTTACTGTAAAGAATTGAAGGAACGCCCTACTTAGTGTCATGATCTCCTTAGCCACCTCCACCACCCCAGAATTAACTATAATAACACGTCATCCATTCATTAAATGAATCGCAGTTAGGCCTACCCAATTGGTACCTCTAGGCTGTTTGTTAAATCGATCATATTAGGTTACTAGAGGAAAAAAAACACACACACAGTGAAAAGTTTTTTTAGTTAGACATTTTGTCAAAAATAATAATACAACACCCTAAGCGTGCATAAAAATATTTATTTCGCGTGCCAATCATGGATTGTGTGATCGGTGGTTGCCGATACCTGTGCTAAAAATGATAATTTTTCAAGAAAAGAGAAATAAAACTATGTTTTTTTTTGTTTGTTAAAAAAACAACAACACATTAACAACACACCAACAAAACAATACACACACTACAACACATTGACGTTGAAATCCCAAATAAGGAAGTCTACTGCAGACGACCAGGAAATGAAAAAAAATAAAAGACGTATTTTCTCAAAAAGGCGAGCGGATGTGTGTAGAGATTTGTCAAGTTCAAGGATCACCTTGTTTTTTACTTCTCTATACCGAGGACAGTAGCGAGGGGCGTAAACTCTATGAGGCGAAAGCTTTGGGATATGGGGATGGGGGCGGCTCTCAAGCATATGATCTACAGATCTCCGAGAAGCCTGGACATAGACACTGAAGTTAAGACCAGCTGACGAAAAATTGAAAGGAATACATCATGGTATCGAGTTAAAGGCAGTCCAAAAATGACGTCCATCGAATTCGACTTGGATTTATTTTAAACCTTACTCCCTACAACCGTCACACGTCGTCACAAAACTTCAGACCCCCCGCCCCCCTTTCCTTAACCCCCAACCACCCACGTTTGTTATGTTACGGTATTGAGTTAAAAGAAGTGTAAAAGTTACGTCCATTGAATTCGACATGAAATTTTCTTTTAGACGTTTATCTCACTCCCTCAAACCGCCATGCATCATCTCAAAATGTCGGATCCCCCTCCTACCCCATATAACCAAACTTCCCAGTATCACTATCAGACATCATCAAATAAAAAATTATTTAATAAAATAATTTATTGACTGAACCTATCGACTCCAAGAAGAAATCGAATTAACAAGATACACATCTAATTAATGCACAGATACAGTCAAATGTACGTTTCATTGAAATTCAATGAACCTTTAATAAAATTGTGGTCGATATAGGAGTCTTGCTTAATGTAATTATTTGAAGTGGGTTTTTATTGTCTTTGTGGTAATTGACAGCCAGAGGCCGTGTATTAAGTTTTATTGTGCCACACTTAAAGTCAGGGCGGTAGGCGATTTAAATTTTTATAGTGTGTGTAACACTGGGGGCAGGGGTCGTTCATTGAAATTTATTGTATGACATCATTTACGTCATTGGTTGGCTTTTAGACTTTTTATTATGTTATGTCAGACTGTTGGCAGAGATCGTTGATTGGCTTTTAGACTTTTTATTATGTTATGTCACACTGATGGCAGAGGTCGTTGATTGGCTTTTTAAAGACTTTTTATTATGTTATGTCACACTGATGGCAGAGGTCGTTGATTGGCTTTTTAAAGACTTTTTATTATGTTATGTCAGACTGATGGCAGATGTCGTTGATTGATTTTTATTGTGTCACACTTTGGTGTTATTGATTGGCTTTTACACTGTTACACTGTCGTGTTAGTGGTCGATGGTTGAATTAAATTTTGCCACACTTAAGGTCAGAGGTCGTTCAGTGACCTTGATCGTGTCAAACTGGTGTCAAAAGTCAATGACCTTTACTCAATCGCTCACTAACCCACTCAATTGCTCACTAAATCACTCACTAACTACCTCATTCACTCACTCAATCGTTCAGTAACTCACTAATTCACTCACTGTCTCTCCCTCACACACACCTAATTAGCTATAGCCTACTAATTTTCGTGAATGCCATTGCATTTCACTAACTCAGTACACTTGAAAGACCAACTGAAAAGGTTTTTCCATAGACTATAATATACATGGACCGCTTGCTTTAGTATTTCTGCTATATGATGACTCGAAACACTGATTTTCAGAATTTCCGATTCGTTGTTTCCTTTGCACTTCCGTTTTATTGAATCGCTTTGATTTTCTCAATGAAAAATTAAAATAAAAATCGAAAGTTGTATAAGGCGGAAAAATTTAAGAAACAACGAGGAGCGTAGAAGTAATTTAAGACAGCCTTATTGGTTGCGCACGAAAAAAAGTTGATATAAGCTCTAAAAAAAAGAGCAAGCGGTCCATCTTATTATAGTCTATGGTTTTTCTCAAAGGGACGAGATTTGTAACAGCCTCATACGGAAGTGACCTGTTGGAAGGGAAATACATAAAAAAACACGACTCACTAAATCTATATTTAACCATTTTGCTACAAATAAGACCCAGGCAAAGATTCAAAACACGTGACAATATTCATTTTTCCTAGTCGATTTCCCTTCACTGTCGTCACTTCCCTTTGTTGTCGGAAATTTTTAAACATCTCAGGGGACGTCCATTAATTACGTCAACAAAATAGAGGGGGGAGGGGAGGTCTGAACAAGTTTGACAATTGTTGACATGGGGGACGGGGGGAGGTCGAGAAAAGTTGACGTCAACAATGTTACCTTTCATGAAATAAATAATGATAAAAATGTATTACAAAATTCTACATTTGTCCTGTGCCCCTTACATAGCAAACATGTAAAAACATGGTTTTACGTTAATACAAATAATATATCAATTATGGAAACTACTTATGACACGTCCTTTTTGTGTTCATCTTGTAAGTTTGTCGATCTATGTATGAATGGAAAATAATGCAAATGTTAGCAAGGCAAAGTGACCGACCAATAAATTGTAGCGAGACATGGTGGATGGAATAACAAAGGATCACAAACACGCCAACAAACTGTCAGCCGAGTACGTTCAGAAACTCATTTTTCTGCCGTTCAGTACATCTAAACTAGGCGCCAGAGACTGGTGTTCGTTATGTAAGCCATGTAGGCCTAAGCGATAGCTGGGTTTGGCAATATAACTAAAAACAACAATAGGCCCTCTCTGAGACTTTAATTAATGTTTGAAAAGCATTGAATGAAGTGTATTGTATGAATCCAACATGGTTATTTTGAAAGATTTCCTTCAGAAAAATAATTCGTGGCCCACCACTTGTCAGAAATACTTAGCCTGCCTTTCCTTTTAACTTCCCTAATTCTGATAAATGACTATTATATTGTTGCTGTCTACGTTATAATAGGTATAACTGTGAAACATTTAAATTAGATCGATTCGGCTTCATAGATCTATTTAGTAATTTTTTAGTTTTAATTTCTAATTTTCTGGAAAAACTGTATGAGATAAAAATGTATTAGTATCAGTGGCGTCGCCAGGATTGCAAGGTGTGGGTGGCAAATAGTGAGAGGTAGGGGACAGGGATAGGGTTATCAGTCACATGGGTGTCAAAAGAGGACATTGAGAGACAAAAAGGAGGACAAAGGAGGGCATTGTGTTTCAATTGAATAGTTTTCCAATAAACCCGTAATCAGTACAATTTTATTACAATAGCAGCCAATAAGTGCGTATTGGTAAACTAAACAAGAAACTGTTTTGTTAAATAACATATAAATTCACTGTAGGCTGAAAGGCGGTTTTCTTAATTTTGGGCAACTTTGAAAAATAAACTTTACAGCTCATACAGGAGTCTTTAAGAAAACGGATCATTTTTTTCTTGTACAAATGATCATACACTTGTTTATGAATTATATTCTTAAGAGGTTAATACTAGTCCTATGTTTAATACAAAACATTAAAATACTACAAAAGCCGGACATTTTAAATGTTTTTAGCTTTGCCTGCCGGACGGAGAACAATAGTATAAAAAAAAGGATGCATTGTCCTCCTTTTGCCGAACGTCTGGCAACCCTAGACAGGAAAGGCAACTATACCGTGTGTATAATGTGTGTGTGGAAGAAGACAACTATACCATGTGTATAATGTGTGTGTGGAAGAAGACAACTATACCATGTGTATAATGTGTGTGTGGAAGAAGACAACTATACCGTGTGTATAATGTGTGTGTGGAAGAAGACAACTATACCATGTGTATAATGTGTGTGTGGAAGAAGACAACTATACCGTGTGTATAATGTGTGTTTGCAAGAAGGAATAGTCAACATATGGTTAAAATAGAGGACAAATTTACAACTGGTGCACAATTTTACCCTAAACTAGTTAAAAATTAACAATGTATCAAAAGCTCATTAGTGAAACGTAAAATCAGAAATGATTAAATATTTCTATGAAAAGAACAATAATAAACAAAAAGAAAAGAAATATTGTTAAAATCCTCGGATTGGAAAAACAATGTGGAAGGGGCGAGTGGGGAGGGGTAGGAACCATGTTTCACCCCCCTCGTGGCTACGCCTATGAGAGTTAAAGTCAATTTAAAATCTTTTAAGTACGTTTTGAAATGTATTACAATTAACTAAAGTATAGACCTTTGCGTTTCAAATCTATTATATACATAAAAGCCAGCGTCTAAAATATTGTTAATTGTTATGGGGGGGGGGGGGTAACAAATTGTTGACGTAATTATATAGGGGGGGGGGTCCCTGAAAGTTTGACAGTTGTTGGCAAGGGGGAGGGGGAGGTAAAAATCGCCTAAAAATTGTTGCCGTAATTAATCAAATTAATCAAATTGCTACGAGATTTAGATTTTTCCTCTAAATAGTACACACATTTAAGTGCTCATATTAAACTAATTACTTGAAAGTTACGTTTTATGATTTTTATTAACATTTGGATACTGAATTCACTATTTACTATCAAAATAAACTTTTAACTCAATTTTGATAAAAAGCTCTTCACTTTGTCTTAAAACAAAACTCCACAATTCATTTGCCGACGTGAAAAGAACAAAAACAGGCGCCAGAATAGAAAAAATCTTGCAGAAGAGGAGAAGAGGGGGAAGTTTAAAACAAAATTAAAATAAACTTAAATCAAGTCCTTTCTTCTTCCTTGGCATGTATGTCACCATGTCCAAAAATTGTTCGTTTCTATTCATCATTATTTCTCGGAAAATATCTCTAAAACTGTGTATTCTCTCTCAGCGAAATTGGATCATTCACTTATTCAACGTTTCATTTTAGCTCATAGGCCTACCTTGTTCACGTTGACTTTCTATACCGATGCACTGAGTTACAACTTTAGCCGCATAGTCTGAATGTCATTAATATTCCGTTTTCATATCTCTCTCTCTCTCTCTCTCTCTCTATATATATATATATATATATATATATATATATATCACCGTATATATATATATATAGGCTACAATATAGTCTCTCTCTCTCCCTCTCTCTCTCTCTCTCTCTATATATATATATATATATATATATATATATATCTATATATATATATATATAGGCTACAAATCAACAATATAAACGTTTCATATTTTTATATTACCCAGTTTTATGCACTGCAAAGCCCATCCTTGTCAGGCGAAACCGAACAATTACAATAATATCCTTTTTTACTTCAATACAATGATCTTAACACTTTCCCTCCTCCCCACTCTCACCCCACACACACACACTCAAACATACATATACACTACCCCATTCAACATTCCCGCCCCCCCCCCCCTTCCACGCGTTTATAACTTGATCAAGTGAGGAGAAAGCCAAACAATATCACAAGAGCATTAATATACACACAAAACACGCATACATTATATACATAGATCTAGATCTATAAAAATAGACTATATAATATGTATATCAGTCCTTAAAGGTACAACGTTAGCTTTTCTACGCGGATACAGATCTACGGCGAGTCCTAACAAAAAATTCTTAGATTGAAGACAATCGCTGCCAACTTTTATATTTTTTAAAAAGCGTGCTCCAGTTCGTAAATAGCTTTGAAATATTGAACAAACTTCCCTGTTCCGCGTTGAACGTGGACAGATTTACCATAGACTGATAGACTCCTATAGATAGGCTCACACACACAGGTCTGAACCATAGGGTCCGTGAACACAGGGGGGGGGGGTGAGGGAGGATTCCAGCCCATGTCTCGAAAGTTTATAAGTCTTATTATAAAGTTATAAGACTAATTAAAGTTCTTAATATTCCTTTTTGGGGCATTGACCAAAAAAAAAAGGAGACCTCAAACTGCACAATATATTCGCCAATCGTCGGCATTGTTTATCTCGAGAGACGATCTATTTCTCTTGCAGGCCCACATGTGGCTAAAGTGGCCAATTCTGGAAGTACAGGCTCGGTCTATATTCGCCAATATTGGCCCAATATTAA
This sequence comes from Anisus vortex, assembly GCA_949126835.1. Lineage (NCBI taxonomy): Eukaryota > Metazoa > Mollusca > Gastropoda > Planorbidae > Anisus > Anisus vortex. The sequence goes on from OX421497.1 coordinate 6,165,943, forward strand.
GCCGTTTTCTGTTATCTTGCCGACTAGTGTATAGCTTTTAAAATTATTTTTTTTTTACCTTTGCACGTTCGTTTATTAATATTTCTAGGAAACTTGTATAGTCTAGGCCTACTCGTGTGATCGGTTGGCGGTGGAAAAGCCCCATGCCTCACTAGACTCACTACACCTAAAGCTGGTCTTGCAGGTGACATACATAGCTTTTTTTTTTTTGTAATATTCGCACTTCAAAAAAATAAAACAACGAAAAACCTCCATCGTTTCCTTACACATTCATGATTGGGGGTGTAGGGTCTATGCTCTAAACTTTAGGGGGGAACCGCTGATGTACGGTGGACTTTTAGAAGTAAGTACACATGAGTCAGTAAAATGTGTTTTCAAAAAATACTCAACACCTCCCCCCATCCACACATCACACACACACAAATCTGCGATATAAATATAACCACCAAAACAACACCTCCTCTATTCTAAGATTAAGAACACACACACAAACACGTACAAATAGGGAAGACCATAAGAAAGGCTGCACTTGCGTTGTTCAGGCTTACCTCGCCTCTTTTCTAAACAGGATACGTATAACATAAGAATGCATATAGAATAATACTAGCTAAATTCCCGGGCGTCGCGCCGGAGAAAAAAATAAACAGGCCATTCTAAGCTACAGATAAACATTTCATAAACTACAATGAACAGAAAGCTATAGATCTAAAATCAGGTTGGGAGGGGGGTGGAGGAGGTAGGGGTTCAAACGAAATGGTTTTTTCTTGTTTACTTTTTTTTTCAAGTTTTTTTTTCATGTCTGTCTAACAAAAGACCTGTGTTTACCTACTTGACCTCATCTTGACCTTTTCTTCGTTAGTTTGTTGTTGTTTTTTTGTTCATTTATTTTTAAGCTTTGCGGACTATGTGGGATAATGTGATCTAGTGGCAACGCGTTGGTTGGCAAAAAAAAGGTCCAGGGCTCAAATCCAGGATAAAATCGGGGTTACTTTTCATTTCTTTCAGGGCGTCTCAAGGTTATCTCTGAGCCTACCCAGCTCTGACGGGGGGGGGGGGCAGCTGGCTGGTCATCTACGTAGCTGTCACCAGTGCCTGTAGGCCTATTAGTTTTGTGTACCTACCTACCTAGTAGGGTTGCCATGTGTTCTGGTATCGAACTGGACAGTCCGGTATTGTATCAGACTGTCCGGTATAAAATTAGAAAAAAAAACAGACATGTCTTACTGATTTTTCCATGAGCGGGATAACAGGATGCAAAAGCTATTAGTTATTTTCTGAAAATGTATCTGGCAACACTACCTATCTACACATTATATATGTATTTGGAATCGAACCCTCGACCATCAAGAGGGCACGGTGGCCGTGCGGTGGACGTACCGAAGGTCCTGGGTTCGAATCCTGGTGCAGACTAGAATATTTCCCGGGTCTGGTGGGTGTCCCTGAGTCTAACCATTTCTGATGGGTACCTAGACCTTAGTTTGAGTAAAGAAAAGGCGGCTGTGCATAGTGCTGACCACACAATCACCCTAGTATGCCGTGGCCACAGAAACTGGTGAACGATGGTTTGCCGGCCCTATGCATCAACCATCAAACACCATAACAATAGTACTACAGTATAACAATAGTACTACAGTATAACAATAGTACTACAGTATAACAATAGTACTACAGTATAACAATAGTACTACAGTATAACAATAGTACTACAGTATAACAATAGTACTACAGTATAACAATAGTACGACAGTATAACAATAGTACGACAGTATAACAATAGTACGACAGTATAACAATAGTACTACAGTATAACAATAGTACTACAGTATAACAATAGTACTACAGTATAACAATAGTATTACAGTATAACAATAGTACTACAGTATAACAATAGTACTACAGTATAACAATAGTATTACAGTATAACAATAGTACTACAGTATAACAATAGTACTACAGTATAACAATAGTATTACAGTATAACAATAGTACTACAGTATAACAATAGTACTACAGTATAACAATAGTACTACAGTATAACAATAGTACTACAGTATAACAATAGTACTACAGTATAACAATAGTACTACAGTATAACAATAGTACTACAGTATAACAATAGTACTACAGTATAACAATAGTACTACAGTATAACAATAGTACTACAGTATAACAATAGTACTACAGTATAACAATAGTACTATAGTATAACAATAGTACTATAGTATAACAATAGTACTACAGTATAACAATAGTACTACAGTATAACAATAGTACTACAGTATAACAATAGTACTATAGTATAACAATAGTACTACAGTATAACAATAGTACTACAGTAGTACTCCTCTCAAAGCGTTGCGTTTAAAAACAAAGAGAGAAAAGAGAACAGAGAAAACGAAACGGTGAAAAGTTCGAATGACGTAATAGTTTTATGTGATGAATTGGAAAAGGGGGGGGGTCGGGCTGAAGGTTGGGAGTGGGGGGCGTGGGGGGCCTACAAGATAAGGTCCGTAACAACTCAAAGATGTGTTTACGTCTCTCCGCCAGCAGCTGTCATAAACTGGCTCACCCTGCACGTGAATCGTGTTCATCTTGTTGGGGGGATGGGGGAAATGGTTTGCAAAACATGACGTCATGAACTCAAGTTTTGTTTTTGTTTGTTTGTTTTTTAGTTTCGTTTTTAAGAAAGGAAAGAGAAGTGGAATGAGAGTGTTTATATTTTTAGTTTTTTTCTATGGCCATTAGTCATTTAAGTTCAAGTATGACTTCCTCCTAAAGCCTCCCCCTCCCCTCCTGTCCCTCTCACTATTACGGAACAAACGGCACAATAGAAAAAGCATCAATAAACAAACAAGCATTGCCTTTAACTTTGTCATAGGCAAAGAAATTTTATATCGCTCGAACGGTCAAAGGGGCATACAATACACGAAGCCCCTTTAAAATTAAGTGCCCTGGCGGGCCGTGGTCTAAGGCGAAAGTTTGAAAAAAACGTAGACATTGACACGTAGTCGACATTAGACTGATCAAAGTGCACATCTAGTTCCTCATGACCCTTCACAAAAAACTCAGTCCAATTCCGTTGGGGGGTCAAGCAAGAGGTCACTCACTAAGAGGGTTGACAAGATGAGAATGACACATTCTGATGGCATTTGAGTTGATCTTGAGGAGCCCGGGCGGAGGGAGGGGGCGCTGAAAAGGGGGGAGGGGGAGTCGGGAGTTGTTCCAAAGTGGCCGAAGACGTAGGAGAGCCCTATTTGATGTCTTAATGCTAATGGCAGTTAAATTTAGATCCAGGTTTTTTTTTCCTACAGCATGTGAAAGGAGATAAAAAAGCGGACCAAAATTAACCAGAGAGTCAAACAGTCGGACAGTGAGATAAACAGACACAATGATGGAAGGATAGGTAGAGATAGATAGATAGACAGAGAGAGACATGTTTTACGACTGACTGAATCACGGACAAACTGATAGACTGAATAACTGACGAACGAACAGAAAGGTATACGGACAGACAGACAGACAGGAAGACAGATAGACTGAAAGGTAGACAAATAAAAAGATAGATAAATAGATAAACAGATTGCTAGGTAGAAAGATAATAGATAGATAAATAGATAGAAATTAGAACAAATACTAATATTCCCCTTTCCAGCAGCGGATGCCCAAATTGTCATGCGTGGCTTGACCTGGGGTGGGGGGGTACATTTATAAAGACCCACACAAAATCCCGGAGGACTAACATTATAACACATTACCATATCCCAAGCGTGTCATCTAATCAACCGTGCTGGCTCATTGTGCGTCGAAACTGACACAATTTACACGGCCAGTGACGTCATTTCCTCGGTGAAACAAGTCAGTGGAGACGCCGACAGAATCAGAACAAAAACTAATTAATGCGAAACTTCTCAGGGAAGACAATTCTACACGACTTTGTAGAGAGACTGAGAAGAACAAAAAAGAGAGGAAAGGTCAGGGGTCATACGTGATTTGCATGTGAATGAGACGAATGTTTAGTGTATTATATTTTTGAAAGGTAAATGTTAAAAAGAAAAGAAGTTGAACAATTACAAAATAAGGAATATAATAATATATAAAAAGAAAAGAATGGGGCTTATGGTGGCAGCGCGTTTTACTGCTAAATGGCACCGAAGGTTCTGGGTTCGAATCCTGGTGAAGGCTAGGATTTTTAACCCGGGGCTGGAGGGTGTACCTGACAGACTGTGTATACCTAGCTCTGAAGGTTACCTGACTTTAGTTGGGGGTAAAGTAAAGGCGGCTGTGCATAGTGCTGGCCACACAATCACCTAGTATACAATGTCCACTGAAACTGATGAACGCTGCTTCACCGGCCCTATGGATCAGATTGGTCCGACGGGATACTTTACTGTCTAGAGAATTGATTGAGGTTTTGACCTGTAACTAGACATTTAGGAACTTTTAAAAAAAAAATTTTCTACCTGTTTTTAATAAATTGTGGCATTCGCGTGGGTTTTAATGTGTTCTATGACACTTTAAACAAAATGTAAAATGTTAGAGCCAATTTTTTTTTTATCATGTTGTGCACTTGTTTGTCAGACTCAAAATAGAATGGTCTATAGCAGGGGTCGGCAACCCCTTCAAAAAAAGAAGTCAAACAGACGAGAAGAAGATGGGAGGACGACATAAAGGCTTGGACCGACCTGTCCATCATTAGCTGCCCAAAAGGGCGGCACGAGACTGCGACTATTGGCGAGCGTTAAAGCAATAGTCAACAATGGTGGCCCAACAACCAGCCCACGGCTTATAAGATACGTGAAGGTGATAAACCCACACGTTATGGGATAGGAGAAGCTGATATCAAATGAATACCTGTCTTAATTAATACCTTTCCAACCAAAGATATGTTTAATTTAAAAAAATACATATTTCATGAGAAAGGGCAACTCTGGGGTCACACATATCTTTTCCTCGGTGACTTTTAGCTTCACTTTGTATAGTACATCTATAGCCCAACAAAACACAATCATTCGCCCAATATACTGAACATTTTTAAATCTTGGTCTAACGTTGGGCCAATATTGGGCCAATATAGTGTGCTTGTGCATATAATATCGCTACAGTTGTGTTGTGTAATCGTCCAAATGTACAGGTGGCACGTGACCTATCAGCACAAAGACGTATTCGATTATAGTCCATTACAAACACCGACGTATTCGATTCTGCTCCACTGTCACAACATTGACTGAAGGATTAGGGTCAATGAATGAATTATCTCAAAATGAAGAATCGTGTTTGTGTTGGCCCTGATTCAGGGGCGGGGCTAAAAAAACAAAACAAAATCGATCCGCCCTCCCGGTGTTACGGCAACAGTTCTCAAAATATAAGAAACGGAGACCAGGCTAAAACGTGTATTGGCAACCAATAGATGATCATTTGGTAATTACAACGATGTCACATCTGTCACAATAACTACAATAGTGGCAGTGATATTATTTTATGGTGGCAGCGGTCTCTTCGACACCCTGGAAAAACAACAACTGAAATGAAGGATTTGAACTTGTGACCATCAGACAAGTAATATAACTCGTCATTACTGAACCAGCAATACTTAGACATTATTCGTTTTTATTTTCATATGTAGTTTTCTCTGAATGGACATTTTTCTACAACCTCTGACCTTTGATACCAAAAAAAAGTTCAACAGAAAAAAAGGCATAGATAAAGATCTTTAACCCTTACAGTCCCGGGCGCGTATATAGCGGAACTGAAGGCAGCATAGATAGAAGTAGGTCGGTACGGGAAGGGTTAATTATTTGTAGAACTATGACCCGAAAGCAATGCTGTTGTCACACCAAATAGGATGAATTCGTGTCTTTGAAGACTCATATTACGCTCAAGTTACCAACACATAGCTTACTGTAAAGCAAAGACGTAAAGATAAGATAGACCTCTTGCTTTAATATTTCTGTTATTTGATGACTCGAATGACTTCTTTTCGGAATTCCCGATTCCTTTTTGCACTGTATACTTCCGTTTTATTAAATCGCTATGATTTTCTCAATGAAAAATTTAAATTAAAATCGAAAGTTGCATTCCGCGGAAACATTTAGCTAAACGTAAAAGCGTAGAAGTCATAATTTAAGACAGCGTTATTGGATGCGCACGGAAAGAAAAGAACATATAAGCTCTAAAAATAGAGCAAGCGGTCCATCTTATTATAGTCTTTGGTCACACCAATGGGATAAACTCTTTTTTTAAGATACATATTACGATAAAGTTACCAACACATACCCTGCTGTAAAGTGTAAAGCTAGATCGGTATAGGGCGTTTGCAATTACGTGACAAAAAGCACGTGATTTTTGTTTACTTTGAGTAATGGTGTACAAGTAACAATGGCCGCTGTATTAATAAAGTTTCATTTAGGCTCGAGCTTTTTTAAAATGATGTTTTGTCTTTTAAGTCTTGTTAAGATTTAAGCTGTATTATGTCTGTTAAATAAAGTAGGCTATTTTATTATTATCATAGACATAGATCATAGACTTGACTATATAGCCTATTCACCAACACTATCACTTGGCATCCCTACTGAGCCATTAGCCTAGCCTACGAAACATTAAAAGTGTAGGCCTATAAAGGGAAATTGAAAGTGTAAATAGGTCTAGCCGGCCCTAGCCTAATCACATTAATCAATTAATCTACAGTACTACTCTACTATTTACCTCCTTATTTTTTAGTAGGATAGCCAATATTCAGATGTGAATTTTGCATGATAAAGAAGTACTTCACCATTTTTGTACACCAATAGTGGCTTCTATTTACACAAATACGTCACTAAAAAACCTAAGCCACGCCCATTGGGAACGCTCTATTGTAGGTCTTAATTTTATTTTATATTTTAAATATCTGCAATACGTCACTACGCATGCGCTACATATCGTGTTTCACGTTGACATAGCGACGGAACGAGAGTTTAAAAAAAAAAAAACACCACAAAATGTCGGCCCATAACTCATTCAGTAAAGTTTGCGGAGTAAATAGATCTAGATCTATGCTCGTGAAATACAAATTGTCCGCAGTTTGAGAATTGCCCCTCCCCCATGTTTACTTTTCACGTTCTTCATGCTAGATTACCGCCCCCCTCTTTCCCACCAAAATTTTGCGCGTACTATGTTGATCTCCCCCCCCCCCCCACCTCGCAATCCCACAAACTCCTACACATGCATACGCTATTTATAGACTGTAATTCAATGGTGTTAAGTTTACATGCCGTATTAGAAGAAAAGAGGAAGAAATTTGAAGTAAATAAAGAACGAAAAGAGGGGAGGGGGCGAATTCATTAACTTACACTAAAGACTTTGTTTATGTTTTTTGTGCATTAGCGTCCTGTCAACAGCGATTGCTAATGTACTGCCTGGCTTTGTGATATTACTTTTCGGTTTTCCTTGGATTACAAATTACAAATTTATTTAGATCTAGCGCTATTCACAGTAAAGTCTTCGAATGCGCTTTACATTTCCATAATATGTTATCAAATAAATTAAATCGAAAAAGTGTGTTTTTCATTTTGTTTTTAAAATGTCTATATTGTCGGCTTGTATTAAAACAATGGATACAATAGCTTCTCAAACAAATAAATACGGGCGTCAAAAAATCCTAAAAAATCTTGCCCGCACAGAGCTAAAAAATGGAAAAATCGTCTGCCCAGTAAAGGGTTTGTGTTCGGAAGTTCATTCCACCACAGAGGGGCTACGAGGCTGTAGGAGCGAGCTGCAAATGTTGTTTTTTCTTCTTATTACGCTTGTTACCTTGAGCTGTAGATGGATTTTGTTTGAACGCAGTCCTGTTTTCTCTGTGTGTAGCTCGACCATGGATCTGATGTACTGGGGAGATTGATCATGGAGGCTTTTATAGAGCATAGTCAGAACTTTCTTAACTTAACGGTCTTAATTGTCTCATGAGGTGAATACCTTCCTTCTATATAGAAAGTTGTTACTTTCAATGCCCATTCTGGAGGTGATATGTGGCGAGGGGGAAATAGAGGTGTTAAAACCCAGGTCGTCTTATCTTAGAAGTTTACAAGACGTTTTTTTTTGTAAAGATTGTTACGCTCAAAACTGAACCCTTACAGTCCCGGGCGCGTATATAGCGGAACTGAAGGCAGCATAGATAGAAGTAGGTCGGTACAGGAAGGGTTAAGAGAAACGGCGAGGATTGCACGGCAAAGGGTAGAAATCGGACCATCGTCGACTAAGAGCAGGGCCAGCCAATCACTTGAAATCCCATTACTTAACCGTTTTATTGATATAACAAGCTAAATTCCCCGGCGTTGCTCGTGGGGGGTGGGAAATGAAGATAAAGATTTCATAAACTACAATGAACAGAAATAGTCCACACTTGGAATCATAGTTAATTCATTTCCTATACAGGTGTGACACGGAAGTGGTCGTGTTGGAGCGGATAAACATTGTGCTGACCACACGGTCATACACCTACAGTTAGCCGTGATGACAACCAACAAAAAAAAAATGATGTTACTCGCGTACTTTTAACTTATTTACTTTTGGTTTCATATTACTGCACTGTTAGGTTGTTTGTTTGTTGTGTTGCTATGGCAACATTCATGCAAATACTACTCTCTAATTGGCAATTGTCGTGCCTGAAATAACAACAACAACGCCTGAAAACACACAATAATACCAGGGGGGTAGAGAGACTATTATATAAGTTCTTCATAAACACCTGTACGTAATTTAATTAAATCTGCGACCTAGAAGTAAACCACGCCCCACCCTAGTGACCCCCTCCTCTCTCCTCCATCATCGATTTATCTGTATAAGCCCCCCCCCCACACACACACACATAAACATTCCCCCCCCCCATTTCTTTTCTAACATCAATAATAAGCTAGCTGCTCGATATTAAGTTGCTTAACGAGTGAGCTCAGCTCAGATTACCTACAAGATGTACACCAGTGATGTATGGACAGTGTAAATCGTCTACTCCTCCCGATTCTTTACTTTTTTTTTTTGGTATCGAAGGTGTCCATTTCTATTTTTCTCACTTTCTCTTTTGTTTCTTTCTATTTCTTTCGCCCCCTCCCTCATTTTCTCTCTTTCTCTCTATCTGTCTGTCTCTCTACCTCCTCTCTTTCCTTCCATCATTTTATCGATCCCTCCCTCCCTCCTGTCATTCCCAACTTTCCTTTCCGCAAGTGTACAAGTTTTCATTTATCAGACTTAGTCGTGAGAACCCCTACTTCGCTAAAGTAAGGAAAATGAGCCTAGATTACTCTCTTTAGGGCCCGGAGGACAAATACGCATGTGCTATGCAGTGTAGCCAAGTCACCAAACAGGCTAGTTGCAAACAGTTGACCGTTCTCATCCATCCTCTTCTCATACAATGCAGGGCAGTCTAATATCACATGCTTGACCGTCTCTTCTGCTTTCTCAGCAGTTACGAGACCGCGAGTCCAGGTTGTGGGGGCCTAAACCTGCTAAAAAAAGGGCACCCCTTATAGGGCGTTGCTTCCGAACGAATCTGAGCAGCTGTTTGCCCAATCCTTCTCATCTCTACCTTGCCGGACCAGTACAAAGGGCCCGCTAACAACAGGTTTTCCCCTCTCGAAACTAATTACCTTTCCAATTAATTGCTTTATCCACGCAGATTTAATTAATCCAAGGAGATAAAACTGACTAGTATGAACCTGAACCTGCTCCTTTGGTCTATTTTAATGTATGTGTATGTTGAAGGGGGGGGGGTATCATAGGAAGTGGGGACTGGGAAAGGGGAGGGGGTGATTCTTTCTGAGAGAAACTTTGAACGTGAGTGTATGTGTGTGTTGTGTGTGTGTGTATGGGGGGGGGGGAGCCTATTGCTTGCGAATATAGTATTTTGACCCCGCAACCTTTGACCCCGGCCTTTATACTTTAACCTCCTCCCCTTTTGTGTTTGAGTGAGTCAAGCCTAAAAACGAAATTAGCTGCTACGTGCCTCTACTGACCAGGAAGAGATTTGGACCGGTAAAGGGTTGTCCACGGAGGACGTCACGAGATTTTCACGTATTTTGTTTCTATTTAGCTCTATTTTTTTAACTGAGTTTTTATCTGAAAATATTTTTGAACTAGATCTTTTGAAAGCGACATATCTATGGATCCCAACCAAATGGTTTTCTTAGAATATTTTACTCTAGACTCTAGATTGCACTAAGCCAAAGCGACTTGTTATGGAACATTTGACTTAGTAGCTTTTGGTCAACGTTCAGTAGCCAGAATGGGGGAGGGGCACGGTGGTCGAAGAGTTCGGCTGGCGTACCGAAGGTCGTGGGTTCGAATCCTGTTGAAGGCTAGGATTTGTTCCGGGGACTGGAGGGTGGAGGGTGTCCCTGAGTCTATCCAGCTCTGATGATGGGTACCTGACATTACTATACTAGAAAGTCTCTTTAAAAACCCGGACGAGCCGAAGCTCTTTACTCCGGGGCGTAACGCATTAGAATTGAGTATTACTCCAGCCACCCCACGCCACGCCGAAAGCGTGGCGTGCCATGTAAAAGGGAAGGTGGTACCTGACATTAGCTGGAGGTAAAGTAACGTTGGTTGGACGTTGTGCTGGCCACAAATCCCCTTGTATGCAGTGGCCACAGAAACCTGTTGAACGCTGCTTCACCGGCCCTATGATCAATTTGGTCCGAATGGTTCTTTACTTTACTCACTTATATTCTTATATTTTAATTTATATACGGCCATAATTTATATACTAGTCATACATTTACATAAGATCCACGCTGATGACCTAGGCATAGAGACACATTGCCTGAATAATGGAGATGGTATACTGCGTGACCCCTTGTTTGTGCTCTATATAACATAATAATTGCCATAATTAATGCAGGGTCATGACTCCCGCTGATTAGCATATCGAGGTCGCACAACTTCATGAATGAGAAAAGAAACGAGAGTGGGTCAGACACTAAATTTGGTCAACATCTCGCGATAACAGTCCGAGTGGCCCCGATAACAGCAAACTATAATAATTATTTCCCTTTGATCTTATCACCAAGCGAAATGTCTTTTGCTGAATTGCACTATGTTGTGGTGTGCTATAATCATACTGTACCTTGCCGTACCGAGCCGTGCCACGCCGTACCTGCCAGTACAGGTCAAGTGGGTGGCACACTAGCATTGCCAGGTCTCGAGGCTCTAGGGTTCGAGCCCAAGCTAGACACCAGTATGTGCTGTCCGGACTGGGGGGGGGGGTGCTCCTGATTCTACCCAGGTCTGAAGGGTACCTGAGTGTTATTTAGGTTAGAGTTAAGGTGTCTGGGCATGTGTGCTGGCCACATAATCCCATTGTATGCCGTGGTCAGAAGTAAGTGACGAATGCTGCTTCACTAGCCTCTATGGATCTGCATGGCCTGACAGCGATATTTATACAAATGCATGCCAGAATGAACCATGCCATAAGGCAGGGGATGGCAACCTACTGCACGCGTGCCAGTCTTGGCGCGCAGAGCGATTTTCAGTGGCACGCTTAAGACTACCCAAAAAAAAAAGTTATTCAAGTCTCATCATCAAGAAATTGAGTGCTATAGCAGGTAGACTTTTAAAACTGTTGGCGCGGTGAATGGATTAGAAATCCCACTTTGGCACACTATCATCAAAAGTTTGCCGACCCCTGTTATAACGTGTCCTGCCGTGCTGGGCTGTATTGTAACTGTACGTTGAATGCGCAGTATAGTATAAGCCAAGTGTTGAACCATTTCCATAAATTAATGGAAGCAAGTGGCGCTCACAGTTTTTACGTGAACTAAGATGGTGGGGCCATTACTATGCCCAGTCGCAAGATATAGCTAACCGCTCTCCTCTGCATCTTCGTTTCCCTCGAATGTAGATTAAAAGAGATACACATATTTTCTTCCAGCGCAAAGAAAAATGAAAATAAACGTAATTTGGTGCTCGGTAAATTCGGCAACAGTGGATATTTTAAGTTTGCCAAATTTACCGTTGCCAAATTTACCCTTGCCAAATTTACAGTGATTCCATTCTTGTAATTTAAATCATATTAAAAGATAAAGGCCCCATGATGTCCAAAGAAATCCCACGATAAACGTTTCGCTGATCTTGTGCAGGATTTGAACCCCCAGACATTCAGATTAGCAAGTCGGGTCTTGTCACGTGACGCCCTAGCCGGTTGTTTTTTTCTTTTTCGTCTCTTTTTTTTATATTAATCACAAATGAGACAACTTAAAAGAAAAAAAGTTGGCTGACTGATTTATTGAACTACACGTTCTTAAAGATAACGGGTCGACTGACATTACACACGGAACATAACACACACACATACACACGTAAACACCTACACACGTACACACATACACACGCACTCATGTACACAAAGATCAAGTGAACGGATCAAACATAAACATGTCCGTTTTGAAGTTTGAACCCCCCCCCCCCTCCACCTCGCTTTACTCCCCCCCCCCCGGCACTACCATTGCACTCCCCTCACCCCCCTCGCAAACCCCAAATCACAAGTGACTGTCTCGTGAATGAAGATCGAGGTTAGGCGAGGGGGAGTCCCCCCGCCCCAGAGGGCATACACACTTGACTACACTAGCCGCGTGTGTGGTAAAAGGCAATAGGTCACGGGCATATAGCCGATCTACACATATTGATTGGTCGTGACCTTAACCCTTAGACGACTTCTTACGAGATGGCCCAATTGACCAGAAAGCTAACTTTTAGCCGTCAATCTTCTTCGCCCCCCTCCCTCCCTTAACCCCCTCTGACCAGCCAATTGCTTGTCCAAAATGAACCGCCATAACCTGCCTGTTTCAATAAACAGTTAAGGGTTAAGTAAAATCAAGAATCAACTCAATACCACGATGGAGCCCTGGACACGAAATATTTTTTTTTACCTTAGATCAGGGGTCTCAAACACGCGGCCCACCAAGTGGGTTTTTGTGGCCCGCTAGTAAGCTTACAAAAATGTACTATTAACCCTTCCCGTACCGACCTACTTCTATCTATGCTGCCTTCAGTTCCGCTATATACGTGCCCGGGACTGTAAGGGTTAACTTTCCTAAGACTCCAGTACTCTTGCAAAATTATATTATTATATAGATCTAGATCTATGTATATACAAATGTAGTTTGTACTCACTGTTTGTTACCATGTTAGTAAAATTAATGATAGTTCTCTTTGGTATAATTTTTTTGTGTCTAAATTGTAAACTGGTATATTATTAGTGATAAGTAGTAAAATGAGTTAAGATGAATGAAGTGGTTTTTTTTTGTTTACTAGGGTCGGGTTTTTGGAAGGGGGGGGGGAGGTGCGTCCCTTAACACAGCTGTTAAGTGATAGAAAGTCACATGTCTTTATTCCAGTTTGAGATCCCTGCCTTAGATATTGGGAGCGCAATGCACTGCCGTTAGACCACCATTTTGGTCCGCATGCGTTTTTTTGTGTTCTTCAAGTGATAATAAGAAATGTAGTGTAGATATGAAGAACGTTATGACATAACACACACACACGCTGTGACACATCAACACACACACACACAGACACTTACTATAAACAATATGTAGTATCAGTAGTGACGATATGATTTAATTGAAAGAAAAGGATGAGGTCACAGTATTTGTGCATGCATGTGATTAGCATCGATTTGTGTTTTCTTATAAAGTATACTGCCAGACATGTTGGCCCGCGAGTATTAAAGGCCGCTGCCCAAATTTCATAAAAGGAGAGTGACGTTCTGTGGGTTTTATCATGTCCTCGGTGCTCGGTAAATTCGGCAACGGTATTTTTGGCAAGGTAATTTTGACAAAGGTAAATTCGGCAACGGTAATTTTCGGCAAAACTTTCAAAACTGTAATTTTGGCAACGGTAAATTTGGCAAACTTAAAATATCCATATTATTCATGGAGGTTAGAAATGATAAACTGACGATTCCTTTACATAAAAAAAAAATCCTTTTAAAACAAAATACATTAACGTTTTTTTCGTCAGAGAAGGAAAGCGTTATTTATACTCTTTCTTTTATTAATTTATAAACATAATTTGTTGGCACAGTGTGCCAACCTTCCTCCTCCCCCCGCTCCAAACACACCAAGGGAAATATCACAATTCCAGTCTATCCAGTGGTGGGATATGGTAGTTGTTTTTTTTTTAATGGATCACGAAAAGTGATATGTTATATTCGTGACTGGGAGGAATTTAGTCAAAGAGATTTCCTTTCACGTTGCTAGTCAGGGAATGAACTCATCGATCGGTCTTATCATGAAACTCATTTCGACCTGACATTATCTTTCGGGGGGGGGGGGGGCGCTCTGTGGCCCGAGGCAGCGCGTTCGCCTGGCGTACCGAAGGGTGCTGGGTTCGAATCCTGGTGAAGGGTTGAATTTGTTCTCAGGTCTGGAGGGTACCCAGCTCTGATGGGTACCTGACTTTAGTTGGGGTAAAGTAAAGGCGGCTGGGCATTTTGCTGGCCAAACAATCCCCTAGTACAATCTCCCACAGAAACTGGCGATCGCCGTTTCATCGGTCCTATGGGTCAATTTGGTCCGACGTGATTACTTTTTTCCCCCACATAGTTAAGGTCAACAAAATCCGTATGTTATACTTAATATATGACAATGAGTTTTGGCCGACCCATGAACTTAGCCCCATTAAACATTTGGTCTAAAATCTTATTATCACATTACAGACGCTCCTTCTATAAAGAAGATTATTGCGCCCTACGCTCGTCCGTGGGTAGAGTCTAGCCCTGCATATCTATTAAATGATGTTAAGTTACCGATTTTCCTGGTTTGTTCAGGCAACCCATGCCATGCCCGGAAGAAAGAGTACTTATATGCATTTGATCTCGCATAGGGGATAAGGAAAGTTTTTTTGGCCTTGTGTTTATCTACGTTAAACATTTTAACGTTTTTGTGTTGTATTTCTAAATTAGAGTTTAATGCCTTATGTATTATAACTACTTCACTCTTTGCCTTTTCAGTCTTCTAGTAAAAATATTGGTATCAACTTAAGATACACCACTGCAGAAACCGGATGTAGGAAGCTTCACAGAAACCGGAAGTTTGGGCATCGGTGCCTGTAAGTGCCTTTGTTAATCAACTCGAGCGCACGACATGGCAAGCTTAATATTGTCATCGTGATAGAGGCGTGGCTGGGGAGGAGTGGGGGGGGGGGACAAGGGCGTGCCGAAGCAAAAATGTGCAGGGTCATCTTTTGTTTTCTTTCGCGTGCGTAATATTTTTTGTTTTGTTTCGTTCCGTTAATTGAGCCGAATGTGTTTGGGGTGAGGGGGAGGTAGGACAGGCCTTGTTACTCTGTAACAGTAACATCTGCGACATCACGAGACCGAGGAATGGAGGATGAAGTTGGGAGGTGTGTGTGGGTGGGGGATAACAAAATGGAAATGGCTGGATTGAATTAATATTCTATATTTAAAAAAAAAAATCTTCCATTAGACAAATAGCATCAGACTTCCTCTTAGACTTTCGATACAAATAATAAATAAGTAAATCAATTTAATAATTTAGGAGAGTGGTGGTCTTTTGGAAGAGCGCTGGATTATCGATCCGTTGGTCTCGGCTTGAAGTTCCGAAGAGAACACAAAAAGTGCCCGCCCCCCTCCTCTTATCCGTGAGCCTCATGTTCTCTGATAGTCTCTGATGGTCACGCAATATCTACTTGTGAAATCTGAAGCTGTTCAAAGTTGTGCATGGCCAGTAGCCTATTCGCACATACTGAGAGTACTGAATTTAAATTCATCATCTCTCTCTCTCTCTCACACACACACTCTGGAAAGCAACGGGATTATTTCCTCTGTATACTTTATCAATCAATCTTTCAATCAATCTATCAATCTGCGTGTTAACATATCCATGGCAAATTGATTCAATCCATCCTTTCCCTTCGTCACAAGTTGCTCGCATTAGATGTGGACGACCCTTTAACCTAGTTGTATTAAAGTCCACGGGAGACTCGACCTAGACATGCAGTCTATATAACCTCTTGCTAGGCCTATTTATAGCAGAGAGTCGGATTCCATTATAGCCACAATTAAAACCCTCGTAAAAGCACTCGCAGCTTCAAGTGGCCCGGTCGTTGTGGCGACGGACGGACATTTTATGGCACGTTTTACGTATAGGCTCTTGCGACACTCATACACACTTGTTGGACATAAATACTTTACGTTTGCGATGGCCATACGGACTTTTGCAATAGTTTTACAGAATTTTGAGTTGGTCATACAGACTTTTGTGTTGGTCATGTAGACAATATAGAGTTTTGTGTTGGTCATATAGAGTTTTGTGTTGGTCATACACAGGGCCGGCTCATCCATATGGGCGAACTATGCGACCGCCAAGAGCGCCAAATTTTGGGGGGCGCAAAATTGAAGATTTTTTGTTTAATCTGGGGATTTAAAAATATAAACTATATTAAAGCTTAGTGCTTCTGAGTTCTACTAGCATATGCAGTGGAATTACTGGATGCGATGAGGCGGCGGAATATCATAGTGAAGTGACGTGACCGTGACCATAAAGTCAGTCGTGAATCGCAAGTTGTGAGGGTGCTGAGATGTGTGATTTGGCAGTGCAGTTGTAGTTTTTGTGCATTTGCAGACTGTTTATTATGAAAACGAGTATATTAAATTCCCTAAGTGGCACAAGATGGTCCTGTCGAATTGATGCACTATCACCTCTGCTGTACCAGTTATCTCATGTTTGTGATGCTTTGGAAGAGATTAAAAATTTCTGAAGACGCTAAATGGATCTAGTGACAGTATTGCGAAGGTAGAAGCACTTGGGTTACTTCAAAATATCTCAGACTTCGAATTTATTGCTGCACTTGTCACATGGCACAACATTTTGTTTCAAGTAAACATAACTAGTAAAATACTGCAAGAAAATGACTTGAGTCTCCAGAGAGCAGTTAGTCCCCTGAAAAAAAAAACCGAGGCGGTTTTGGTTACAGCTAGAAGTGATTTAGAGTTCAATAGAGTTCTGGTTGATGTTAATGAAGTGGCAAAAGAA
This sequence comes from Anisus vortex, assembly GCA_949126835.1. NCBI lineage: Eukaryota > Metazoa > Mollusca > Gastropoda > Planorbidae > Anisus > Anisus vortex. Next base: position 6,182,967 of record OX421497.1, read on the forward strand.
GTTGCATGGAATAGAACCAGCTTTTGAGAAAGAGAAGGTCCGAATTCAAAAAAAGAAGAACAGGGTTGATTACGAATCAACAGATGAATATGTAAATATTGCAGGTAACCCATCAGAAAGTTTCAAGACCCACTTTTATGTTGCTGCTTTAGACACAGCTGCTTATGCAGTAAAAAAAAAAAAGGTTTTTCCCGGTTAAATAAAGTATCTGGGGTCTTTGGATTTTTTGTGCAACATTCTTGACTTAAAAAAACAAGACTACATCTAAGGTTAAGTCGATGAGCAAAAATTTGGAAAAAGCATTAACAATTGAAAAAGATGAAAGTTTGAATGAATCTGACATTGCTGCTGTACGTCAGTGTCCTGAACTTAGACTTCATACAGACTTTTACGTTGGCCATACAGACTTTTGCGTTGGTCACTCGATTTTTTTTCATAGGTCATACAGACTCAAAAACAATGAAGTCGCTATCTTTGTCTTCAGATTTGGACCTCTTTGGATGGGGACTTGACCTCTCTGGTATGTTACTTAATATTTTGGGGCCAAGAGTCCATACTTGGTCGTTAATGGGCAGTCTCAGGCCAAACTTCACAGAGATAAAAAAAAAAATGTGTCAACTTTTATAGTTTATTGTAATTTTTTTTTCTGTCGTAATATTAATTTAAGAAATAACGATTTATTCTGTTCAAGGAATCTCTTAGACATAGGCTAGGTTTTACATAAACACGACACGCCCAGAATTTCATCCAATCATATAACACGGCAAGGGTGTGTGGATGATGTAGATATCCAATCAGTGGACAGAAAAAAACAAGGTACAATATCATTGGTTTAAAATAATCTAGCAATACAGTAAGCTGTGTTTTACTTGTGTGTGTGTGTGTGTGTGTGTGTGTATGTGTATAGGTGTGTGTGAGAGAGAGCTGGAGAGAGAGAGAGAGAGAGAGAGCGAGAGAGAGAGAGAGAGAGTAGGCCTGTGTGTTTAAATATACCTACGGCTGTTAATTAACTCCAAGGTACGAGAAGACACCGTGTGAATAAGAGAGAGAGACAGACAGACAGAGAGAGAGAAAAAGAAAGAAAAAGAAAGAGAGATAGAAAGAGAGAGAGAAAGAAAGAGAGGGTGAGAGAAAGAAAGAAAGAGAGTGAGAGAGAAAGAGAGAGAGAGAGAGAAAGAGAGAGAGAGAGAGTGAGAGAAAGAGAAAGAGTTAGAATGTATGAGAAAGGCAATGCAATATAAAAAAGTAAGAAGGTAGGCATAAATGCAGGAAAAAGACAAAATGAGATAATAGAAGACAGGAGAGTCGGATAGAGAGAGAGATACAGAGATGGATAAAGATATAGTAAAAGGGATATGGGGAAAGTAAAATTGTGTGAGAGAGAGAAAAAGAGAGAGAGAGAGAGAAAGGTGTGCGTGAGGATGTACAAAATTATTGTCTTGTGATCTTCTATAACGCACTGTGTAGCCTATGTTAAAATAGGCCCTATAAATAACCATTATTATTATTATTAGCAATGAAAATCCAATCTAGAGAAAATAAAACTGTTTAAAAACCCCGCTGTAAAACTATTTTAATTACTTCCTTTTGTACTTCATCTGATTTTGAAAAAAAAAAAAATTTGATGAGCTCCCAGGTTTTTGTTTAAGTGCCCGCCCTCGAGATGTTCAAATCAGATAACCCAGCACGCCCTCACCCTTAAAAGAAGTCTAGATATGAAATCTTGTGTAATTTTGTTATCTTCCAGTCAGCGGCGTTACCACGTTAGCATTTTATGGAGGGGTTTTCAAGTGGGGGAACATAGACCGCGGCTAGAGTACCGAAGGTCCAGGGTTCGAATCCTGAGGAAGGCTATAATTTGTGTCCCGGATCTGGAGGGTAGGCCTATCACTGGGTCCACCCAGCTTTGATGCTGGCCACACAATCCTTTAGTACGCCGTGACCCAATGGCACGCGGAAGACCCCCAACAAAAAAAAAGGAATTCAATTCGCTTCTCTGCAAGACATTGAGTGCTAGAGCAGAACGACATTTAGTCTTTGTGGCCCGCTGAATGCTTAAGAAATCTTACTTTGACACACTATTATCTAAAGCAGGGGTTCCCAACCTTTTTGGGCTCACCTCCCCTTTTACAATTTTTTTCCGCTCACCGCCCCCCAACTTAATTTTAATTAAACATAAGTATTATTAATTCTAAAACAAATAGATCTATATTTGTATTATTAATTTAAAAATATAAGAGACTTATTTAATAGCACTATATCATGTAATTTTTATAATTATTAATGTTTAATATATAAACTCCTTAAATGGAGTCTAAATGGACAAAACAATTAATGCAGGAAATGTTTATTTACAACTGTTTAACGTAAATTTATTTAGTCCTGTAATAATTAAATCTTGTTGTGAATACCATAATGTTGAATGTACATAAAGAAATAATAATAATCTGTAATATTTGTAATATTACAAATTACAAAACAGAACTTGTTCGGCATCACTATTGAATCAAATGTGGCAACATTTGTTAATTAAAGGGAGATAATTAACCCGTTTCATTTGAGTTAATATTTCTGTATTTTTTTCTTTTATAAACAAAAAAAAAAAAAAAAGCTTACATTTATGACTTTGAAATTATCAAAATGTAAAAAATATTTTAAAATGATATAAATATTATATGACTAAAGAATTTATATGTATATTTTTAAACATTACAATAACTATCCAGTTTGTATAAAAACTAGGTATCTATACCACTTAATTATAGTTCTTGACCAATGTACATAAAATTCAAACTGATTAAATGACATCTCGGTAAAACTGTACGGTAAAAGTTATATAAAAATATCTATAATATTAGCATATGTTAGGGGGGCAGTGATCGGTCAGCAGGGTTGACAGTCCGGTGAACCAACAATAGGACCAGCCGGCCGCACACCATATTTGCCAAATACTGACCCTCTATTTAATCGAAAAGTCATTGCGATTCCTATTTCTTATTAGTATAATAATATGTATGCCTTCTGTTGGTGGATATCAGATATTTAACAACACTAGCGTTTACATCACATTTAATCCAAAAACTAATCGATTCAAATAGCTGAGGTGTTCAAATTACAACATGTAGACTTGTACCGCCCACTTGCCCTTCACCGCCCCCAATCGCCCCCGGGAATGTCAGCACCCCCCCCCTAAAGCTTCTCATCGCCCCCCGGGGGGCGATAACGCCCCCGTTGAGAACCTATGATCTAAAGGTTGCCGACCCCTGTGTAGTCTTTTAGATACTGTATCTTTTTGTAAACTAAGCACAAGTAGAGAAACATATTTCACTCTGCTTGTTGAGTCTAACTAAGTGTACCGCCCCTGATATTTGATAACTCGGTTAGGTTGTTGTTATTGTTTGTACATAAAGTAAAAGTAAAGTACCCGTCGGACCGAATTGATCCATAGGTCCGATGAAGCAGCGTTCACCAGTTTTTGTGGCCACGGCATACTAGGTGATTGTGTGGCCAGCACTAAGCACAGCCGCCTTTACTTTACCCCAACTAAGGTCAGGTACCCATCAGAGCTGGGTAGACTCAGGGACACCCTCCAGACCGGGGAAAAAATCCTAGCCTGCACCAGGATTTGAACCCGGGACCTTCGGCTCGCCAGTCGAACGCGCTGCCTGCTACCATGCCCCATTTTTTTTACATAATTGAGCATATAATGTTTATATTAAGTTTAATTCGTACATTTAAAAGAATCCGACCGGTTTAGCACGAAAAAGGGAGTTAACCGGTTCTTAAAATTATTTTTAACATTTCGCGAACCGGTTATTGCAAGATCACAGTATGCTCGTATAAATCAATACGTATGATTAGTCATCGATAGCTAAAGATTTACTTATAGTTGAAGAACCAGTTCCTGGACATTTTGGGATTCATTCATTGCTTATGGACATACCATAATTTTTTACTTGTAGGAATGCGTAGTAAAAGGCATTCATTCATTCAAAAGGATTGGCCTTAATCGTAATCGTATAATGTTACAGACGATCCTTCGATTAAAAATAAAAAATGTTACCACCTACGCAGGTCCGGAATTTAAGTCTAGTCTTGGATTTTATTTTCAGACAAATGGCTTATGCCTATGATTGACGATATGTTATTGGTTTTACTAAATATTTAATGCTGCCCGTTCCTTGCCAGAATGCAGCTATGACATATGACAAAGTTTACATGACACATGTTATATAACATTGGATATATGACATAGGATATATTATGATATAGGACATATTAAGACATAGGCAGGCTATATGACAGTGGACAAAAGACATAGGATATATAACATAATATATATAACATAATATATATGACATAATATATATGACATAATATATATGACATAGGAAATATAACATAGGATATATTATGATATAGGACATATTAAGACATAGGATATAAGACATAAGAGATAGCACATATGAAACGTGTTTTTTTTATTTAAATCAGCGTATTTTATTGAATATATGTCATTGTCTTGTATTTCGTGGTTATAATTTATTGGTTAACTTTATATCTTAAATCTTCCGAAGTGTTTTCTGAAGTTGTTGAACGAAATACTGAGAAATAAACACATGACAACCCGTTTCACTTTCAGCCTTTCATTTTCCACTTCTATAAATCATGCAAATAGATAATACAAAGATTCATAAACGTCTTGCATTGAAAACAACAACCACCTCCCCGTTATCAACGTCGCCTTCTTTATCTCGGAGATATATATATATACGTCATAGGAGCAGGTAAGTGTGGTATGATAGGGCGGGGCCGGGATGGTGGGCTTGTGATGTGTGGGACATGACGACAAGTGTAATTCACTTGAAGTTTAAGTATATGTGATGTGTGTGTGTGTGTGTGTGTGTGAGAGAGAGAGAGAGTAGAAGGCTACATGTCTACAAATGTGAGTGATTGAGTAGAAAGCTACCTGTGTGTGTGTGTGTGTGTGTTGTCTACCGGGATGGAATGTCGCCGAGGAATGCTGCGGCCGAGGGGCCAATAAAATCTGTAGGCGACAATATTGCGTGGAAAGAAGAAAAGCCTCGATGGCCGGGCAGGGTGCGGGCCGTCGCTTAGGGGTGTGTGGGGGCGGGGACACAAAAATGTAGGATGTGTGTGTTTGGATGTGTGGGGGTCGTAGTTACTCGAATATTACTTAAGTAATACAAACATTGGAGACGAGTGACTTGTATACATTTTTCCAGACGTTCCTTCTAGATAGAAGATTATTAGTAAATTATTACGTCCACTAGGCCAAAATTTCCCACATCGCGGCGGAGATCGATCGGCGGCAAGGATAGAACCAGCGACGTGTCGGTTGACAGTCCGGTGAACTAACCGCAGGACCATGTGTGAGAAACGTGATCACAGAGTGGTAAGAAATATTTGCTGCCCTGGTGCTAATATATTATATGGGCGGATTAAAGCAGAAGTTAGGGAGACGAGTCTAACGTCCCAACGGAAGAAGAGTAGCGTGAACAGTGGTCGAGTAACAGCGTGTTCGTATCGCCATTCCAAGTGTCTTAGGTTTGAATCCTGGTTAAGGTATTACCAGGGTCTGGAAAATGTGTTCCCCATTCTACCCAAATCTCCTTGGCATTATGGCGGCTGGGCAATGTGCTGGCCATACAATACCTTAGTACTTTGGTAAACGTATGCCTATATTTTTACTTCAGTAGTATAAAAAATGAAAAAAAAAATATCATGGGGCTCCAAGTAAGCTAAGTCCGGCCTTGTAAATCAATGTTAAAAGAACATCGCCATTACAATCTATTCTAAGGAGTGTCTTCACCTTTACATTATATGTTTCTATATGTATCTTGTTATCTTTTTGCCGCACAGCCGTGTAATAATTTATTCAGGACTCTAGTCCTGTTACACCTATCTGTTACTTTACTCCAGTTCTACAGGTAAATTGTCAACGTCAGCGTTTCCCAAATATTATTTTTTCTTGGCCCGTTTTTTTTTTTTAAATAAATATTTCTATTTGTGATATACTGACATTTTTTTGTTTTTTGCGGACTATAATATGGACACAGTGGTCGAGCGGGCAGCGCTTTCGGCTAGCGTTCCGAATGTTCTGGCTTTGAATCCTGGTATAAGTATCACATCGGACCAAATTAATCATATGCATAGTGAAGCAGAGTTTACCGGTTTCTGTGGCCACGGCATACAAGGTGATTGTGCGGCCAGCACAAAGCCCAACCGCCTTTACTTTACCCCAACTAAAAAAAAATAAAAAATTTCAGCCTTAACCGGGATTCGAACCCAGGACCTTCGGAACGCCAGTCGAACGAGCTGCAGCTTGACCACCGTGTCCCCGTGATAGCATATATACAAACACCATCGGTTGTCTGTTGACATGATATATCTGTACGCTTACAGTTCTTGCCCCCCCCCCCCCCACGGCTGGAAACCGTTAGTGTCAACGTGAGGCACAGTTTTCAATCTATTGGATTATCTTATCTCTATGTGGGGGAGACCAGGATTGTCGTCTGGTGTCCTGGGCTGTCATTCTAGTATTCGAGTGTGGAGATTGAGTGAACATTCACTATATTTACTATCGTGTTATCAACGAATTCCCTTTACCCATAAAACCCTTGCAACTTGCAACCCACAATCAGCTTTCGTACCAGAAGTGTTTTAGCATTGAGGGGGTGGGGGGGGGGGAAGGGGGGCACAGCATCTTTGCTGCACTAAAAGAATAAACAAATATCTCTCTATATATAAAGTAGACTGTGTGTGTGCAACCAATCATATTAGTTAATTTAAAGACACGTGACATTATTGTCTCTAACTATACTTTTGCGATTTCACTTCTCCAGTTAGTCTAATACCCTTTTTTCTACATTTTTTTTTTAAAATAATATTTCTTTAAAAGAAAAGGATCGTAAATCTACGAGCTTTACCGGGCAATTTAGATTTTTGTTAAACAAAAAGACTTGCCTCTTTTTTACCCGATTACAATATTTATTTTAAATTACTTTCCTTAAAGTCTCCAGTAAAAAACAATAAATATTTTTTAATTATTAGATTTATAGCTTTCTGTTAATTGTAGTTTATAAAGTGTGTGTTATACAAGCCTGTTTTATTTTCGCCCGGGCAACGCCGGGCTATTAAGCTTGTATATAATATATAATTTATATGTATTTTTTTTTTAATTTATGGTGTCTTTTAAGCACAACGGCCTGAGAAAAAAAGAAGAGTTAATAAAAAAGAGCTATCATATTATGATCACCACGTGGTTTTTATGCTGTGTCAAATTCTGCATAATTTATGTAGCACAGTCGGACCGAATAGCTAGCGGTTCTAATCCTAATATGAAGAGAAAAAAGTGAACATCATTAATAACCATTAAAATGCGAACTAACATGAAGGCGAATCATTTTAAGATTATTTTTTTTAGTTGTAGAAACAAAATGGCGGGCTTCACTTAACTATATTATAAGTGATAAAACAATATCTACTTTTATAAAAGAAAAAGAATCAAATTGATCCATAGGTCCGGTGAAGTAGCGTTTCCCAGTTTCTGTAGCCATGGCATACTAGGTGATTGTGTGACCAGCACTATGCACAGCCGCCTTTACTTTACCCCAACTAAGGTCAGGTACCCATCAGAGCTGGGTAGACTCAGGGACACCCACCAGACCCGGGAAAAAATCCATAGCCTGCAAACAGGATACGAACCCAAAACCTTCGGTACCGTGCCACCAGCTAGTTTTGTTCGGTCTTACAAATCGGGGCATAGCCCTAGCATTTATAGTTATGTTTCTTAGAATGCTTCTACTTTCAGTCGTGGAATAGAATTTCGTTTCTAGTTTAACATTTTATATTCTTAAAGTGTATAATAAAACATAATGTATATAAAACAAATACACAAATCTATTTAGTAATAAAAAGAAAAAAAATATGTATGATTAGTTTTTCATTTTCTCTCCTCACCGCTGCATGTAAGCTACACAATTTTATTGTATATATAGATTAGTGATGAAATACCGTACTTGTATAGGTTATAAACATTTTTTGGAGTAGGCCAACATCCGCTACCCCCCCCCCCCGTTTTTTTTTTCTTTTAACAATGTCACGTGACACAAATGCACAAGGGATTAGTAGCCCAACGGTCGGCAACCTATGGCACGCGTGCCAGACTTGGCACGCAGAGCCTTGTTCATTGGCACGCGGAAGAACCTCACAAAAAAAAAAAAGCAATTCAAGTCTTTTTTACGAGAAAATGAGTGCTAGAGCAGAACACATTTTTAAGCTTTTGTCACGCTGAATGAATTAGAAATCCTACTGTGGCACACTATTATCAAAAGGTTGCCGACCCCTGTTGTCAAGGACAACGTCGGCACACACTCGCGCCCATTTGAGAACCGCCAAATTATATGAGAATAACAAACAAAATATGAGAGGGGGAAGAAATGGGGGGGGGGGGGTGATATAATACGCCCGCCAACGCAGACACATCACACAATATTTTGTTGCATGGTTTATACCCCCTTTCGCCCCCTATTTCCCTCCCTTTTCTCAGAGGCAGACGATAATATTATCTCCCTTCAGATCATTTTCACTGCTCCCGCGCTGCGGCTGACACGTTGGTACTGGGGGGGGGGGGAATAGGACACGTGACGTCTCTCGTCATCACCACACCGACACCGCGGCTCTGACGTCAAAAGGTCTGGAGGGCGGGGGACCTGGGGGGGGGGAGATGTTTGACTTAAGGTCGGACAGATGGTAGGTGACCAGGATGTGTGGGCCCGGGGGGGTGGGAGGATTGACAGTCAACCAAAAACGTTTGTCAACTTCAAAATGGGCAAACAGAAGGGAGGCTGAGGAGGAGGTTAATTTTGAAAGGAAAAATAAACCCGGGAGGCGGCCATCGCTTTTACGGGCTTAATATTTCTGGGAATCCCCAAAATCTATTTTTAGAAAAAAAATGACGATGATGATGATGATTGCTGGTGTACTTTAAAAAGCAGAACGGGTGATTGATTGGCTATGGGCATTTGAGACAGGAGCAGAGTTTATGGATAGTAGGTATTGATTACTATTGATGGCTCTGCCCACATGAACATCCCACAGGCGATCATCAAAAGGTGGGTGTGACGCCTATGTGCTCACTAGGGGAGGTTGTTCGTGTAGGGGGGGAGGGGGCTGAGCGTTTTCGACACCAAATATGTTTGGTATTCAGGGGGCCTAGATAGTGTGACAGGAGCTTCAATATGAACTCTCCCCCCACCTCCCCAAGGGCTTGTGTTTCACGTTGCTGTAATATGCAAGACATTCAAGGAACACATTCAACCAGGGCTATTGGTGAGGCCGGCTGGTCCTGCGGTTAGTTCACCGGACTGTCAACCGACACGTAGCGGGTTCTATCCCGGCCGCCAACCGATCCCTGCCGCCCTGCATGAGTTTTTGGTCCTCTTGGACGTAATAATCTTTTAAAGCGCACTGAGCATGCATAATAGCATGGATAGAAGCACTCTAACTTAGCCCCTGACTAAAGTCCCACACGGTGTGACACGGGGTGCATTATTATTTAGAGTCTAGATGTCAGGAATTTTTTTATTTTTATTTATCCAATTAAATGCAAACTTAATGCTTTGAGTTCTACGGGTAGACTTGCTTTATCTAGACCAGGGTGGCGTTAGCACTCACCCAGAGGCCTTACTCACGTAGGGGTGGTAGGCAATGTTTTAGATGTTATGGGGCCGGTGAAGCAGCGCTCACCAGTTTCTGTGGCCGCGGCATACTAGGGGATATGTGACCAGCACAATGCCCAGCCGTCAGGTACCCATCAGAGCTGTGTAGACTCATGGGCACCCTCGAGTCCCGGGAAAAAATCCTAGCTTTCACCAGGATTCGAGTCCAGGACCTTCGGTACGCCAGCTCGACGCACGGCCACTCGTGCCCCTATAAGATTGTCCATATTTTAGATGTCAAGATTATGCAATATTTCAGACATGGGGAATAGGCCTAAGGATAAGCATTTTTTTTTAGACTTAAGACTTTTAGACTTTTAAGTTAAAATAGGCATTATTTTAGATTTCAAGGTTAGGCATTATTTTAGATATTAGGGTTTAGTCAATATTTAGATGTTATGTTTAGGTAATATTTTACGTATAAGGCGTGTTCTAAGTGTCCTTAAATATAACTCTTCAAAGATATTAATATTGGTATTTCGTTTATCCAATTAAATGTACTGTTTTTTTAAAAACAATAGCAACACAGATATATGTGGAAACCCACACAGTTCGACAGCACTGGAGTTGTGACAATGCGTGCTTATCCCTGTTCGATCATACCTGTCAGAGAGAAACCATGTTTTATTATAGGCTTTCCCTACACCTGCAAACACACTCTTCCTCTTCTTCTTCTTCGCCATTATCAACTCCTAGTGGAGCATAGGCCATCAACAATTCTGCAAACACACACCACTTAACACAGTGGCGTAGCTAGTGGAGGGGAGGGGGGGTCCAAATTCGAAAGTACCCCCGGGCCCCTACTGAGGGGGGGCCCTAAAGGAGTGTCCGAATTGTTTTTTCTCATATCATAATGTCGAATGTCAAAATGCAGGGGGCCCTAAAAAGGCCAAGCCCCCCCCCTCCCCCAGGGCCCCCAAATCCTTAGCAACGACACTGACTGGACATTGTTGTATGCTACTCTACACACCAGGCTTGCCCAACTAGATTTTGTTTTGTACTGGTGAAAACAATCATCAGTTTGTTCTATCCAGTAGACCTACACAGACAGACAACAACCAAAGTGCAGATAGCATTACGTTGCATAAGCACAACATAATCCGTGCTAACACTTTATGAATGGTTTGATTCACAGTGAAGACTTTGTAAAATGCTGATCTGAAGGCTTTATTGTTGAGTAGTTTAAGCGGTAAATAATAGATTAAGAGTATTCCTATAGTATACAGACTGTGAATGAACAGGTTTTAGACTTAGGGAACAGTTCGCAAGAATAACACCAATAGTTAAATCACACAACCTAGGAACACTAGAGCAGGGAGCGGCAACCTACGACATGCGTGCCATACCTGGCACGCAGAGCGATTTTTTAAAGGCACGCGTCTTTTCTAAAAGAAATTGACTGCCAAAGCAAGATACATTTTATGCTCAGTGCACGCCGATTAAATTAGAAATCCTACTTTTGTATAATATATATCAAAAAGTGCCGACCCCTGCACTAGATGACAGAAGAGCAAAGAGTAAAGTAGTAATAATATATAAGGCATTCGAGTCTTAGAAAGAAAACACAATAACAATATATTACAATGGTCAGATTAGGATAGTCCAAAGGCCTCTTGAGCCTAGTTTGTACAATTTCACTACTTCTACTGAAATTTTCAAATGAAAACAACACAATTTTATTTAATTGTCTCATTGTATTTCATATTGTAGCCGACGAGTTTGTTTACTAGAATATATTATATGCTTCCCACAATTAGCTTCTTACTGAAAGAATTTGTCATACGCTAGAATGTTTTTTTTTTTTAAATGGCTAATTGAAAACAATTTTGCCCCCAAATTGTGTATTTATCAAGAACAAATAACAGTTCAAATATTGGTTTTACACTCTGCAGACGTCAAATTGTGTATTTATCAAGATCAAATAACAGTTCAAATATTGGTTTTACACTCTGCAGACGTCAAATTGTGTATTTATCAAGAACAAATAACTGTTCAAATATTGGTTTTACACTCTGCAGACGTCAAATAAACATAAACGTTCGAACGGGATATTTTGTTGCGCTGGGGAAAAAAAGTCATAGTCTATAGATAGTGTTTGTATTGCATTGCGTGTGTTTGTGTTGCGATGTGTGATATGTGTGTGTGTGTGTTTGTGTTGCGTTGTGTGTGTGTGTGTTTGCGGTGTGTGTATTTATGTGAATGCGTGTTTGTGTACACCAGGATATTGTGTTGACATTCGACATGTCTTCGGTTCAATGGTTTCGCAAAATGGCCCAGCAATTTCGTTGACGGAATTTACGTGCGATGATATTGCTGATCTTACATTGACAATATTGCCATTGACCTCGACAATATTGAAGAAATAAACGTCCACATTTCTACACATCATCCTGAAAACTAAAAATATAGATATCTAACTTAAACAATAACAACTACAAAAAGTAGTCGATTAGACGAGCTCTTGAAAAAATACATCATTTGATATTATCATTACAACAAACTGAGTAGGGTAGCCTACATATGTCAACACGTAATGATGACGATGTACCTTCTGGTACAGATGTCAAAATAGTAGGATATCGGTATAAATATTAACAAAACATTTTAGTGCAAAATACCAATATAAACTATTGGAACAGTTGCTAACATACTCTATGCAAGTACAAGGCTCGGGAGCTGAACTAACCACATGTACAATAAATGCCTTTGTCAAACTTGTATCTAGCGTCAAGCTTGGCTTGCGACAATTTCTATGGGATTCGCACCAAACGGTCGCAGTATGTCCCGGTTCTGCGTCACTGACTCCCCTACGCTCCAAAGGCCCTGCCGTCGATCTGTTAAGCACCGCTGCTTGTTCTTCTAAGTCTGCCTGTCGGATATACTTCAATCTTTTTTTTTAAAGGAATGCCGTTGTTAGTCTGCTAAAGAGTTTATGAATTAATATTTGTCTACGAACTCTAAGAACCTGTTCGTATGCATATATCTATGTGCCTTACAAAGTGTGTATCTATTAACAAAACAACACACACACACACAAAACAAAACACAACGAACGTTGTGCCGTAATGTCGTAGATCTGGTTGAAAAAAATGGTATAATTGTCCCACACACCCAATTTCGAACATTTGTGTACAAAGATATTTTTTGCCAGTTTCTTTCATACCCAGTTACCAGTAATACAGATATTATGATTGTTTGAATCATAGAAAACCACACATCACCATTTGTGTATGATCTGCAATAGTAACGAACAACAAAACACAAGGCCACAAAGTCTTGAACGCCTTGCAGGAGTTTTTTTTTTCAGAAGGAACATCTGTAAACTTATAAGAATGAAATCCTCAATGCGAAAGGCGCAGGGGATGCCCCCCCCCCTTCCCCCGCCAGATAAAATCAAAGACATTAAGACACGCAGCATTATAGAAGATTTATAGGGGTCTCAAGAAATAGAGGACGCGCCTTCCGTCTCCTACGTCCAGGGTGTAACGATGTTAAAGATGTTATAGGGTGTATTAAGGAAAGGGGAGGGGGGGGGGACACCAAGATCATGTCCGCGATTAAACACCCCGCAGCAACCGCATAACACAAGGTACGGTCTTCGCAGTACATGCACTACACTTCTCTCCCAACGTGCGGATTTCCCATTAGATCATTAACGTGGTGTTTCGCTCGTATACCTGTACTGTCGCCCGGTAGCACAAATTCCCAGACTATAGGTCTGGACATCCAGGCACCGGGGCTGGGTTTAGACACGGGCTGTTACGCTCATTGCTTCCTTCCCACCGAGTCTCGGACCACCGGAGTACTCTTAATGCATGCGTATCGGTTGTTTCCACACTTCGCCAGCGTTGAGGGCCCATGTGTACAGAAGTCCATTATAGAAGAAGCAACTCCTGCAGGCAAAACACACAATATGAAGTCAAAAGGCCAGCAGACAGCAGAAGGGTGGTATGGTAGCCTGCACGGACAGGGGGGCCTATGTTCTCCAAGGAACCAAAAGGACATATTTACATGATGATGATGCATTATTATAATGTTGTTAGACTGGAGCTCAATCAAAGGTTAGTAGTAGTATCCCGACAGTCCAAATTAATCCTTAGGGCCGGTGAGGCAACGTTCACCATTTTCTGTGGCCATGGCACACTAGGTGATTGTGTGGCCAGCACAATCTAAAATACAAGATCAGGGTTTTCTCAGCTGATGAGGCTTAAGTAATTCATTATGGTTGGTGGAGGCTTCCAGTCTATGACTTCAGCGGCACATCACGTCGTATCAGCGGTGAAAATAAAACGTGGTTTTCACCTTTTTCGCAGTTTTCACGTTTTTTCGTGGTTTTTACGTATTTCTTTTTCGTGGTTTCCTCATTTTTTTCACGTGTATACGACGTGGCGTGCCCACTTGTTCTTGTTATTATCTTCTGTGTGTGATTTGATTCAAATGTGCATGTTTCTAAGGGAAAGTTTTTTTTTCGTTGATGCTGTTGTTATGGCGTAGCCAGCCTAGTTTCAAGTTTAACTACATGAGGGGGGCGGCAAACTTTTCATTCTATACACAATCTCTAAGGTAAGCAGACATATAGTCATCAACGCCCACTTTCACCTTACAAACATTTGCACTTCTTTTTGACGCGACCTGACACAAAAACAGCCACAGATTTGGGCGTTAACTTTCAATGTAAGCAAATGAATCCTAATTAGTATTTAGACGGTTTAGAATATATATGCCTATATATATACATACTAGAATATCCATCATCTGTATGGGACCCATTAACTAAAAAAAAAACATTACAAAATTAGAACAAATTCATAAAAGAGCTGCAAGGTTCATTACTAGCAAATATTCACAACTGATAAGAGTAACACCAATAGTCAAATCACTAAACCTAGAAACACTAGAGGACAGAAGGGCAAAGAATAAAGTAGTAATAATACATAAGGCATCAAACTCTAATTTAGAAATACAACAAAAAAATCAACCGGTTGCAATGCTCAGATAAACATAAGGACATAAAAAATTCCTTATCCCTTACGCGAGAACAAATACATATAAGTACTCTTTCTTCCCGAGTGGCATTCAGGCATGGGATGGGTTGCCTGGACAAACCAGGAAAACCAGTAACTTAACATCATTTAAAACATAAAAAAAAATGCAAGACTCGACTCATACCACGGGTGAACTTAGGACGCAAAAATCTTCTTTAAAGGAGTAGCATCTGTAATGTATAAGATATGTAAGTAAAGTATCCCATCGCACCGTTCACAAGCTTCTGTGGCCACGGCATACTAGAGGATTGTGTGGCTAGCACAATGCCAAGCCGCCTTTACTTTACCCCAGCTAAAGTCACGGAACCCATTGGAGCTGGGTAGACTCAGGGACACCCTCCTCTAGACCCGAGAACACATCCTAGTCTTCACCATGATTTGAACCCAGGACCTTCGGTACGCAGTGCGACAGTGCCCCATATAAATATATGTGTGAGTGTGTATTTGTATGTTTCTATAAAAATGGCTCCTACTACAGACAATGTTCTGTATATTTCTATGCAGTCCTCCTACCCCACTTCACTCCCATTAAGCCCTTAAACAATTTAATGTATAGGCCTACTCCTATAGTAAAACATAAGAAAAAATAATCTTATATAAAAATACAAAACAATAATGTTACTAAAGACACAGAATGCATGGCAATTATAAGATAAATATAGATCTGTGAAAGTTCTTTTTTATTTATTTAAAATGTATATAAAGAAAAAAAAGTTAACCCTTACAGTCCCGGGCGCGTATATAGCGGGACTGAAGATCATAGATAGAAAGTAGGTCGGTACAGGAAGGGTTAAATAGGTCTACATTTTCTTTTCTAGTTTTAACAATAGCACTTTTGCTATCCCAAAACTGTGGGCTTATATGTCTTTTGTTGGAGATTTTCACAGAAAAGTAATACATTAATACATTTAAGGCCTCAGTGTAAGCCCGAGAGATAAAGAACCTATATCATACAGGAGGACTACTTGCCGAGTGAGGAAACAAATCAAGCTAGCATACCCATACAAGGCTGCGGGCGATATATTTATTATGCATTTGATTATGGTTAAATTTAATAGGTTAAAAAAAAACAAGTACAATAGTTATTATATTGATGTATATACTCATAAAGTATATAGGATGGGCGTTGGGTTGGGCATACAATCTCCGTGCATGCCATGTTTACCTTCCTGTGTGCACATTACCACAATCAACCTTTTTTTATGAGAGCACATTGCGACAATCAACATTTCTGTGCGCACTTTGTAACAACCAGCACTTTAAGCATTTCTTTCTTACGACAGCCGACATATATACGACATACAGCCAACATACAGCCAACATATAGTCAAGATACAGTCAACATACAGCCAATATACAGCCGACATTCGCCTACTAGACTCCCCACAACAAGGAACAAACACACATTGGGTATGACACTTGGATCCGTGTAACGAACCGATCATATAAAAAACAAAGGGCCGGATCCACAATCTCCTGTTTAATTTCCGACATTGACAATAATGGAAAAATCAATGCAGGAGATACACACGCGGGTATAATACATATAACTCAAATAGATGAGGAGGGGGGGGGGACAAAATCAATGTCATTGTGACACGTTTAGTACAGTTACCATCGGACCAAAATCATCATTATTTAGGGCCTGTTGCCAAGTTGCCACGACATACTAGGGAATGTGTGGCCAACACAATGCCCAGCCGCCCTTACTTTCCCCCCAACTAGTGTCACAGGTACCCATCAGAGCTGGGTAGACTCATGGACACCCTCTAGTCCCGGGATAACAAAAAATCCTAGCCTGCACCAGGATTCGAACCCAGAGCCTTCGGATGGCCAGCCGAACGCGCTGCCCCTCGACCACCGTGGCCTTTACTGTAACTCGCATAATCTAAAAAATTCGCCAAAGTGAGTTCCATTTAAAAAATCGTTTTTTTTTAAATATTCATAATAAAACGCTAACCGGATTTATACATGAATAAATTAAAGGCATTGCTTATGTAAATAAAATCTCCCCCCCCCCAACACACTCTCAAAAGAATAAGTATAGATCATACAGTTTCGAATGGGAAAAGATTTTTAGGGAAATGTACATAATATTGTCTTACAGAAGACAGTCATAAAACCACATTGTCTGTGCTATACATTTGTTAAGTGTCTTAATTTTCTATTTAAAAAAACAAACAAATGAATGTGAATAATAAATCGAAGTTTTATTTTTAACTTTTCACTACCAAAGTAATACCTCAGCATATACAGGAACACACACAATCAAATCTTGTTCTTTATGTTAACATTATGTTCTATATGTTTAACAGTTTCTTCTGTATCTTAACATTTTGACGTATGTGTTATGTGTTAGCATTTTGTTCTGAATGGTAGGCCTAACATTTTATTCTATATGCTATCATTTAATTTTGTTCTATATGTTAAAATTGAGTCCCAGATAGTAAAATTTTTGTTATATACAGTAATATTTTGTTCTCTTGGTCAGCATTGTATGATAATATTTTGATCTATGCAATATGTTAATACATCCAAACGATTTTAAGTAGCAGTTACACGCCGCCCCCATCCCGGTCTTCGTGACCCCTTTCCACAACATAGTGATGTCATCAGTGACGTCTCCTTGTATCGCGATCTCTCCCATTACGTCACCACCACGCGCGATATCGCGCGAGATATAGCGGTCTTCGTTTTGAATGATACCACAACAAACAAACAGGACAAGATAAGAAGTGATAACGACACACTATATAGATAAAGACCTACATCTCTGTGTGTGTTTGTGTGGGCTACGCCACAAAGGCAATTTTTATCGTATTCTATCTTATTCGTCACGGACAGAGGCGTAGCCATGATATTTTGCGCCCCGGGGACGAACTACCCGTTCTGTCCCTACCTAAGCAACGCCTCTGGTTACAGAAGTTCTATTCACTATACAGAAGATTATGGCGCCCCCACACCCCTCTAACCTTTTCCGCAGTCTGAAGTCTAATAAATGTGGGATCAAAACTTTGCTTGGTCTAATTCAGCGGTTCCCATCCAGTGGGTTGCGACCCCTCTGGGTCGCCTAAGACCATAGGAAACACTACTTTTTTGCTGGTCTTAGAAAACGAGATACCGATCATCTATCCTTGTCGGGACGGGCCCGCCCACATGCAGACACACCCACATACGATATCTGCCTATCAGATATTTACATTACAATTTACAACAGTTGCAAATTACAAGAGTGTGACTAAAATATTTTACTAATTTTATAGTTGGGGGTCGCCACACCGTGAGAAGCTGTACTAAGGTGGTCGCGGCAATAAAAAAAAGGTTGGGAACCACTGGTCTAATTATTAGACGTGTTGTTACTGCGAGTCCATGGAATGCGCTCTCTAGTGTCTAACTTCTCAGGAATGTGTTTTGAAATAATGAGAGTCAGAGGCGGATCTATCATGACACATGGTGGGACTATCTTACCCCCCCCCCCTCTCCTGCTACTTCATTTGATATATCCTAGGGCAGGGATCGGCAGGGATCGTCAACCTTTTGATAATAGTGTGCCAATGAAGGATTGCTAATTGATTCAGTGTGCCTACAGTCTAAAATTACTCCATGTCTAACACTCTTATTTCTTGTATGAGACACTTGAAATCGCCTTTTCGTGGGTCTTCCGCGTGCCATTTCGTGCCAAGCCTGGAACGCGTGCCGTAGGTTGCCGATCCCTGCCCTAGGACTCATTGAGCTTGCTCCCAAATTGCTGATGCTTCCTTCTAACCCCTCCCCCTAACACACACACACACACTTTCCAGCCGTGTGAAACAAATCAGATAAAAGTTACAATGTTCCATTAGATCCGCCTCTGTGATTATCATTGTTTTTTTAATAACTGGCCCTCAGAGCACGGCCTTGCGGACCAGATCCGGCCCAGCCAGCGCCCTTGCACTATAACATACGATATATGCAGTGTGCAAAAGGAATTCGTGGATATATGAATCTTGATGACACCCTCGAGGGGAAAGCAGAGAGCAGAAAGGTAACAAACTCGACACTCGTATTTGGGGAGTGTAGTGGGGAGGGCGGGGCTAGAAGATCAATCAGTTAATACGAAAGGAGTTGTATATTTTGTTTTCCAATACAAGGGAAGTAACACAGGATTTATTGAACGCCGAGATTTCACACAGATTTGTTCATCTATTTAATATTACAGCCGTAACAACATGCAAACTGACCGAGAATATAGGCCATCTCTCCCGGAACTTTACAATGATTTTTTACCATCGGAATTCGTACTATAATTTAATATAAGCGTAGTGATTAGTTCAATTGTTTTCTTCTTTGTATACGTTTTTTTTCCGTGTGTTTACCTCTTAACTTATTGTTAGACGCCATTTGCCTACCCAGTCTCTCTTTTGACGCCCGTATTAAAAACGACATGGAAGAGTTTCTGACGACTAGGAATAGAACGTTTCGAATAAGTCCTTATAATCTTTTCCAAATGGAAACGACAAGTTAGCGAATTAGCATAGTTGAAAACGATTTACTATGTGCCTACTATGTGTAATTTGTCTATGTAATCACACTGAATGGAATCACAATTTAGGCCTAATTACATGAAGCAATCATTGTATGCAATCACTATTTGTTATAAGTGATCATTAAATGTAATCCTTATCTGCGATTACCTTATATAATCATTTTATGTAATCACTTTTTGTTATCATTATCCTCTAGGCTCTAGGTATTTGATTGATGTCACCTAATCGATTTCTGCAATCAATAGGGCCTATGGCTATGGGGGCCTAGTTATTATCATATATGTAATCATTACATATAAATATCATATAATGATTTTATATAAACACTAGACTAGGCCTATGCCTATATCTAATAGACACTTCTATATGCAATAATTTAATGCAGTCTATATATGTAATGAACAGTGTAGGAGTAGGCACAAATAGGGCCTACAATTTTATAGATTAGCTCTGTGCCCAAAGGCCATCTGCTCAGCCTTGAAATACATCATGTAGTAGTTAGTAGCCTATCTATTACATGAAGCCGAAAACTTAAAGACAAAGAAATAGATCTAGATCTACATCAATAGCTCGCTCTGTATTAATCCACCTTTCGTGAAATGCTAATGAAGAGAGGTGTTAAATATTTACTCTTACACTCTTGCTTTAAATTCAAACAAAAACGCAGGCTTGTTCGACAGTTCGAACTAAGCGATTTATTCTTAAAAGAAAAATGGATAAAATTCGGATATGTCTAGCTATAAATTATACCGTACGTAGACTTAGCATATTCCCGCGCTGTTCGATTTATCATAAGATACGTCTGAACACGATTGCCTACCTTGTCTGAGGAATGCGTTTTTTTTTCGTCTGCTTTTCGTCCCTCTGTCCTTGAGAGTACTTTCCCCTTGTCTCTTTGGTGTTTTTTTCCCCTTCACTTGACAAGATATAAATTAAATACACTTTAAAATGAACAAGTAATCCTTGCTTCAAATGTGCACAAATCCACTGTATGAAATACACACATAAAAGTCAGTTTTATGGATATTATGTTTCGCTGTTGTCTTGTATAAAATGTAGTCTGGATTTTTTTGCACGAGAAACATAAAATCAGGATTTTATCTTTACAGAGACTGGCGTCGCTGTTTTTTTTTTGTTGAGGTTTATATATATAGATGTATTTATGCGCATTCCAGTATAAATATATAAAATGGTGATGTGTACATCACAAGATCACCTCGTGCGTTTGTTTGTTTGTTTTTGTGGGGGTTTTGTTTGTTTAAAGATGACGCGTGTGTTTGGCAATGACTAGGTAGTTTTTTTTTTTTTTTTTTTTTTCCTTTTACTTCTATATGTTGTTGTGACACGTTTACGAAATCAGCACAAATGACATAATTACAGAGTTTATAAAAACAATATACCAACACTTACTGGCCGATCTTTTATTTAAAAAGTGAAGTATCCATTCGGAACGAATTGATCCAACATTCGCTGGTTTCTTTCTATGGCCACGGCATACTTGGGGATTGTGTGGCCAGCACAATGCCCAGACGCCTATACTTTATCACAACTAATGTCAGGTACCCAACAGAGCTGGGTAGACTCAGGGACACCTTCCTAGCCTGCACCAGGATTCGAACCCAGGACCTTCGGTGCGCCAGTCGAACGCGCTGCCCGTGCCCCCTAAACACTAAAGATCTATGGCTTTTTTCCCCCTTCCTTTTCTAATTTGATTTCTTTCTTTCTTACTTTTTCTTTCATTTTTGTTCTTGCTTAATTTGTTTCTTTCTCTTTCTTTCTTCATTTCTTTCTTCTATTGTC
This sequence comes from Anisus vortex, assembly GCA_949126835.1. NCBI lineage: Eukaryota > Metazoa > Mollusca > Gastropoda > Planorbidae > Anisus > Anisus vortex. The sequence continues at coordinate 6,204,081 of OX421497.1, forward strand.
TTCCTCCCACTTTGATAAGGTTCTCTGGGGGCCACTGGTTGACTGTTTAGTCGGGGCCATCTCATAAAGGTAACTAAGTTTATGGATATTTCGGGGGAGGAGGGGGGAGTGGCAATAGCAACAGACCGCTTAGCCCACGCCCTTGAACGGGCAAGAAATAAAATTACAGTTTATTTCGTAATTTAAATTTAATCAACATGACTCTTTAAAAAAAAAACTACTACTGCGCATTTTTTTTATATAGCCTAGCGTAGGCTTGCGTCAGGCTTAGAATAAAAACAACATTCACGAAATCTATGTCATGCTATTTCATCGTTTGTTTAATGATTCACACCTTAACTTCATTTAGGCCTTTATATTTTATATGGAAAATAATTCTGCTTGTCACATCTGCTTATCAATCCGTGCGGAGACTAGAATATAGATGAGGGGTCGGCAACCTAAGGCACACGTGCCCAACTTGGCACGCCGAGCGATTTTCAATGGCACTCGAGAGACCTCCAAGATGTGTTTTTTATTACTGAAAACAAAAACAACATTTTACGGTTCTGAATGAGGAAAACTGACTGTTGAAGCCGATGTTTCTGAATGACATAGCGACACATTTCAGTGAGTTGAACTTTCATTTACAAGTTATTACCACTGGAATGGATTTGCATTTAAACAGGACATAACTTGGCGTGAAATCAATTTCAAAACACTTAACTACACGTACTTCCCTATGTTACGGCAAATATTATGAAAAGTTAGGCTTTTTCAGAAGTACATCGAAGCACTCAAAGCGGAGTTATCTAACCATTTTTTCATACCACATCAAGCCTAACTGGTTTAATCTTACTACAACCTTCTTAAATGTAGATGTTTATAAGTGGAGGGAAATTGGCGATTTTGAAATGCAGCAAGTTCAATTTTAAACATTTAAAAAATGGACATCATAATGTGCCCATTTGTGAAAAAATCTGGAAGCAAACTGCTAAGGAAAGTCATATGTTATTCTCAAATGCTATGCATTCGCTCTAATTTCAGCTTTTGCTTCAACTTACATATTTAACAACAACATATTTTATCGCACATGAAAACTGTTTTAAGCATACAAAGAGGTCACCTACACTTGACCACTCAGAAGTGACTAAATATGTATCTGACATTATACAATAAGCAACGAGCATTCAAGACAAGGCGCTCATTAATTACAGACGGATTACATTTAAAAGAGTTTCTATGCTAATCTTCTCAAAATTCTAAAACAAATGTATTTGTATTAGGTCTAGTAATCTAATAACAATAAGAGATTGATTTTTATAGCACTATATTATGTAATTTCTGTAATTATCAATGTTTAAAAGGTAAACTCCTTAAATGGACAAACAATTAATGCAGGAAATGTTTATTTGCAACTTTTTAACGTAAATTAATTTTTCTCTTATAATTAAATCTTGCAATGAAGACCATTACGTTGGATTTATATAAAGAAAAAGTAATCAGTCAGTAATATTTGTTATATTACAAAACATAACTTGTTTTAGCATCACTGTAGAATAAATTAATTGGAAACGTAGGTTTTTTTTTTAATTCAAGGGAGATAATTAAACGATTTTTTTTTTGCGCTCATATTTCTTATATTTTTCTTTTATAAAATAATAAATGGCTTACAGTGTGTAACTTATAAATGATCAAACTATAAAAATTATTTGTAAATTATATAAATATTATATGACTAAAGAATAAATATGTATATTTTTAAACATTACGTTATTTACCCAGTTTGTATGATTAGCCTACTATGTATGTATTTCGTTAAACGTTAATTTGGTAGGGCTTATAAATTGCTAGTCTTGTATAAACGTTAAAAGACATCTCAGTTAAACTGAGCTCAAAATATAATCAATATGTGTAAGTGTTAGATCAGGGGTCGGGAACCTTTTTGTCTGAGAGAGCCATATTTTGAAAAGTAATTCTGTGAGAGCCATCGACACCACATATTTTGAAAAGTAATTCTGTGAGAGCCATGGACACCACATATTTTGAAAAGTAATTCTGTGAGAGCCATCGACACCACATATTTTGAAAAGTAATTCTGTGAGAGCCATGGACACCACATATTTTGAAAAGTAATTCTGAGAGAGCCATGGACACCACATATTTTGAAAAGTAATTCTGTGAGAGCCATGGACACCACATATTTTGAAAAGAAATTCTGAGAGAGCCATGGACACCACATATTTTGAAAAGTAATTCTGTGAGAGCCATGGACACCACATATTTTGAAAAGTAATTCTGAGAGAGCCATGGACACCACATATTTTGAAAAGTAATTCTGTGACCATACATTATGTTTAAAACTAAAAATTCAAGTAAATGTGTGCATTTTGTGTAATGTCAACACCAAAAGTACAATAATTATGTCTGAATTCTTCTCATGCTGAGCTGCAGTAGACTTTAGCTCATTTGTAGAATGAACTATTGATATGAAATTAATATGTAGATCAAAAAGTCTAAAAAAACATGTTTTTAATAATCGAACATTTGTCTGCGAGCCAGATGCAGCCATCAAAAGAGCCACATCTGGCTCGCGAGCCATGGGTTCCCGACCCCTGTGCTAGATCCTCATCTGGACTAACAAATGATAATGTTTAGACAATAAGTATAATAAAAATGTGAAAGTTAAGTAATAAAATTAATATTGTATTTGATATAGATATAGACTCTAAATGCAATTAAAAAGAATGATAATCACAAACTCGTGTATTTTTTTTATTAAATATAAAACGATTTTCTCTGTAAATAATCTCCTTTGCTTCCGGCCTTGGTTTTGCTATGGAGTAAAATTAATTGTCCTGTAACACTCACTGGTGCTGGGCGCAGAACCGAAAACTCTCTTGAACTGCGGGGTTTGAAAAAAGCCACAATGGAAAATCCAGAATAACAATGCCAGTGTGTCTGACATTGACGGCAAGAGAGCAAACTGCTCTTCAGACTGGCTAATAGTAGTCAACTGCCCTTCAGACTGGCTAATAGTAGCAAACTGCCCTTCAGACTGGCTAATAGTAGCAAACTGCCCTTCAGACTGGCTAATAGTAGCAAACTGCCCTTCAGACTTGTTATAGTAGCAAACTGCCCTTCAGACTGGCTAATAGTAGCAAACTGCCCTTCAGACTGGCTAATAGTAGCAAACTGCCCTTCAGACTGGCTAATAGTAGCAAACTGCCCCTCAGACTGGCCAATAGTAGCAAACTGCCCTTCAGGCTGGCTAATAGTAGCAAACTGCCCTTCAAACTGGCTAATAGTAGCAAACTGCCCTTCAGACTGGCTAATAGTAGCAAACTGCTCTTCAGACTGGCTAATAGTAGCAAACTGCTCTTCAGACTGGCTAATAGTAGCAAACTGCTCTTCAGACTGGCTAATAGTAGCAAACTGCTCTTCAGACTGGCTAATAGCAGTAGAAGAAGAAGAATACTATAAAGACTTTAGCTACATGGTAACAACTCGCATTTTGTTTCTTAAGGGGGCAATCTGGATAGGAGTGGTCTTTCCCTGAATTGACCAGCGCGATTGTCGGACGTTGCTTTGAAGAAAAAGAGGAAAAAAGATTAAGGACGGCCAGGTCTAAAGTAGATAAAACTCTGTTAATCTGATTAGGATAATCTTTAATGCACAAGATACCAAATGCTTCACATTTTATAAAACAACTCAGGTTTGTAGCACACAGTCTGTTGACGTGCTTATAGTTGAAGGTAAGATATATATGCGAATGAAAATCTCGGTGTTGACATGACCTTGACAGTGAACATAGAAATTCGCTCGAGTGCTTCACACCAAAATTACACCGTCACAAAATTCTCAACATTTTCCAAATTTCTCGCATTCCTATAGTTGTCGGTCTTCTGGGCCTATTCCTACATGGCACGTTTGAATAAAAACAACAGGAAATACATTTATATAAAAACAAATTTGGGTAGCATTTTTTTCTTTTTAGTCACTGAAGTAGGCCTAAACACTCTTCACTCTACACCATGCACTGTTTCGTTACGTGGATATCACTTTACTGAAATTGGGATGCAGTAAACAAATTAAATGCCTTGTGTAGAAACTAAATGCCGAGAAATAACAATAATACCATCAACATGTGGAATGTGTTTGTTGGTAGTTAGTTAATCTGGCGTTGTCTATACGGCGTAGCGTAAAGTTCGTGTGCCGACATTTAAACACACGACAGATAAACACGCGGACACTTAAATCACACCACACTTAAACACGTGGACACCTAAAGACACGGACACTTAATCAAACGACGCTTAAAACATATACGGACAGTTAATCACATCGACAGATAAACATATTTGTTTTATTATAATATTACATGCTAGCTGACTTACCGGTCAAAATGTTGGGGAAAATGTTTAAATGTCATGGAGCCTTAAAGTTAATCTGGACTCTATAGGCACTGTTATAAGAACATTGTTATTCCACACAGGGCCGTAATTAGGATTGTGGGGGCCTTGTTCCCGAATTTGTGTGGGAGCCCCTTGTGGCGTCGCCTCTGCCTTCCACATGCCTCAGAAAAGTGCCGTTAATTCATGTTAAATTCTGTAAAATCATGAATTTTATGTTGCGCTTAGTTTGGTTAAGACTGTAGCGCTTAAAATTGTTGGGGGATAAATGAACTTTATTTTACATTTTCTACTAAAGAATGGGGATGTCACAAAAACAAAACTTATTGGGAAGTGTGAGGGCCCCTTTTGTGTAAGATCTTATTTCCAATGAAACACGTGGAACAGGCCTAAATACGCCACTGATTCCACATATTTTAAAATAAACACATATAATATAATTGCCTGAACAAAACAACAAGTTCACATCATCTAAATAACTTGAAGCAAATGTGTTAATGTATAATAATTGCAACTAATTTACTTTGATGGTCTAAAAGTTTCATCATATTTTCGTTATCGTCGGTTTTTGTCGGTTGCGATAGTCTCCGTTTTCTCTCTCCGCAAAATAAATAAATAAATAAATGAGTTTATCATCGATTCTGAAGCTAATCCTAGTGCAAAAAGTCCAAGAAGGGCAGTGGCCCCGGATTGTCCTTTGATTCCAAAGGTCCTCATAAGCGGATATCCCTTAAAAATAAATAAATATCTGCACCTCTCTCTCCCATTCTCCCCGTCGACTTTAGCTAGAAATTGTGTTTAGATATAGAAAAAGCCTAGTTACGAACTCTGTTAGTAGTGTTAGGTCTTATATTTTATATTAGTCTTTTATATTCATTTTAGATACATTTATTGTTGTCTTTTAGTATTAAACACTATATAGTTATGTATTTATATGTTTTTTTTGTTATTTGTTAGAATGTTGTGGTGCTAGAATAAATCAATTGAATTTACATTGATTGATATGAAAATAACTGCCACAGTTCTTGAAGGTTTCGGATTTCGCGAATGACACCAGACACGCCTGAGACACATTATATTAACGAAAGCCGATGTCTGTAAAACCACTGTCAACACATGACAGCCCGGGATCTAGCCCTACCGCCGACCGATCCCTGCAGGAGTTTTTGGGCCTAGTGGACGTAATAATCTTTTATCCAGAAGGAACGTCTGTAAACTTATAAGATAAAAGACAATGTAGCCTAATCATGAATAATCATGATTAAATCTAGCGCTTGGATGGAGTGTCGTGAACTTATCTTTCTTAAACTGAAGTTCGTTGCCAAGCAAGAGAGGCTCATCCCGTCCAATCGGAACTCGGAGAGTGACTCGTTCTTAGTACATGTATCGGGTCAACCAACACTCGCCTCTAGCTCTGATGCCCATGGGAGCAGGCATAACATTGTTCAGTAGCTTATCGTGGCCGCGCAGCACACACATTGGATTGTGTAGGTAGTAAATGCAGAAAAGCATCTTGCTCAGAGATCGGATACTTTCCAGGACCATAACCATACAATATTATTTTCTAGTCAAGATTTAAGCCGGAGACATTGAAAATTGTAGCTCAACACTCTATCTACCGCTGGACCACCACACAGTCGATGTCCCTACTTCACACTCTTACACTACGCTTAGCGTTCTACTAATACATCTCCTTATCAGATGACGCTATTTAAATAAAGAGATGTACTTGACCCTTTCAACTTGACCTTTATACAGTGTCTACAACTTATTGCCACACACTTCTATCGTAATCACAGCACCCCCCCCCCTCCCTCTGCCCTATCCCCATTCAAGATATGGGAGACCCTTATGTTTTATTCATGACTGGCCCAGATTTACACAATGCGGGAGGTTCGGTGGGGCATATTGACACAGGGGCGCTGTATTGACACACTGACAATGTAATGGGTTGACGGTTCAATTGTAAATCTGGTCATCTTATGTAAGTGGAGAAAGGAGATTGCGGGGGGAGGGGGGGCGACAGAAGGTGCGATAGTGAGAAGTAGGTAACCAGAGGGGGAGGGAATGGGTTATAGTATACATATCTACTACTAGTGGTGGAATTAGCTTATATGGTACTTGGCATACTAACATAGTTTTAGGTAGGTCATCGGCTGAACAGACCAGGCACAGCTAGACAGCACAAGACTCGATTAGACAAAAAACAACAACACCATGGCTACGAAACAGACAATTGAACTTTACAACTTGACGAAATAAGAACCATAACTCCACACAAGGGTTTCACAAAACAAACTACATATGTAAATACCACTGGACAAAAATATGCCAGCACAACCAAACAAGAACACAATGTAAATTCATAACAGCAATAAAAGAATGTAAGTATTTCCGTTGAACCAAACTGATCCATAGAGCGGTGAAACAGCATTCACCAGTTATGGTGGCCAGGAGATTTGGTGGCCAGCACATTAGCCCAAACGCCTTTTACTTTACCCCAACAATTGTCAGATACCTATCAGAGCTGGGTAGACTCAGGGACACTCTCCAGTCCTGGAAACAAATCCTAGTCCTAGCCTTCACCAGAACCTTCGAACACCACAGAGCTCCATCTTTTCATATATAGTCCAGTGCTAAACAATTTGGCAAAAATAAATAAAAATCGAGTGAATGTAAACAATCTGTTTTTGTGTTGTTTTTTTTTAGAGAAAACTGAGATTGAATACTGACTTTTCAAAAATTGGTTTTCTTCTTAGGACTAAAAAAAAAAACACAAAAAAATAAATACATTTTTGTGCATCTTCTCATCTGGAATATTTATCTAAAAAAAACTAAATCATAATGAAATATCTGAGACAAGATTATTTAACTTAATTTAACTAGGAAATTCTCAACTTGGATTTGTGTACAGAACCATCCAGTCAGGCTATTTTTTTAACGTTCTGAGTGGTCTAAGATTGACTAGACCCTAGCATGGTAAAAAGTTGTCTGAAAATGGACACTCTTAATTATAATGTGTGTTTGTACAGATCTTTCAAACAGGAAATCATATGGACACAAAAAAAACATAAAACTCAGCCGAGAAAAAAAACAACAGATGTTTAATAAGAACTGACTATACATGAGCAAATATGAACAATTCATAAACATCTAGCCTCAATACATCTAGCATACATATTCTTTCAACTAACAGTCAGCGTACAGCACACAGCGTTGAAGGTTATAATGAACGAACAACCAGGAATACAACTGGCCAGTGTCCAGTAGTTCTAACAAAGGACTGCAGGACATAAACAATGAAATATTCCCAGATAAAACAACTTGCCCCAGCTAGAGGTAAATAAGTAAATTGTGGTTTTTGTAAAAAAAAAAATGGGGGAAGGGGAGCAGCCGGCCAAATTCATACACATTCAAACGGATGTACATACATATTCAAACGGATGTGCATACACATTCAAACGGATGTGAATACACATTCAAACGGATGTACATACATATTCAAACGGATGTGCATACACATTCAAACGGATGTGCATACATATTCAAACGGATGTGCATACATATTCAAACGGATGTGCATACATATTCAAACGGATGTGCATACATATTCAAACGGATGTGCATACATATTCAAACGGATGTGCATACATATTCAAACGGATGTACATACACATTCAAACGGATGTGAATACACATTCAAACGGATGTGATGCTTGCACAAGTACCTAGAAGGCCACATCCCAACTAAATGAATTGTCTAGGATTTCTTTCATCCTTGGCAGCACGAGGTCACACAAAATGTTAGCCTCACAGGGGAATAGGAAGAGGGGTCTCGAGGGGAAGGTGCAGTAGAAAACGGAAAGATGGGAAGTCATCATAAACCTAAAAAAAAAAAAAAGTATCCAGTCGGACCAAGCATTGTTCACCAGTTTCCATGGCCACAGCATTCTAGGTGATTATGTGGCCAGCACTGTACACAGCTGCGTTTACTTTACCCAACTAAAGTCAGGTAGAGTCAGGGACACCCTACAGACCTGGGGGAAAAAATCCTAGCCTGCACCAGGATTTGAACCCAGGACTTTCATTGCACCAACCACCATGTCCCCATCAAAAAACAAACCAAGTTGCATATGACATATTATATGTAATAAAGATAATAAAAAACAAAACTGATAAAATCATGTGCATAAGTTTTGAACAAATCTAACATAAAGAGCTAAAATAATAAGTCCCACATAGTCTTCCCTGCTCAAGATAATGTTATAACAAGATATAGTTTGTGACCAGTGTCCACTCTAAGGGATCAGTCACTGTGAGGACAGGGTGTATAGAATTGCCAAACCCTAATCCCAGCTGTCATGATAATAAAGGAAGGTGTTACAAAACAAATCTGCCTCTTTACAGTGTGTCATGCAATAATGCTTTGTTCAAATAAATGCTAAAGGCTCTGTTATTACATATGAGTGACACACAAACATATTTAACCTTTTCTTCAACTTCATGCCCAATAATGGACTATTCAAAAAAGTATCTACTGGTACTAAGTATAAATGAACCCTCCCCGTACCGACCTACTTCTATCTATGCTGCATTCAGTTCCGCTATATACGCCCATAAAAACTATACATTAAATGCAAAATATCAGATGGTATGGGTATGTGACAAGATCCAAAGGCCTGGCGAAAATCATCCTGCAGGGCACGGTGCGGGGTGAAAGAAAGAGAGGCAGACAGAAGAGACGATGGGATGGTGACAACAACGAGTGGACCGGCTTGTCCTTTGCGGATTCCCAGAGGGCGGCGCAGGACCGAGACGAATGGCATACAATTGTCCAGCAGTGAAAAAAAATGGTGCCCCAACGGCCCTCACTCGGGTTATGGGACAGGTGAAGGTGAAATCTATACTTAGTACCCAAGTGTGTGCCAGTGAAAACAGAATCATGACGCTCATTGACTACTCAATGGGTGGGGGGGAGGGGGAGACTATGCCTGGACGAAGGTGTGACGGGATGATAATCGCCAACGATACTGCCCATTAATATCACCTGTCACACAAATTGAATGAAAAAAAAACAAAGCCATAACAAATAAATTTAATAAATTTGTTCGTTAGTTTGTATGTGACAATGTTTTATCTGAGAAAATAATTAAAAATAAAATGTAAGGTGGGCATACATAAAGAAAGGGTTAGGGATGGGGAAAGGCTAGAAAAGCTCAACAATATAATAATGGATTTAAAAAATAAATACAAAGAGAAATATATCTGGTGAAAGAAATATCAAAGGGCAGTAACTAAGTATTCAATGTTATCTCATTTCCAGACTGTTATCTCCAAGCCTTCATTAATTAATGACAAAACTAATACTTAACTGATTTTTCAAAAGGGTTTTATGGACATTTCAAATGTTGCTATGTAATGAGCTTGTGATTCTAAGAATGCTGATACCAAATTTATTCAAATATCTTTATTAGTAATGATTTTAAAAATCTGAGTATTTTTGAATGTTTTTTTCTACCCTTTACTTAAAGTAACATGACAAGGAGATTGTGCAGTTAGCACAATGCTTAGCTACCCAAAGTTTGTCCAAACGATACCAGCTGATTAAACTGTCAAGGTGCAGCCTGGACCCAGCCGAGCTCGACGCCTCAGCCCTGCGGCAATCAGGCTTTATCATCTGAGGGGCTGCAACTCCGCACAGTGCTACCTACTTGTTTGATATCCATCCTAAACATTCTAGTCCCCCACCCACCCCCAAGGGGTGATGCATCTATTGAATGTAGCATAGAGAAATTTCATTATAGAAAAAACAAACAACAATAACAAGTAACAACCCATGAAATAAACATTAGCATATTGAATCAACAAATGTTGCACTATTGAGAGAAATCCACAGCCTTTAAAACAAGGAAAAAAAAAAAACCTAAACATTTCTGAATAAATCCAACAAAATCAATATAAAAAAAAACACTACATTTATAAACAAAGAAGTAAAATGAAAAACATTTATAAAGTAAATAAACAACAAATCCATTCAAACAAGATAAAAAAACAATATACCGTATATACTCGTGTATAAGTCGCACTTTTTTTACAGAAAATTTCGACAAAAAGTAGGGGTACGACTTATACACCCGACACTGTTTTTGAAAAGTTCAAAAAACATCATTACTCTGTCAGTGTAACCCGGGAAGTCGGGGTGCGACTTATGCGCGGGTCAATGACAACGTATAAGGAAAAAAATCTTAAACTAGGGGTGCGACTTATACGCGAGTATGTACGGTACTTTATAAACAAACTTGTGCCTAAAATGTAACAATTATAAATTTTACCATGATCGAGTGCACTCGTTTATTCTGCATTAGTTATAATTTAAATTAAAAAAACAAAACAACAAACAATCATACATTATATTAATATGTATATCCATACACAGATCTAGAAAATAAAATTATTTAAAGCTGCATTCAACCCGACTAGCACGTCAACAGTTTATTCATATACATTTTTATATATATAATATTAAAGAAACATTTGCATATCACAACTCTAAGAGGCCAGTTCTACTCAAGGAGCAGGTTGTGGGAGATCCATCCATCAAAACCCATCAGTGAATGAAGCATTATTATTTTGTTCTAACGGGGCGGGAAGTTGGCAGAGGGGGGGGGACTGGTCCAGAATGGCATTGTAGCATGCTGATGTCAGCCGCTGCAGGTCCGGCATTCGACCCCAGTGCAACGTCACAATAACTTGTATAACAATTTGATATAGGCATTTTAAACAATGATGTTATAGATAAAAAAAAAAAAAAAAAACATTGACTGGCCCAGCATTTAAAAAGCCATTGATCTTCACAAACTATACTGATAAACCTCTCTCTCTATCTTTAAAATACCCTACCAGAGTCTATAAATAAATAAATGAGCAGCCAGCACAATCCTCATCCAACCTTTAATAACCAAGTCTTAAACCAAAGCCTGGTTAAAACAAAGGAAGAGTTAAAAAAAAAGGCTAAGAGATCTATGATTGAAAAAAAAAAAAAGGTCAAATCACGCAGGTCAGGATTCAAACACAAGACCTTTTGAGCACCCCCCATCCACCACCACCCACACCACTACTCCCATGAAAAAATCAAACAATAAAATATGTAGTTCACTGAAGGGGCTGTGCGCAGAGTCTCAATTTCAGCTGCAACCCGGTTAGGGAAACTCCCATGCATACTAAGGCTCCGATTAAGTAAAACCCAAATTATCACAAACACCAAGCTCCTGGGGGAAGTGTCTTCGCATTCAACATTAGTCCCGTGAATCACAAGGGTAAACAAAAAGAAAAAAAGCTTGAAAATACCAGCAACAAACAACTACGTAATATAGTACCAACACTTAATATTATAGTACCAACACTTAATATTATAGTGCCAACATTTTAATATTATAGTGCCAACATTTTAATATTATAGTACCAACACTTAATATTATAGTGCCAACATTTTAATATTATAGTACCAACACTTAATATTATAGTGCCAACATTTTAATATTATAGTACCAACACTTAATATTATAGTACCGACACTTAATATTATAGTACCAACACTTAATATTATAGTACCAACACTTAATATTATAGTACCAACACTTAATATTATAGTTTATAGTACAAACATTTAATATTATAGTACCGACACTTAATATTATAGTACCGACACTTAATATTATAGTACCGACACTTAATATTATAGTACCAACACTTAATATTATAGTACCAATATTTTAATATTATAGTACCAACACTTAAAGCTCAACAAATATAAGTAGCGACCAATATGGCCCCACTTTAGGCAGGATCGTGGTTTGTGGATATTTATAGAAGTAGGGCACGATATGATTCTTCTAAACTACAACTAGATGAATGACTCATTCATGAAAAATAAAACAAGGTATACAGTTTGAGGCAGAGTCTTTGTCTCCCGAATGTACAAAAACCCAAAACATAACTTTTCCAAGTCCAAGGAAGCATCTAAGCTCACCCTTAGCTCAGTTGTTGGCCAGGACGGTCGACAAGCGGGGCCTGTGTCCTTACCCGCAAGCGCACCTTTAAGTTCAATAGACAGGCCTAGAAGGAACCCCTGGCCGTTATATCTCTATCTCGTTGCTGAGGAAGTGGTACATGAACGCGGCCTTCTTGGCATCCTCCTCCCGCAGCTTGCTCCGCCTCTCTTTCATGACGGCCTCCTTGGCAGAGGGCGAATTGAACAGCTGGCTCTGTGGCCTCAGCAACACCTCCCCGAACATGGACGCTGTAAGAAATGACAGCATAGCAATAGTTATCAGCATAGGAATTGGGTTTTAGAAAAGCCGTATCGAGCCATGCATAAATGCTGGCTTATTTCAACAGACTTGAACCCCTCCCCACTGACTAAAGAGCAGAGATTGAATCTACTGATTGCCCTGGACACCAACTTGATGGTCTGCGCCACTTAACCCGATGAGACCGCAAGACAGCTTAAGCGGTCCAGAGCGCGTCAGTCATTCAGGCCGAGAGAACAGGTCTTGTATAAAGGCAGTAATTTAAGCCGTTCCCTTTTCCAATCCTACTTTTTTAATCTATAAATAAACCAAACAAACATGGCTGCCCCCATTGAGTTTATTTTGCGATCTTTTATAGTAATAGAGTGTGTTTAGTTTATATTGTTTTCGAAGCAAAAAAATGGATAATTCTGAGCCAGGAACATCAATAGAAAAGCGTGTGTGTATAAGACGATTTACAATTCAAGAGTTGCATTAAAAATTAGAAGATTTTACTAAATTAGAGAACAATAATGATAAAGATTAGGATTAGGCCTAGCCAGAGGAATAACTTGAATCGTAATCAGACAACAATGAGATAAATAGTGAGTTAGAAGAGAATGATAGGGCTAGTGTTATTAGGAGATCAGCTGAAAAAGAAGGTGTGTACTTGGTCCCTCTGGTGATATTGTTTGGAATAAGACATACAAACATAGTGACAGATCAATATTTCTGTAGAAAACAAGTAAGCATCTCTTTTACATATTTGAGCTGTTAGATTGTCATTATTTGTCAGATGTGTGCTGTTTAAGTCCTCATTTCTAAACGTCCCCATTTTTCAATAATTTCCTCTGGCGGGTCCAGGCAGAGTTTTTTTTAACTCTCAGCGGGACAGGGTCTCAAAGGGTTAACTTGACATATGAATGCTATGGGTCATGCATTTCAAGTGTCAAACATCAAGTACTGACCTGGCGGGCTTTATGCACCTATATCTTACATTTCAAAAGAGATGTAATGTCATTCTAACAGAACAATCAAAAGTTCATCATAAAAAAAAATTTAACAAAAAAGACAACTTACATAAAAATTTCATATCAAGACCATTTCTATCTGAATGTTTAAGAAGTTCCCTGAGGAATGCACAGATGTAGAGGAAACAATTTTTATGACAACCTGGCAGGTTGGTGACGATCTGAAACACAAGGCAAAGGCAAGCATAAAGTATTTGTATTTACCCACTTGAGGGCACGGTGGCCGTTGGTAGCGCATTCAGCTAGCGTACTAAAGGTCCTGGGTTCGAATCCTGGTTCAGTCTACCCAGCTCTGATGGGTACCTGACCTTAGTCGGGTTAAGTAAAGGCCGCTATACATAGTGCTGGCCACAATCACCTAGTATGCTGTGGCCACAGAAACTGGTGAACGCTGCTTCACCAGCACCCTCAAGTCCTGGGGAAAAAATCCTAGCCTGAACCAGGATTCGAAACCAGAACCTTCAGATTGCCAGTGGAATGCGCTGCCACTCGGTCACGTGCTTCATAAAATATGAGAGTGGGAGATAATATATTAGAAAAAAAAACTTACTTGTTTGCTAAGGAGAAGGTTGTTGGAGGTTGAAAGACATCTCAAGTAGAACTCATAAGGAATGACTGGCTGCGGCAGACACTCGAGGAACAAGAGGAACGCCTCGGCCACAGAGTGAACGCTCAAGTTGTCAGCTGGCGCTGTCTTAAGGAAAAGCACCGTTACTGCCCTTTAATGAAAGAAGCCCATTTCTTCATAGCGCTATGCAACATATATAAAAATTAGAGAAACAGACCATAACAGTAACAGACCATTTGTTTATGTACTGAATTGTTTCCTACAACGTAACATCTCTATGTGTGATATTTAATATTAATGGTCAGATATAGTCTGTTTCTTTAATTTTATATATGATACAACCTATCTGCGCCTGTACCAGCTTATTCAATAGAAGAAAAGTAAAGTTAATCTGTGGGTGTTGTCCTGAGCTACACCACTAACTCAATCTAAAAATATTGTTTAGCCATTGTTTTTTTAATTGTAAAAAACCCACCACAATTTATTCATTATTTGAATCAATAGAGATATCTAAAGTAAAGTATCACTACAATTAGTGAAGCAGAGTTTACTGGTTTCTTTGGCCAAGGCATGCGAGGGAATTGTACATCCAGCACAATGCCCAGCTGTGTCTCTTTTTTACCCAAACTGGTGCTTAGTATACACACAAGAGCTTGGCAGTTCCAGGGTCAGAAGTAAACCCAGGATTTTTTCCCAGGGAGGGGGAGGCGGAACTTTCACATGACAAACATTTACCAAATGTAGTACAAATAAAAAAACGTAGCACCCTTAGTCCCCCTTCTCCCTTTAAACTTGTGGGAGACTGGATCTTCCAAACCTAGTGATGAATTTCAAGGGTTCCACAGGGTTTACGGTAAAAGGATACGAATGTGTTCTGGTTTCCCAGTGTCCAGGCAGTCTCTGATGATCTGAATCTCTGAATTCCTTCCCGGCTGCTGGAACAACTCCTCCTGCAGAGAAATAAAATAGCTTTATTAGATTTCTGTAACAGTCAACATGGCTATAATCAGGGGCGAAGCCACAGGGGGGGCTGAGGGGGGCTAAGCCCCCCCTGGAATTTTTGAAAAATATGTTTTTTCAACAGTTTTTTGTTTAAATATGTATTAAATTCGCAAAAAAATTAGTAAATGTTTATCACGCGAAAGTTCAGCCCCCCTTGGAATTTGGTAAATGTTTGCCAAGCGAAAGTTCAGCCCCCCCTGGAAAAAAATTCTGGCTTCGCCCCTGGCTATAATACAGGTGCAGCATAAGCCAGACCATCTTTCAGTCATCATTTATCAATACTTACCTTAGATAACATGCTTGGCATTAAACAGGACCAGTTGCCTTAACAAATCATCGGGCTGACAAACAGCCACACTTTCCTTAAATGATGTCTGGTTACTTAGCCATTTGGACAGAACTTGGGGCATAATACATACAACTGTGCACTAGAATTTAAACTCCCAGACGTAAAAATAGTGATCGAACACATCCAGCCAAACATGCCATATATTTTCATAGATAGATTTCCCATTAAATTTTTGTTAGATAAGTTTTAAAACTGTTACATCTTGCTGTCTAGGGTGAGCAATTATCTAAATAACTTCTTCGTACTCTCATAGAATCTTGAACGTTCGTATAATGACACGCCTACCAACTTTCATCAAAACAATTCAGAAAGACGCCATGAAAAATAACAATACATTTTAATTTAACATCGCACATAACATTGAGCTCAACACAAGTTAATCAAAATAAAAAAATAAAAAAACAAACAACACAAGTAGTAGTAAACACAGCCTAGCCAGTCTCTATACACACTACTCTCTAACAAAAAAACTACACACTGCATGGTCAATTGGTCAAGGGTCACCAAAAGGAATGTGACCACCAGTTTACAAAGGGGAGGTAATCACAACTAAACAAAAAACAAGAGAGTTAAATAATTATACATCACAAAACAAAATAATAAAAAGAAAAACGATATCACCATTCATTACGATCACCATTCACTACGATCACCATTCAAAACGATCACCATTCACAACGATCACCATTCACGACGATCACCATTCACAACGATCACCATTCACAACGATCACCATTCAAAACGATCACCATTCACAACGATCACCATTCACAACGATCACCATTCACAACGATCATTGATAAAATACCAACTAGACTTATATCTGGAATATGGAAAAAACAAAAAACACTTCTAGCACAAACCTTGTTCATGGCATTTTTATGTAAAAAATCCACCATCTTCCAAATTTCTTTAGGCACCATGTACAGTCTGCCACCATCTTTGGCGATATCCACCCGGTTTAGACTCCCTGGCTGTTCCTGCAATCAAAAGTTTCACACAGAATTTGAGGGAAAAAAAACTGGAAAACATGAATTTCTCTTTCTCGCTCGATGTGTTATAATGATAAAATATTTCACTAGACTCGGACCACGGATGAGCGTAGGACGCAATAATCTTCTTTATAGAAGGAGCGTCTGTAATGTATAAGATAAGATATGAAAACACCAGCTTTATTGCGGTTTACTTGAACATGTTAATGGTGGAGTTTCATTGTCATTTTGGGGACAGTCTGAAAGTTAAATACAATTTTTGGTAAAAGCTGCTAACAACTGACAAGAGTAACACCAATAGTTAAATCACTAAACCGAGAACACTAGAGGACAGAAGGGCAAAGAGTAAAGTAGTAATAATACACAAATACATTGCAAGGCTTTTAAAATTTAACTCACGATTTCAATTAGCTCCGCCACGGGGACCTCTCTGATTGGCCCGTGCATCTGGATGAGTGCCTCTATGGATGACCCGAATGAGCTGGTCAAATAGTTCCCGCTGACTGTGATCTGGATGCCGGTTAAGTTTTTTTTAGTGTTTCAATCAATATAGGCGGCATGTTATAGAGACATGTTAGGGATGTTAACCCTTACAGTCCCGGGTGTGTTTTATCCCATCAACCTACTTCTTTTCCTCAGTTCCAGGCACGTATCAAAATATGAAATTCACTGGAGCCCAGTCGAGTATATATTCCTAAGGAAGGGTATCTATCTAAAGAACAAAATAAAGGATTTGACTTTTCATCATAGTCTCGGGCAGAATATTTATTCGATAGCTGAATAGGTGAAGTTTATTTTGCTTTTTAAATTACCAAAACTGACCAACTACTGAGTTTTTTTTTGTAAATTGAAAGTGCGGTTCTAATGGATGCTACCAAATTATCTTCCGTTATTATGGACTTGCATGTTGAATTAATATTACAAATGAATACAATAATAATTATTTTATGAATTAGATTAGTTATTATGTAGTTATTATGTTTCTATCAATTTACTCTCTATGTGTTGTTATTATGGTCTTGCATGTTGAATTAATATTACAAATGAATAAATTATTTTATGAATTAGATTATTCTAATAAGGTAAGTTATTATGTTTCTAGCAATTAACTCTCTACGTGTTGTTGTTATACATTTTGACCAACAAAAAAGACAAAAAAAAATATTTTTGAACCTTATCGATGTCTCAGCCATTCTAAAATAAAGTCTGGGCCGTGGGGAGTAATAAGTAAAATAATGGGCGGGACTGAAGGTATGCAAAGCAGGAAAGTAGGCCGGTACTTGAAGGGTTAACATGGTTTGTCAGCATAATGTTAGAGTCAGTTTACCATTAATTGGCCATGATGTTTCACATTAAAAGTTGTAATGACTGTTAAATCCGATTTATTTTTAACTCATTTGCTACTAACCTAGTTTCCAAAGACACCCGGGAAAGTACTAGCCAAAGGGAAGGAACTCTGTATTAAATTTAGTAAAATTTTTTTTAATATTTTTTTTTAATGACTAAATATTCCCCAAAGTGAATAAAAATTACATCATAAAATAGATAAATATCTTAGCTTTCTGGAAATGTATACTTCTTTACATAAAAAATGCAGAATTATCGGTAGAATCATTTGCTGAGTGTTGAGACCCTATGATTTGGCTACTAAATATTTTTGCTAGCCCTACTGTCAAAGTCCGATAAAGTATAATAAAGCCCAAAAATCGAGTTGTAATGGAAATTCATCTAAGTCTATATCTGCAGCATCCTTATTATCAGAACTATTGTTAAATTTTATATTTGGAGGTATAGAGCTATTGATAAAAAAAGTAAAACATTAAAAGCGAAGGCTATAAAAAAAAGTATTACAAGACAAAAGGCCAGTGAAAAATACCCGTATTTTGAACGCGCAGCACAAAAAAACGAAACTAGATAAAAACATCCGGTTTTTATTAACGAAACAGACTATATTCCTACTTTTTAAAAGCCGTGCTTTCAGTATTAAAAAAAAACCAGAACGCATGGCGAAAAATCAAGAAACGACAATAGGTTAGTCACACACGTGGCGGCCGCTTTTGGGCGCATTAGTACGGAGGGGGTAGGTCGCATTGAGTCGCGGTAGTAGCAAATGAGTTCAACAAGAACTCTAAATAACCAGAATATACACCTCTATTTCTGTAAGCATGGTGGCAGGAAGAAAGTATTTGTTTTATGGTAATCAAATAGTATACTTTTAAAAGTGAAACAAGTTTTCCTTAAGAAATATTCTTAGACATGATTTATTAGAAGTATGGGATAAGTAAAGAACCCTAGGGACCAAACTGATCATAGGGCTGGTGAAGCAGCCAGCACAATGCCCAGCCGGCTATACTTCACCCCAACTAATGTCAGGTACCCATCAGAGCTGGGTAGACTCAGGGAGACCTGCAAGTCCCTTAGAAAAAATCCTAGCCTCCACCAGGATTCAAATTCAGAACCTTTGCAGCGCCAGTAGAACACGCCGCTGTTCGGCCAGCATCCCCGTATTAGTATTGGATGCAATCTTATATTTTGATCTATTTTTAGTATGGTGATGTATTTTTAGTATCAAGATCTATAATGGGTATTCCGAGACTTTGTGCCATGACAATGTGCCGAGCCAAAGGATACAAAAGAATCTTTCCCGTTGATCAAGTGGAGCACGAGGATGTCCTCTATCTTCTCTTCCCCAGAGTTGAGCTTAGCGGCAGTGGCCTTGTCAACGTACACTTCAATGTGGACCTCACAGCACGCACCTGCCAGGACAAAGAAAATGTTCAGTTCACCAAAGGCTACGTCACATTTAAAATGAATTTCATCTAAAGACAACTATTGCAAAAGGTTCAGCTCTGAAGTTCCTGCCTCTAACGAATTACCTGCTTCTATTATAGACTTGCAAGGTGTGGCCTTGAGCCAAGGTCTGCAATACGATTGGTCGTCCAGCTTGTTGATGAATTCAAACTCTACTGGAACCTGCCACAATGCCAAGGACAGACACATACATTTTAAAATAATATTTTCAATGAAAAGAATAAAAAAAAAAACTTGAGTTGAAAATAAAAACTGGTATATGCTATTCATATATAATTACTATAATAAACAGCAGCTCTGTATTTATTTAATTATACAAAGAAATCTATTATTAATCAAATGAACTGAATGAGCTTAAAAAATTGGAAAATTTCCACAATGTTCAAAATATTACCTGAAAGATAAAAGGGAAAGAATTTTTGAATATAAATTAAATTGAAAACTTTCTCATTGGCTAGTTGCTGTGTGCTTTATATACTAATACATCTGCCACTGCAATTCACACCGAGAGAGCACTGAGCATGCTAAATTTAATAGCATGGATAGAAGCGCTATAAAAATGACCATTATTATTAATTCATGTTAATTTAGAAAGCTGAAATGATCAAATTTCCCAATTCATCAATAAAACATTATTTAGTAAGCTTTATTTTCCCATTTCTCTTTGCTCAGCTGTTAAAACTCGATGTTAAAAAATTGTTTTTAGCTCATCAATTAGAATTGAAGTTTTTCTTTTCTTTTTCTATACACAAAAACAGGTCCACAACACAGGGTGTCTATGAGTCTACCCCTGGCCACACAATCCTCATGGTATGCTGAGGAAACTAGCCCTGTGGACCAAAAAGGTAATATAAAAGAGACTCAATACCCCAGGCCACACAATCTTCATCTTATGCTAGCGCTAAGGAGTTTTGGTAAACGCTGCTTCACCAACACTGGAATTGAAAAGGGACACCATGACACCAACAACCGACCCATAATTCCATTCCAAGAGAAAGAGTGACTAATGTCTCACCTGGCCTATATTGGCGACGGTCACAACCTGAACTTGAGACTCGATAAACTTCACATCCTTGAAGATCAACTGGAATTGAATCAGAGAAAGAAGAAAAAAATAAGAAAAAAAAAACACAATAAAACAACTTGACACTTAGAAATGTCATTGGAGTTACACAAAGCAACAATTAATTGTAGTCAACGCATTAAAAAAATGTGTAAAATGCAACATTGTAAAAAATCATCACCTCTGTGTTGTCGATTTTAATTTGAGGCAGGTAGTCATTCTCCAGCCGATCCAATTTTTTCATGATGTCCTCGTAAACTCTCTTGTAGCGCTTCTCATCTATGACACGGATCTGCGTTTTTAAAATAAATAAAGTACAACGGCAAATTAGAACAGCTGCAAATCACAGTAAATCTAGAAATCTGACGATAACAAAAAAAAAAACAGGATTTCTTTTTCCTTTTCAGACTTATGGGCCCTGGTGTTGGGTGAAGCAGCAGTTACCAGGTTTTGTGGTTTGCACCATGCAAGAACATTGTGGGGCCAGCACACTAGACAAAGGTAAATTAGCTTTTACCTGAACAATGTCACGTTCCCTTTCATTTAAATCCCTCCCTCCTGGATTTGAGCCCCTCTGGAATGGCAATCATCCACGTCCCCATATCATCAGGTGACTAGACCACTGATGATATTTTAGAAAAAAAAAAAAAAAACAGAACAAGAATGTAATCCTCGTGGATTCTATTAGCCAGATAAAAAAAATGTTTGAGAGGAGGAGTGCACACCCGACTCGGATCCTGTTGAAGGCTGGGATTTTTTTTCCTGTCTCAGGAGGGTGTGTCCCTTGGTCTACTTTGATGAGTATCCACCACCAGTTGGGAAAAGTAAAGGCTGCCAGGCATTGTGCTGGCTAAACAATCCCCTATAAAGCAGTGGCCTTGGAAACTTGTGAGCTCCGCTTCACTGGCCCTATAAATAAAATTGGGTCCCATGGGAATACTTTTCTCGA
Organism: Anisus vortex; assembly: GCA_949126835.1. Classification (NCBI taxonomy): domain Eukaryota; kingdom Metazoa; phylum Mollusca; class Gastropoda; family Planorbidae; genus Anisus; species Anisus vortex. The sequence goes on from OX421497.1 coordinate 6,225,525, forward strand.
TTTTCTAGCTAGGGATATTTTTAGCTTGACCCTTTCAATTGTAAGTCTTTTGTAGGTCATCATCATCATCGATCCCATAACCGCTGTGGTCGTTGGGGGGAGCGAATGGACACCTCAGCAGTCAACTTTCTCCACTTTTGCCTATCTTGAGCGGCTGTCAATAGTTGAGTCAATCAACTGCAACCCTGACCAATACTTTACATTTTCGAAACCAGCATCTCCGCTGATGGCCTCTTCTACGCCCACCTTCCACCATGCCCTGGAGGATTGTTTTTGACAGGCTTTTGTCAAGCAACACATGACCGAACCAAGTCAATTTGCGCCGTTTGATTGTTGCCATAATGTTTTCTTGAGGGCCTGCAATTGAGGATATTCTGTCCCACACATACGCATTAGTTCTGTGTTCTACGGAGGAGATTCGAAGTATGTTTCTCATGCATTTATAGCCTTGAAAATCATTTTAAAAATTTAAAAACTGTGTAAATTATAAAACAGACAAAAAGGGGACAATATTTATACAAAATGAGAAAATCTAGATTTGATAAATATATTTAGTGTTGGCTACAATAAAAACAAGGGGACACAATTAGTTCAACATAACTATAAAAAAAAGGTCAAGTAGAATAGTTACCCCAACATCAAAGAGGGCGCTGACGGGCTTGTGGTCAGATATTTTCAACTGCGGGTGGGAGTCGTACCGCAGCTGCTTGACTCCGGGTCCCCGCCACAGTACCCTGTCACAGTAGGCCGGCACTCTGCTCTTCTCACTGCATTAAAAAAAACAAATACTGTAGGCTACAACAATATCCTTACAACTTCGACAAAAGTAAAAAAAAATACATAAGACTTTTTTCAACAAAATAATAAAGCCAAAAAAATATTCCTCACTTTTCATGGAATAAATTAGTACCATCCCTGGGTACCTGTAATTTTTCAAAGGTCCATTCTTACTGGCTCACAAAGGTATGTTTAGACCGTTGAACTTTTTTTGATGCATAAAGTACAATTTAGATCAGATACTGTGAGTCAACGTGACTATATAATATATATATAAAGAGGTTTACATAATAAAAATGAGGTAAGGGAAATTGTATGTACGTATTGGGAAAATACTGATTACCTGCAAAAATATTGAGAAATTGATATTTATTTTTTTTGCCCATATTTTCTTTAATTGTGCATAACACCCTAAGGAGTGTACAAAAAGTGTACGAATGCGTTGAGATATGGACAGGTACCCAGATATGCAGTATTGATGACTAAATCATTTTTTACTGACTGGGAAAAAATAGTCATCAAAAAAACTAGACAAATTTACATGTAGCATGATTCAATTTTTAAAAGTAGGTAAGAAAACTCAGAATCAGACTGATTTCATCTCTTTATGAACATATTTTCTACAATTCCCCTTTAAAGAACCAATTTATCTTTGCAGTATCATAGAAAATGTCAAGAAACGGAGAGTCTCTTTTTGTTCTTCTTGAAAGAACATAGCTTATCATTTTTTTTTAAAACATCTCACCTGGAGTCGTAGTTGTCTGTCCCTGAATCAAACTTGTAGGTGGGGTCAAAGTTCGGAAAACCTTCCTCAAAACCCTTGAAAACCTCAGTGTTGGCTTTCAGCTGGCGAAAAAGCTGAAGAGTAATAAAAAAATGTGTGCTATTACAGCATGCTTGAAAACACAGCAAGCCGCAGGGCAAAAGATGTGTAGGCCTAAGCCATTTAGAATATGAATAAATGGAAGCACTGTACTGATGTAGTGTACCTGGTCCCCTTGTATCAAGCGTTTGTGGTCTCCTGCCTTGATGTAGCTTTTCACCTTGTCTATGGGAAGGTCTATGCGGTAATTCAAGTCTCCGATCCAGAAGACTATACTGAAACATTTTGTTTTCATTTCATATTACTAGTTAATCGCATTAGTCATGTAACTAGTTAATTATATTACACAGGGACTTTCAATTTTAGGTGATCTGGGGAATAAACTAACTATTTCACAATAACACATCTATAAAACATAACCTCAGGGTTCTTACTCTAAAATCATTTTTTAATTCTTAATCTTTATAATCTGATCACAGGGCCGGTGAAGCAGCGTTAACCAGTTTCTGTGGCATACTTAGGGTATTGTGTGGCCAGCACAATGCTCGGCCAATTTACTTTATCCCAACTAGTGTCAGGTACCCATCAAAGCTGGGTAGACTCAGGGACACCCTCGAGTCCCCAGAACAAATCCTAGCCTTCATCAGGATTCGAATCAAGGACCTTTGGTACCCCAACTGAACGCGCTTCCACTCGGCAACCGAGCCCCATGATTAGTTTGGTCCTACAGGTACTTTACTTTTTACTTTTAAACTTTATAATGAAATTTGCAAACTAATATTTAATATACTGGTATTTGTAAATTGTCTTTTCTTGCTGCTTTGTCCATAATAGCGAAATGTACAAACTTCCCCAAACCTCTAAAACCCAAGTCAGTTTTCCCAAAACCAAATGAACTTTAGAGATCATATAAAAAAAAACTTGTGAATTTCGGGCTGGAGTTGATGTAACAAATAAAATAAACAACAACGGCACAGGCTCTCACTCGTGTTCTGAAATTTCCAGCGGCGGGGTGAAGTCTTTAAACTTGGTCTTGCTCATAATGTCTTTATAGTCCTAGAGGAATGAAACAAAGTGAAGATCAGAACAAAAGCCCTAAAATGTTTCGAACCATCAACTACATATGCAGTGGAAATACATTGCATTAAGCCACCCAAGGCATGAATGTACAAGTTTAGCACCTGTCAAATCAATTTGGTCCATAGGGCCGAAGGAGCGACCACCAGTTTCCTGTGGCCACGGCATACTAAGGGATTGTGTGGCCGACACAATGCCCAGCGGCCCTCTACTTTACCACAACTAATGCCAGATACCCATCAGAGCTGGGTAGATCAGGGACAGCCTCCAGTCCCAGGTACAAATCTGAGCTTTCGCCAGGATTTTAAAACCGAACGTTCACTGCGCAAGCCGAACGCGCTGCCGCTCTGCCCCATGACTGTGGCGGCACGTATAAATACAACACCAACGCTGACTGATGCACATCTAACACATTTCTCCTTATTGGAATAACTAGATTGCTAACTAGCTCTGATTGTGTAATAAGTTATATATGTGTGGGGTTTATAATTGTTGTTCCAAGGGTTTAATGATAGAAAAAAAGATTTAGTTGTAATGTTAAATACTGCAGTATTTGTTCAAATCTGCTCATAAGAAATTAATCCAATCAGCAAAGAGTCGTCAGCTTGTTGACCCCTGGCCAGTTCTCACCTGATTTCTCCGTTCAAATTCATCCTGATGAGCGGCCAAGTGAGATGTGACAAAACACAAGGATGTGTTGTGCAGGCAGAACCGGATGGACACGCCACCTTTGTTTCCCTGGTGGAGTGTAAGACAATGTAAGTTCATCACCAAACTAATTTATTCATATTGTTATAACACCAAAACTATTCAATACACCTGTAAGGTCAATACAGATGCAAAGAATGTCAATACAAATGTAATTAATGTCAATACACCTGTAATCAATGTCAACACACCTGTAAGGTCAATACAAATGCAAAGAATGTCAATACAAATGTAATTAATGTCAATACACCTGTAATCAATGTCAATTCACCTGTAAGGTCAATACAAATGCCAAGAATGTCAATACAAATGTAATTACCAGTAATGTAAATACACCTGTAATCAATGTCAATTCACCTGTAAGGTCAATACAAATGCAAAGAATGTCAATGCAAATGTAATTAATGTCAATACACCTGTAATCAATGTCAACACACCTGTAAACACAATGTAATTAAATCTTTTTGGAACACTTTTTTTTAAACAGAAGTTTTAAACTATACGGAAATATCTGGCTAAATTTAAACGCTGACGGCATTGTGGAATGTGCCCTATGTTAAAGTACCAGAGATCAAAGATCTCGACGTACCATGATGCCCATAATGCCCGTGGGCACCGAGTCTGTATCCAAAAAGGTGATCTGACTCTTGTGCTTCACCTGTATGTAGACAATCAGCATGATGCCCACTAGCCGGATGGATTTCACCTGAAAGGAAAATAAATGAGATGGATGGTAAACTTTGACCTTTTCAAAAGCGTGTGACCCAAGAATAAGAACGTTTATTTACCCTTAGAGCTTTGTCAATTGTAATTATAAACATGACACTCTTTAAGTTGCGACACTTTGTAACCTATTATTTAAAACAATGACACTTTGTATAGTATAAACTAAAACTAAGACACTTTGTATAGTATAAACTAAAACTAAGACACTTTGTATAGTATAAACTAAAACTAAGACACTTTGTATAGTATAAACTAGAACTAAGACACTTTGCATAGTATAAACTAAAACTAAGACACTTTGTATAGTATAAACTAAAACTAAGACACTTTGTATCGTATGAACTAAAACTAAGACACTTTGTATAGTATAAACTAAAACTAAGACACTTTGTATATTATAAACTAAAACTAAGACACTTTGTATAGTATAAACTAAAACTAAGACACTTTGTATAGTATAAACTAAAACTAAGACACTTTGTATAGTATAAACTAAAACTAAGACACTTTGTATATTATAAACTAAAACTAAGACACTTTGCATAGTATAAACTAAAACTAAAGACACTTTGTATAGTATAAACTAAAACTAAGACACTTTGTATAGTATAAACTAAAACTAAGACACTTTGTATAGTATAAACTAAAACTAAGACACTTTGTATAGTATAAACTAAAACTAAGACACTTTGTATAGTATAAACTAAAACTAAGACACTTTGTATAGTATAAACTAAAACTAAGACACTTTGTATAGTATAAACTAAAACTAGGACACTTTGTATAGTATAAACTAAAACAATGAGCCTTTTTAAGTAATAACTTAAACTAGGATACTCTAAATATGGGTCACAGTAGCAGAGCGGCAGCGCAATCAACTGGCGATCTGAAGGTCCTTGGGATGGAATCCTGGTGGTGGCTAGGATTTTTTTCCCGGGACTTGAGGATGTTCCTGGGTCTACTCAGCTCTGATGGGTACCTGACATTAGTTGGGTAAAGTAAAGGCGGCTGGGCATTGTGCTGGCCACTCATCCCCTAGTATGCTGTGGCCACAGAAACTGGTGAACGCTGCTTCACCAGCCCTATGATTAAATTGTCCAAAGGGTACTTTACTAGGACACTCTGTATGACATAAACTAAAAATATGACACTTCTTACTTTTTGATACTTGGCCTTTGGGTGAAGTCCTGATTTCACAGCCTTTTGCCACTCAGCTTCCTTGGAGGAGTCTGTGAAGATGAATGCCTCCTTACTTAAATCTAGCTCTTGGAAGCTGCGGCCAAAGTTAGAAAAATATGTGCACTTGAATAGCAGTTGAGTTGATAAATCAGGTTTTAAGACATCATTAATACAGTATATTTGCATGTGGTTAGAGTTGATGAATACTAGCAAATTTGCCGGGTCACAAAATGTAAATTTAGAAAAAAGATATACTATGGCATTGAGTAATAAGAAATAACATAATAAATCACAAAAAACACAAACACCGATTGTTTGAGTGTCAATCACCCCGGCGGGTCAAGACAAATAAAAGGTAGTGGGTCAGAAGGTTACCTACCCTATGACGTAGATGTCAGGAGCCTCAGAGTCTACGACCATCCACTTGTGGAGAGATTCTGGTGGCGACTGGCCATTCACGTTCCAGGTTCCGCAAAAGACTCTGTTAAAGAGAAGACACCCCAAAGTAAGACATGAAAAGCATCACATGCAAGATGAATCTTTGTCCTAGAGTTGAAATCTTTATTCAAAATTAAATAATTTTGAAAGCCTTCCCCCCCCCCCTCCCTTCTCCCCGAACTAAATTAAGAGCTTGATATAATTTAAAAAGTAAAGTAAGTAATCCTGACGGACCATATTGATCCATAGGGCAAGTAAAGCAGAATTCTTAGGCCATGGCATACTAGGGGATTTTGTGACCGGCACAACGCCGAGCCGCCTTTACCTTTTCCTAACCACTGTCAGGTATCCATCAGAGCTGGTTAGACTCAGGGACACCCTTCAGACCCCGGATCAAAAATATTTTAGCCATTGAACCCAGGACCTTAGCGACACCAACCAAACGCGCTGCCACTTGGCCATCGTATCCCACACATGATTTTTTAAAAGCACATAAAATGTGTTAGCAATAACCAATGTATAGGCTAAAGGAAAATTTTAAAACTCAATAGTTTTCTTCATTAGAGGTTGCCATGTCACACTTGTTTTAATTGACTTGTTAATTGTTCCTAATACAGGCTTATCATAGAACATTTGAATGCTGCAATGCTGCTTCACATGCCTCATGGATCTAAATTGTCTGACAGAAATACTTTGACACTTACCTGAACATTTTCTGGTCGGTGAACTCCAGCTCCCTGTCGGATAGATACTTTTTCACAAATTTCTCCCTTGAGGAGACGGGCTTGTTGACCATGGGGAGCTCGATGCCCGTAGACGCCAGCCCCAGTGTGAACTTCAGGGTCTCCATAGAGTCGGTGCAATCCTCATCTCTGAGTAACAGAACGACAGACTTCAGACAATAGTGCATTATATTCGGAATGACAGACTTCAGACAATAATACATTATATTCAGAATGACAGACTTCAGACAATGGTACATTATAATCAGAATGACAGACTTCAGACAATGGTACATTACATTCAGAATGACAGACTTCAGACAATGGTACATTACATTCAGAATGACAGACTTCAGACAATAGTACATTATATTCAGAGTGACAGACTTTAGACAGTGGTACATTATATTTAGAATGACAGACTTTCGACAGTGGAACATTATATTTAGAATGACAGGCTTTAGACAATAGTACATTATATTAAGAATGACAGACTTCAGACAATGGTACATGATATTTAGAAAGGCAGTCTTCAGACAAAATATGATTTAAATTACTTAAACAAATATTTCCAGGACTCAGTTGAATTTCCAGTGTAAAAGTGAATTAGTCTTGTTTCAAGACTACATTTAAAAAAAAAAAGAACAAGTAAGCCACTGACTGACCCAGCAAAGATTTTGTCCAGGGAGTCACGGCTTCGAGACTTCTGTGCTGGCCTGAAACTATCACTGGAAGAGGTGAGGCTCTCTTGAAACCAGGTCGTCTGACTGTGGTTATCTTGTAGTAAAAGATAAATAAAAAAATTGTTTAAAACATTTGACCAAACAGTTTACTACCTCAAAATTTGATACCACCATTGATAAAAAACCAAAACATTTACCATGATAAAATAAAAATGTTTATATAAGGTCAGATAACAGGAAATAGTTTAGCCAGTACGAGTATCCCCTTTTTATAACCTTGAAGTCCTTAGGACGAGTTGGTTAAGCAGTGTTCACCAATTTGCAAGGCGTAAACAAGATTGTGTGGCCAGCAACCCTAGTTAGACCCAGCTGGATAGATACAGGCACAGATCCTGTTCTTTTTTAAGATTTGAACGCGAGACCAGCAAACCAGTTTCCCAGCCTTTAGCCTGACCTTTTCAGGATTCATTATAAGGCCAATTGAATATTTTTGCCTATTCAATAAAAAAACAATATGCCCTTAAGGCAGATGCGGACATATCAGGTTCACATTCTACAAACTGTGTGGCCCAAATTTTAGAGGATGCTCTGATCTCCCTTTTTACAATTCTGGTTAAATCTTAACATAATGAAAGATGGTAACAAAAAAACAACAAAAAAGAACTACAACCCAAACATTCAATGGTTAGTATCTTGGAGGGGTTATCCACTATAAGCAAGGGATTAATTCTAAATCAAGCGATTTAAGAAAACATAGACACAGTCATATAAAAAAAAAGTTACAGATGCAGAAACAACTAACATCTCTAGCTGTCAACTACTCATGCAATCAAATGGTATCCCTTAACTAGCTGCCGACTATTCATTTATAATACCCAGCTGCCAGCTAATTCAATCCCCTAACTCAAGGGTCTGCAACCTTTTGAGACGGAAGAGCCAAAAGTTACAATTTACAAAATTTCCCAGTTTTTAAAGAGCCACTAACATTTTTGTTTCAATATTATGGTGTTTAATTAAGATTAGGGTATAAATTTGATATAAAATAAATAGCTTTAAATATTAAATGATATATATTCATATAAAAACATACTAATGTTTTGCACAAAACAATAACGTATTTTAACTAGCTCTGCTAGAATAATAAAATGAGTAATAACAAAACATGACTATAATTATTGAGTAATAGAAAGTTTCAATAGTTACATCAATCGACATGCATGCCTTTTGAAAGTTTGGTTAAATCTGGCTCATAACTTGTTTCTAGCACGCCTCTAGATTTTTATTTGTTAGTTTGCTTCTTACTTTACTTTTTATTATATTCACGCAAGAGAACGCTTGCTCGCACGAATATGTTGACCCGAAGATCGTCAGCACTCCAAATGCCAACTTCTTCACCTCACTGTAGCATTCTGGAAGACTATTGGAAATATTTTCATGCGTCAAATATGAGTGCCTCAACTTGCGGCATTTCTTTTAGAACTGTCCAGTTGTGTAGCGTGACCTCAAACCTCTGGACCTCAAACTCTTCTAACTTGCTCTTGATTTCTGTGAACTTGCCACTCCACAAGTGTTTGATTTTTAAATCCAGCAATTGCATTTGAAGCGAACCAGCATCAATTCCAAATGGCTCAATGTTGATCTCATTTGTGTTTGTGTTGAGATGGATTTAATATGAACGCCAGAGTACCGGTGTTTGTTTTGAATTGCTCAAATCTCTCTTCGAATCCATCCTTCATTTTGTTTATAACAATGTTGAAGTAATCCGTGTCAATAATTTCATTGGTTTCATCACGATATTGCTTCAGATTTTCAAAATGAAGTCATTTACCGCTCTCCATGTCTTCGACAAAAAGAAATAATTTTTTTTTGAAACAATTTATTTAATTTATTTTCGAAACAAACCACTTCTTCAAGCAAGGCAAAGGCTGGGTTTCCCTTTCCTTGCAGTTTTACATTTAGCTCATTTTAGTTTCCTTGTAATATCCATCATGATGTTCTATTTCTTCAAGAAATTCCTTAAACTGGCAGTGGTAGAGTGCTTTTGCCAATATGCTGTTAATGATCTTAATTACCATGTTAATGACTTTGACTATTTCGTCCGGAAATGTTTGGGCAAAATGATGAATTATGCAGTGAAACGTTAAAATTTCGTGGTTTATTTTTTGCAGAAGAATCGTTATTACCCCTTTATGTATTCCTGACATACTTCTGGCTCAATCAGTTGTTATGTTTGCAATATAGACTCTCTATATATTTTTGCAGTGTAATTATTTTTTTCAATGAGTTTTGGAAATAAAAAAATTATAATATTAATATTTGCACATGGAACTCGAGAGCCGCATCTTGTCATCGAAAGAGCCGCATGCGGCTCGCGAGCTGCAGGTTGCCGACCCCTGCCCTAACTAGCTGCCAACTACGCAATGAATCAAATAATAACACCTAGCTGCCAACTACTCACGATTTAGGCAACAAATTTTGAATGCCTATAACATTTCCCATAGAAACACAACCACTGGTACATATCAAAGTACAAACATTCCTTCTCTCTGCAAAAAGTTTATTTATTGTATATGGTTATTCTAATTGCAAAAGTCAACAAAAAATTACTTTTTTTGAATTTTTAACAACAATTGTGATGCAACCTTATGGAATGGTACTGAAATAGGCACTCTATGATATTTAGTTTTTAATGAAAGCTAATTAATTGATTTACCTACAAATTGGTGAATGAAGTGAAATCAAAATTCTAACTGTAAAAATTTTCCGCACTTTAGCATCGCAACACTCGAGTAAACATTAACTGGATGAATAATTATGAAGTTTAATTAAATTTTTCAAACCCATTGATGGGTAAATCAGTAAATGAGCTGTTAATTTTTTAAAGATATAAAATAAAATGCACTTGAATTTTCCACAATTTTGTTACTAGAAGACATTTTATGTTATAAAATAGCTTCCTAAAACTTTTTATAATTTCAAGAAACAATTTTAGTCTCACAATTTCACAGATGTAAGTTATGTCATTGAACTTCAAAAAATAAACTGAAATCTTAAAAACAATCTAGGACCCTTTTAAATACAAAAATTTTGTATCTAATGAAAAAAAATCAATTTTGCCACATTCTGTACCGGTGCATGGAGTAGCATCACAATTTAGCCTCTTTTTGTAGGCACGTCATATTTCTTATCAAATATATTTTGAAGGCCGATCTAAAAAAACAACAACATATAAATAAAAAACATATCCCTGAAGATAGAGGAAATCACTCATTTAGTTTCCAAAAAAGTTTCTTAGGACATTTTTAAAGTTAAGTACTCATTTAATAAAAAAAAAATTAAAGGTTATTTACGAACTCAAAAGTATGTTCTACCTCAAGTATGCAAAAGGAGAGTATAGAGATGAAATAGATAGAGCATGCAGTGTCAATACACTAGTCAAGATGTAGCTTAAGTGGGGTAGTTGAGCTTTAAGTGTACATCATCGTAATAACAAAACAAACAAACAAAAAAAATAAAAATTATTTCCACATAAAAACAAGGAAATTTGATTCTTTTGTTAAATCAACTCGAGTCCACTACTAATTTGCCCCTACCCCCTCCACGTGCACAGTAAAATTATCACGCCAGAAAGGTTTTATTAGTGAACATTTTTAAAAAATTGTTTTGGTAGCTTTGTTAGTAATAAGGCATTTAAAAACCAAGTACAAAACAAAAATGTTAAAAAAAATAAAGGGAAAGTACCGTTAGCCACAACATGCGAATTTGTACCGTCAAGGTTCATGTGTTTAAGTGGGTCAAAAATATCCTCAGAGAATGGGTTCTCTCCGATGGACTGCTTGAAATCTGTGCTCTGCCGCCTATACTTATCTAGCCAGGGAGAGATTGGAACAGGCTCACCAAAAGCATTCTGGGAAAAAACTAAAATCCACAAGGACAAAAAACTATGAGAAAAGCATAAGAACTCTAGTTAGGAATATACAAAGGCACCATTTGCCAACATTGTACATACAAATACACACTTAATATAAATTAGTTATAATCATTATAATTTAAACATATACATGCTTTGATTTATTGCTAAACATATGAAATTACAAATGTATAATTTTAGTTATGGCCATTTTTCTCAAGAGTAATTAACATGTAGAAACTGCAACCATTTTTAAAAACATAATATGGCTAAATGAAAAGTTTTAGATAGTAAAGGGATTTTTAAAAAAGTGAATTACATAATTTAAAAAGATGTACCCACAAACCGACATAGCACATTTGATGTATGTTCTGCGCATGTTGTTATAAATATACAATGTACACATTAACAAATGTGTGTACAAAAAAAAATAAAGTACCCTTCGGACGAAACTGATCATAGGGCCGGTAAAGCAGTATTCACCAGTTTCTGTGGCCACGGCATACTAGGGGATGTGTGGCCAGCACAATGCCCAGCCGCCTATTAACTTTACTCCAACTAATGTCAGGTACCCTGGGTAGACTCAGGGCCGCCCTCAAGTCCCGGGAAAAAATCCTAGCCGCCACCAGGATTCAAACCCAGAACCTTCGGATCACCAGTCGAACACGCTGCCGCTCGGCCACCATGCCCCATGTGTGTAAGTAGATTAATTTCTCTACTGTGATATTTAGAAAAGATTGTGCTCTCAAAGGTTTAAGGAAATCTGTTGACATTCACATCCATTCAACATTCAAAACTTTAAGAGGCAGGAGTGTGTCTAGCTCTTTCCCCTAGATGTGGGGGCTATAAATATGGTTGCAGCAAAAGTAGGTGTTTTTCTATTATAATTACAACTATTTATCAATGGTTTATTGTAACATATCATATGTTGCCTCACAAACCAGTATGAAATCTGCAAAACTAGATGCTAAATAATGTGGGGAAAACAAGGATCCTTGGTAGTTTTTGACAGTTCAGTTTATTTATACTGACGCGTGACTTTTTAAACTAATATATGTGAAATTTTTAAATCTAAAATTTTTTATAGAATAAAACGACTTTCTCAGGTATGTGCAAATAGTTTTAGATAAAAACAATGATGGGGCTCAATGATTCATTAGCTTAACCACGTAGTTATTTCCTTCAAAAAATATTTTTTAACGCTGCATTTTTGTGAAATTCACCTTGGTTAGTTTTCCCAACCAGTATGAACCCTGTACTGTGATGCTTAAACAATAAACATCAGCAATATTTTAATACAGAAAACAAAAACAACAACGAAAAGGAGGGAGAGAAATAAACTGCCTACCGTCTTTGGATTTCTTTATTTCTGCTAGGAAAAGTGTAGATGACTCCTGCCTGGGCAGCTCCAGCAAAACTGTCATGTCAGGTGACTTGAGGGACAGGCGGAGCTCTGAAACAAAAGATTCAGCGCTGAGCTTAGCATGTTTTTAACACAGCGGCGACCCATAATACTTTCCACCTTCCCAGTGTAACAAAAATAAATGAATCATACAGCACATGAGAGTATAAGCTATACAAACAATTCAAGCAGCACTACAAGAAAATTAAACAGTGGAGAAAATTATTTTTTTTACCTGTTAGCGTTGGTGCTTCTGAAACAAACAAAACAAAGGAAATTCTGAACCTGTTAAGATATGTAAATACAAACACAAACTAGCAAATAAAAAATTGTGTCCACCCCCAACCACTCTGATAACAATTTTAATGAGAACAAAACAAATAAGAGCAACCAAAAAAAAATTTTTTTACACTAATAAGTTTCAATAAGACACTGAATTTAAAAGTCTCTTATATCGGACAACCCTTCCAGCTATTTAGTCCAGGGCGCAATGTAAAAAGCAAATGGGGGCCAAATCATCGTAGAAAAGTTTTTCATGTATGTTTCAAAACTTGACTTTTGTCTTTATTGACATTCTCAGTCTATGCAGTGGGTCCAGTATTTTACCAGTTCTAGTGGTCATGTGTACAAAAGGGACTGTGATTTGCACAGTAGCAAATCTAATTCTATCTGTCTCACCACCAATGGGTTACGCCAATAGCTAGGCATCCCCCCATTAAAACACCAGAATTGTTCTGTTGGTAAAATCATAGCACCAAATCAAACAACAATCTTTTGCCTTTGCATGTGCTCTTCTGTTTATTTACAGGAAGGGGGTGGGGTCAGCAGATTGATCCTATATGCGATGCAACTTTCCAAAGTACACTGGGGCTTACGGCTTCAGACAAGGCAATGACATACCTGCATGGCATCTCATCGTTGCATCAATAGGTATTACAGTTTCCAGGGTTAGGTCCCCTGATTGCAGACAGGGAACTCTCTTGGTGGTGAAGATAAGAACACTACAATAAAAAATCGCACAGAAAAAAAACAAGTGAACAATTAGGAACAAAATTAGAACATTACAGAATATAATATAAACTAATACATCTGAACATTACAGAATATAATATGAACTAATAAATCTGAATATTACAGAATATAATATAAACTAATGCATCTGAACATTAAAGAATATAATATAAACTAATACATCTGTCACTGCAACTCACACCATGAGCGCACTAGGCATGCTAAACTTAATAGCATGGATTAAAGCGCTATAAAAAAAGTGACCATTATTATTATTATTACCGGTATACTTCAGTAAAATAAATGAGTACTTTCATTCAATCAATTAATGTTTTACTTCTGTTTACTAACTGACACAAAGATTAATTATTTAATTCAATCAGTACAATTGTTCTATTTAATTCAATCAGTACAATTGTTCTATTTAATTCAATCAGTACAATTGTTCTATTTTATTCAATCAGTACAATTGTTCTATTTTATTCAATCAGTACTATTGTTCTATTTTATTCAATCAGTACAATTGTTCTTTTTTATTCAATCAGTACAATTGTTCTATTTAATTCAATCAGTACAATTGTTCTATTTAATACAATCAGTACAATTGTTCTATTTAATCCAATCAGTACAATTGTTCTATTTTATTCAATCAGTACAATTGTTCTATTTAATTCAATCAGTACAATTGTTCTATTTAATTCAATCAGTACAATTGTTCTATTTAATTCAATCAGTACAATTGTTCTATTTTTATCAAACTTAACAAAAAGAAAAGTAATGAAAAGAAAGTCAATAACCAATGGAGTCTGCACACAGAAAGCGAGAAAATCTCATGAAAGCCTTTAATCAATAATGTGTTATTTAGTGACATTTAAGCTGTGTGGACAAGGGGGGAAACTGGGTCAGAGATATAGAAACACCACCTTGAAATCAATTATGTAGCATGGATGTATGATGAATGTTTTGCACACACACCCATCCTCTTACCCAACAAAGCTACAGCTGTATGGAGTCTACAAGTAAAAAGTAAAGCATCCTTCAGACCAAATTGATCACGGGGGCTGGTGAAGCAGCGTTCACCAGTTTCTGTGGCCATGGCATACTAGGTGATTGGGGGGGGGGGGGGCATCACAATGCACAGCCGCCTTTACTTTATCCCAACTAAGGTCAGGTGCCCATCAGAGCTGGGTAGACTCAGGGGCACCTTCCAGACCCATGAAAAAAAAAAACTTCACCAGGATTAGAACCCGGGACCTTTCATTTGCCAGTCGAACGTGCTGCCGCTCGCCACTGTGTCCCCAGAATGTACAAGTTACTTTTTCATTTTATTTACCCTTGTTCATTCTTGTTGATCACGATGGCTGCGTATCTCAGCGCCCTCTTCCCATCCACTATCCGCACACACTCGATGGCCTGCACAAATAAAAACAAAAAAAAAAGAAAGCTTACCTTAGGCTGGTTGACATTAGGTCATTTTTTATGTAAGCAAGTTTTTCATAAAATTGAACCTACAATACATGTTAAATGCAGCACAAAATTAAAAAATGTTAAAATTAGACTTTTCTCTCTTTTTTTTTTTTTTTACATTCTCAGTTTCTGTTGTGTTACAGTAATTACCAGTTTCAGTGCTTATTTGTACAGTGGGATTGTATTATAAGCACAGTGCCGGTCAAATTATTTTTTCTGTCTCAACCAGGTGTATACAAAAGATCACACAAAAGAAGGAAAACATATCTATGATCTGAACCCAATACATTCCAGATGACAATACTGTGTTCTATTTCTGAGCCACCAAAATCTAATTAAAATAATAACAAATAAAAAAATTATGATTAAAAAAAAGAAATAGAGGTTAAAAGAAACCCTTACGAAATAAGACTTTGCTGCCAACTTGTATGTTTTGAAATAGTTCTTTACTTACTTGTATACATTTCTCATCCTGGGTCAAAGTTTTCTGAACAAGTTTAGCGACATCCATTAGTTGAACATAGAACATGTCTTTTACCAATTTGTGCTTTTTCTGATTTGGCGTACATCTAGTTTCGAGGTATACAATCCTAATCTATTCAAGAACAGGTTCGTCCCATTCCGGAACTGTTTCCCATCTCACATGACAAAATCTGCAATGACATGCACAAGAGTATTATAACTAACCTAAATCTACAAGAAACCAATTCAGGTGATGATTAACTGGTGGAACAGCTGTTAATGTAATATATGAACAGAAGAAAAAAAAGAAAGTTCGATTCATATCCTAATTTGCGATTCAGGGTTCATTGGGAATGCTCCTGCATAGATAGGCTAGTGCTGCAAAAGCTCAGAGCACAACAAATGGGCTGAAGTAACAACTCAACCTGGAGAAAATGTCACAGCTTACATTGATACAGCTTGGAAACAAAGCTAACAGCTGAAACTAAACTGAAAAAGGCCAAAACACTGTCCAAAAACTGCATGAAATAATACTATCTATCTATCTTGCTGTATATGAAGTAATTATGACTAACTTTTACTTTTACTAGTTACAAACATATGTGAGCACAATAGTGACAGAATACAATAATACGCTCACAATGATTACATGATTACCATTCAGCTGTCAAAACATTTTTCACGTGCACAACTGCTTTGGTTTAGTTGTGTCTCTACTGAAAGAGAAATCTCCCCAAAAATTACATTTGACTACAGAAAACAAGCAGGAAGTGTAAACTTTAAAAAAAAAATAACCGCTAAACCAAAGACAATGGTGAATATGAAAGAAAATCAACAGACCAAAAACTACACTAACCGGCCCGGAACAACTAGACTCACAGAACAACATCAAGAGAATTTGAAGTGAACTACTAGAAACCACTGTAACCAATATAATAATAATACTATGATGTGTATTGTAAAATGAGCTGTAAACTATGAAACTGTGGTCCTACGTCAGTTATGAATATTTATGACAATGTTTCCCCACCTCCTCACACCCTGTAAAGTGATGTTAACAGGCCTAGTGACCAACAGGTGTTCTCATTTATGACACACTTCATAGCATATGTGAATGTATTGGGGGAAAATAAAACAACAACATATGTTGTTCATGCCAGGCAGTCTAACTGCTGTAATGAGTGTGTTGATGAATTAATGATTCACTTCAAAGCAACCTGTGATGGCAGGGCTTAACCTGTCTATACACTGAGATGCGAATACATCGAATTCACTCTTTGCCTCCACACACATCAACCTGTATATACACTGGGATGCGAATACATTGAATTCACCTTTTTGCCCCTCACACCATTTACACTAAAAGTGAGAATAACTTTAAAGCTATAAAAACACAGGTGCAGTTTGTGGATGTTATAAAATGTGTATGGGGTAAAATACAACTAAACAAATTTGACAACCTGAAGGCTATGAGATTGAGTAATGCAAGAATAGGACTGAACTTATGGTGTGGACAATTAACCCCTTTACTAAACTCTAGTTGTTTGCTAGACATTATTAAGCAAATGTGATTGCACAGGAGAACTGTGCAGATAAAAACCAAGATATGTGACACACTTATTAAAGTTTCAAAATTTGACCTACTTCCGAAGTCAGGTGGTACAAACTAAACTACCATTATATACATGTTATTGCAGTATACATGTTGGCTAATAAATTTTAGAAAAAACCAACATTATGCCAGCTCATCAATTTTAAAAACTGAGTTTTCCATTTTGTCCTCTTCAGATATTGATTGTCCTCATAAATACTTTTTGGCATCAGCCTTAGACACATGACATTTAAATTGAAATGGTCTACAGTTTTCGTAACAACTTCAGGTTGGCATCAGGCTTAGACACAAATTAAATTGAAATGATCAACTGTTTTCATAACAATTTCAGGTTGGCACCAGGCTTAGACACAAATTAAATTGAAATGATCGACTGTTTTCATAACAATTTCAGGTTGGCATCAGGCTTAGACACAAATTAAATTGAAATGATCGACTGTTTTCATAACAATTTCAGGTCAAGTGACAAAAAGCAAAAAAAAAAAGCACACCTAAACTCCTTATATTCTTTTGAACCAATTTTGTATGGTCAAAGAATAGAGTAAGCCTGATGTAGCAATTTTTTTATCAATAGCAAATTACAATATGGGAAAAATTGGTGTAAGCTTGTAGAAGCTTGAGATGCGCTTTATTTGCTATAGGCCTAGAGCCTACATAAGCATTCTGAGAAAACTGCCCAATGATTAATAACTTTTAAACAGTTTCACACCTTCGATTGGCCAATCGACATGTTTCGGGACTTAATTTTTAAAATGCATATAGAAAAATCTTTTGAAATTTCAATAGTCTGTTATTTTCATTGGGTTTTGTAAGTAAGAGTTTTAAAAAAAGTTAAATTTATTGCCCTGGCCATGAAGAGAAAAAGAGAAGAAGCTACGTGATGGTAATTAGCTATAGCGCGCCATCCATGCTGTTTAGGCCAACATATTAGCATGCTCATTGTACTATGGTTCCATGATTAGATTGTGGAGTTTGGGGTAGGTTATGAAAATCTCGTGTAGAAATTGACAAAGACAAAATGAGTTCCTTATTTCTGATTCCTTCAAAGTCTAAGGCAATACATTCTATAATTTAGGTGCTGACAATTTGAAAGAGCGCAGATCAAAAGGCTTCTCTTTGTGTCCATCAAACCAAGGAACTCGAATAAACTTAGATGAAGACAAAGATGCCTTCCTAAAATAAATTTCCCCGTATGTAGGCCTAATGACTTTTTTTCTTGATTGGTCACTATAAATAAATGGTGCAATATTTATTTGTTTCTGTATGCATTATGTATGGTTGCAATCTTTTTTAAAGGAAAGTTTTAAAAAAAACAAAACAAATATTTAGTAACTTTTATGTTTATAAATTACAAATGTTTTATACATAAAGGCAGTGTAACTCTCAAAATAACGGGTGTGACCTATCTGCGAGTCAAGTATAATATAACTTGAATAATCCTAAACTAATTGTGCGACCTATCCATCAGTGTGTGACTTATACGAGAATATATACGGTAATAAGTTAATAAGCCTACATACCGTTAATGAAAAAAGGCTGAAAAATAAATTTACTATTTAAATAGATCAGATTTTTATTTTTAAAATCATATGTTTTAAAGTTTTAATCACCCTCCATACCCGGGAAAAAATACTAGCCTTCACCAGGATTCAAACCCGGGGCCTTCGGTACGGCAGTCAAATGCGCTGCTGCTTGGCCACCGAGTCCCATACTTCTTACTATAAGTAGGCAAAGTATATTTTGCAGATTTTTAGAGAAGATTTTCTGCCAATGTAAAAATGTCAACATTGACAAAAACAAATATAAAAGTAAATAAGGTATCATATTTAGTGTTTGGAATTCTTCCCATTCATAAGATAAAACATGGTGCCTGGTAATCGAGCGGCAGCGCTTTCAACTGGCGTACCATCTTGATACTAAAAATACATCACCATACTAAGAATATAGAAATATACTAAAATGTATCCAATTATAATATGGGGAACGGCCCCGGAACGGTGACATTGGCAGCGTGTTTGACTGGCGATCCAAGGGTCCTGGGTTCAAATCCTGGTGAAGACTAGGATTTTGCGTCCGGGTCTGGAGGGTGTCCCCGAGTCTACCCAGCTCTGATGTGTACCTGACCTTATAGTTGGGTAAAGTAAAGGCAGCTCTGCATTGTGCTGGCCACACAATCACCTAGTATGCTGTGGCCACAGAAACTGGTGACCGCTGCTTCAACTGCCCTATGATCAATTTCGTCCAACAGGGACTTTACTTTACTATAAGATAAAACAAAATAAAAGACAAAATCGCACTGTAGTGATGAAGCTATAACTATAGTTTACCGGTCTGTACATAGTAGCATGACTTTAGACTTTTTAAGTACTTAGAAACTGTATGAGATATGAGCGTCAGTGTATGGCGGGGGGTAGGTGGTAAATAAGTCACATGGAATTCTCAAAATAAAATTTTTTTATTTTGCTATACCGTAAGATGAACGTAGCCATCTGGGGTGACTTTGGGCCATTGAGGAAAAAATGTTTTAGAGTGCCATAAATAAAAAAATATTATCATTTCATGTCTTTCAAATGTATATAATACATAATAAATATATAAGTAACTATTTAGCAGTTTTTCACGGTGAACAGAGTATTTTCTGAGGTACAGATATTTTTTCAAGATGGCCATCTGACATGCGATTTTAAGCATAGCTAAGTCAACCTGTAAAATTCTTACTACCCAGAACTTTTTAAGGTGATTATATTAAACAATTTATTTAACTTATGTTTTCTATCTTTCTAAAACTTACTTAACAGGGACTATTATTGAATTAAAAACTATCACAGCTATTTTTCTTAGAATTAGGGTGGACATAGTCACCCCTTATAATGGCAGCGTTGACGGGGTGACTATGGCCATGGTGAGAAGTTATTTTGTACTTGGATTTAATGCATACAGTTAAAATTTTTAGTTTATTATTCATTTTTGTGTTCACTTAACCAGATTTGCATTGAGAAAGATCAACGCATGAGATTTTTAAAGCAACAAATGAACTTTTTTATTTAGGAAAACAATGTCTGTGAAAAATTGGCAATGACATTTTTTTTCACACAGTGAAACAATTTTATAGAACCATTATAAATACCAAACCATTGAATGTACTAAATTAAACAAATTTTGTTTATTTTAACTCACAGAACAAGTCACCATGCTCAAGACTTACCAATCGATGCTACAATTAACTTATAGTGCCTGCCAGTAAATGTTATAGTTACAGTTATTAAATTTATTTTAATGAAATTTAATGAGTGATAAAATTATAAAGAATATTTATTACATTATTTAACTTTAACATTTAAAGAAATAGCTTAGGGCTTAGGTGGTAGGGATTTGCCCCTCAAAAACTGAATTATTTGTTATTTGAGACTGGGACAACTCAACAACTTCAACTTTAAAAGGGACTGGGCTTTGTTTGGGGGTTTACTTGTACGACTTATTTTTTGGACATATTCAGCAACCAATTAAATACTAATCAATAGATGAATAGGTCCTATGTTTTAGCTTGACTATGACTTTTACAATGAATTTGAGTTTTACTTTTAATTTAGCTTTTTTAGCCTAACCTAAATTTAGTTTTATATTTTATATTTAAATTTAATTTATGTATTATATATATAGAATATAGACTAGATCTAGATCTAGACTAGATAATATTTATTAATATATTAAAATATATTATATTATATATAAAGTCTTTATATTTATAGATCTAGATTTAGATCTAGTTTATATACTATAGTCTATAGTTAGGCCTATAGTATATATATAATATATAGTAATATAGTAATATTTAATATAGATCTAATATTTAATATTTATTATTTATATATTGTAGTCTAGGCTAGGCGAGGCTAGCGGCTAGGGCTAGGCTACTATTTCACTATTATAATTTAGAATTTAGTCTCTAGACTAGAATTTATAGTTTATAGCCCCATATTTTAGCCTTTGTAATGACCAAAACAGCAATGAAAAAAAATATACTCAAAAAGAATGTAAAATGCTTACTCTCTCGTGAACAAAAAAAATAAAACGAAATGTAAACTGGTATTGATGTAAGCCTACAAGATCAATACAAATATTTGTGTTTTTTTTCCCCTTCCGAATCACCTATTTCATTTCCGGCTTCCGGATTTTGCAACTGTTGAAGTAAACATTTACTATTTACACGTCAATACACGTTAACCCTTATAGTCCCGGGCGCATATATAGCGGAACTGAAGGCAGCGTAGATAGAAGTAGGTCGGTACAGGAAGGGTTAATATTATAATATGCTGTCCTCTTATTACGGATAGCAACGTACTCGCGCATACGTAGGCCCAATTAATAATGCTATGATTTTCCCTGTTTTAAATCATTTCTGATAATTTTAGCAAAACACATACATTAATAAACATTGTGAAGCCGGCTGGTCCAGCGGTTAGTTCACCGGACTGTCAACCAAAAACCAACTGACACGTCGCGGGTTCTATCGCTGCCACCGACGGATCCCTGTCGCCCTGCAGGAGTTTTGGGCCTAGTGGACGTAATAATCTTCTGTCTAGAAGGAACGTCTGTAAAACTTATAAGAAAATTAATTTAATAATTTTATTTGAATGTCAAAGTTAAGTAGGTTATTATTGAAATGTATAGTCAGTAGCCTATAAGGCTAGGGGTTGGAAACCTAATCAAGGCATGCGTGCCAGACTTGGCACTCAGATAGATTTTAGTGGCATGCAAGAGTCCTTTTAATATGTAATATTAGTTATATTACAAAATTTAACTTGTTTAAATGGCATCACTAGCATAAAATTTATAGAATTGTATTTAATTAAAGGGAGATAATTAGTATAATCCGTTTACTTTACTTTAAAATTTCGAATATGTTTCTTTTTTTTTTTTTTTTTACTTTATACAAATATAGCCTAAATGGCTTTTAATTAATAACTTTAAAGAGCTCAAACTGTAAAGATAGTTTGAATTTGTATAAATATTATATGAGTAAAGAATTTATATGTACGCCGCGTACGCCTACATTTTTAAACATGACATTAACTACCCAGTTTTTATGATTACTACATATCTATTCCTCTTAACTGTAGCGTTAGATATGTCTTATAGTATCATCTATGCCTATAAAATAAATATCAGTTAAAGCTGAGATCAATTAGATCTATAAAAATTAGACAGTGCTAGAATTAGACATCTTGTTTATAGGCCTAAAACAAAAAGGTTAGACGTTATAACTGTTAATGTGAAAGTTTAGAAATGAAATTTTGTATTTGCTGTGAATGAAAAAAAAAAGAAGATGATAATCACAAACAAGTTAATTTGTTTTTAAATATAAAATGCTTTAACGATTTTCTCAAAAATGTTCCATTACTGTTGGCCTTGGTCTTTCACCGGCGATAAAAAAAAATGTCTTTTAAAAACAAAAAATATAGTCATAATTAATACAAATCACCATCGAGTCCCATACTATACTTCCTGGACATGTAAATGCAAGTTGTGTAGGTAAACGTAATTTTAATAGCTATCTATAGGCCTAATTGTCTCAGTTGCATTCTGGCTCTTACGTCTAGGGCAGATGTGTGCAACATTTTTCTGCTTTGGGCCGCATATGAAATTTTATACAACTTGACGGGCCACACAGTCTGAAAATCTTGTTTGCATTATCAATGCAACGATTTAAAAAACAAAGCCATTAGAAGCTCTTTGGGGGCCAAGCTAAAAGGCTTGGCGGGCCGCTTTGTGGCCCGCGGGCCGCCTGTTGCACACGCTTGGTCTAGGTCGTAACGATGTTTAGGGGTTGATTAATGACCGGGGGCGGGGGAGGGCGGAGGGGTCACCAAGAACCTGTCCGAGGCAAACCACTCCGCGGCACGCAGTTAAGGCATGTCGTGTAACATAGTCAGGTCTCCACATTACATGCACTACACTTCTCTCCCCAACTGCCGAATCCCCCCTCGGATCACTATCGTGGTGGCTCGCTCGTATACCTGCACTGTCATCCAGGTAGCACAAATTCCAGTCTATAGTCTGGACATCCAGGCACCAGGGCGGGATTGAGACAAGCTGCTGCGCATATTGCTTCCGCCCCACCGAGCCACAAAGCCTCTCAGCAGCTTAATGATCCTCCGACGCGCAACAGGGGCTGTTCCCCCCCCCCCCCTCCCATGCGTTAACTCATTGGTGTATTAAAGGGAGCGTATCGGTGGTTTACACACTTCGCCAGACTTTGAGGTCCTTAGGTACAGAAGTGCAGTGTTAACATCAAACTTCCCCTGCTGTATTGAGTCCTTTCATTGACCAACACTGACCATTTTTTTAACATCCGTGAGGATGCGACACCATACATTAATTATTTACCTTTGTGAATATCTCAAGATTTTCCATAATTGCTTTTAAAGTTCTCCCAGACAGCATCAAGACGTTTCAATACCTGTCCGATTTCTTTCCACAAAGTTTCATCACAGGTCAAACGCTTAAAAGCCATACGTGTCTTCTTTGATGTGTACTTTTAACAACACGTCGGCCTACTTTACCTTTAAGAATAACACGTGGGCTAGACCTGGGGGCGGCAACCTATGAAACGGCACTTGGCACGCCGAGGGATTTTCAATGGCACTTAAAAAATTTAGTGATACAGTAGGATGACTTTAAGGCTGTTGGCATGCTGAATGAATTAGAAATCATATTTGGGCACACTAGGCCTATTATCAAAAGGTTGCCGTCCCCTGGTCTAGACTATATAGCCTATAATTATCTTCTCTGTCATTAAACAATATCAAGGTCGTGTGTCTTGCCTAAAGGTCATCAACTGTATCCACAGTTAATCCACACACACCATACACAAGAAGTAGTCCACCCAAAACTTTGCTAGGTTTGTGTGAGAATTCATATTCGTCGCACGGACTGGCGGCAAGGGATGGGTTGGGAGTTGGGAGCTAATCAATGTTTGCAAGAAATAAGCACCAGAGCCCTCCAAGGGCTTTAGCGCCACAGGTGATGATATAAAACAACTAGAAACTATGGAAAATTTCTTTTTAGGAATTTCGTTTACTTTCCGCTATCACGTGACGACGGGCAGACACTTAATATTGCCCGTCGGCGAGTTATTTCGGCTATGAAGAGAACTGCCGCAAGTAACTAGCCTAAATCAGTTTTAAAATGTAGGACTATTATAAACTTATCGCGCCTTTCTTTCGGCAAAACTATTTATGACATTAATAAACACCAGCCCATCGGCAAGCTCACCTCTCTATAGGCCTACAGAGAACACCTGCCAATAAATAAACCTTGTCTGGCTCGTTACTGAAGGCAGATAGTAGGCCTACTTTATGGGCTTGATTTTCTGGAAAGAGCGCTCACCTCTGGCAACTCTAATAGCTCTGGTGTTGGATATGCACAGTAGGCTAAGGTGTAAAGATTAGGGGGGGGGGGGGCAGAGGGCAGAAAGGTGTCACGCGAGACCAGCAGCCCTTAACCTCGTTCGCAACCGACCCTTTCTGGAACCTCCAGAGTAACATATTATTAAGCCAATTAAATTTGATTAATAATAAATAATAATAAATAATAAACTCGTGTTTAAGGTATCAAGCGAGGTGCGGGCACGTCATATATGTATTTATTAAAGTACGATTTTACCATGTCTATGGTTGATCATGATGAGCCCGTTAGTGTAATTAGCTTACTGCAATTGGTGCAGCCAAACTAAGATCTGCAAAAAAAGAAAATATAGGTCTTAAACTTTACAATTCATCGTAGGCCTATTAAGGAAATTGACAATGACATTCCAAAAAGTAGGCTATAGGCCTATATGATTTAACGATTTTCAAGTAATAAATATTTTTTCTGGTAATCTAATTATAAAAAAACTACAGAACTAAAAGTTGTAAGTGCCTATTAGGCTTAGGTCTATGGGAAAGGCCTCTAAAGTCTAAAGAGTGTTACTCCAGGCCGCTGGCCTAGCCCAAATAGCATTTAAAGCTTTAAAAATGCATCAATCAGATTCAATCAGAATGCAAGACTAAGCTCAAACTACGGATAAGCGTAGCACACAATAAATTGAATAATCTTATTCTTATTTATTGAAGGAGCGTCTGTAAAAGATATAATTAGATAGAATATAATGGCCAATCTTACATAAAAATTATATTAGGCCTAGGCCAGGCTAGGCCTACATTAATTAAAATTTTAAAGGAATAATAATATCTAAATAAAGCCCACCTTTCACAAAAAAAAAAGATAAAAAGAAGTAGCCTAGATACGAGAGCACATAACAATTTAGATTAGACCTTTCCCTTTCAAATTTACTGCACATGATATTGAGCTAATGATTATTTTCAAAGAGAATTTAAGTTTGCATAACAAAGCATGCATTATTAGAACGTTTTCCGTATCGGTAAGCGAAACTTTTAGAAATGTTCGAAATTTAAAAAAAGGTTAGCTTCGGCTAAATGTGCGTCATATCAACCATAGCAACCTTATCCCGGTCTTGAGGATCGTCATAAGTCATAATACAAACGATTTCAAAACGTTTTTTTTAAATACATTCAAACAAATATTGAATAGCTCAACTGCAACACTAATCGTTCTGTTTACGCGATAAGGTAGGTCGTCGTTTAGATATAAAAAGATAAGATAAATGAAAAACAACAACAACAAACTTCAAGGAATCAAGTCTAGCCTAGGACTCTACTACTCTTAGCTACTACTCTAGCCGCTAGCGGCTAGCCACTCAAAACTCAAACTTACTCAAATCTGACAAACTCACTCAAAGACTCAAAGGTCAAACGTCTAATCTAAACTTCTAAAGACAAACGCCGGTTGAAACGTTAAACATGTTATCAGCTTCAATTAAAACCAAAATATAAAACGGTTTTCCAAAATAATTCAATTTAATGATGTCTTGAACTTCAACTGTTCAACTTGTGTTTATCATCAAATCATTCATTAGGCCTAATTATTAATCTAAAATCTAAAGATTATGTTATTGAAGTTTGATAAGCTTTCACTTCGACATTGGTATTACTTATTGACTCTTACATTAAAAGCCTACATTTCAATTATCCTAGTGCTCCTAGTCCTAGTGTATTTCTTATTGGCATTGGTTGGATCCTGGTTTGTTCAGGCTACCCACTTTTGATGTTATGCCTGGATGCCCCATTACTCTGTTGTTGTGTCCAGGGCAGTTGTGTCATACACTATTAATTTTGGAAATATAGCCTATAAGTGTTATGAACTATTATATGTTTTTCAACTAGGCCTACAACATATATTATATATATTTCATTTAAATCAAGTGTATAGGCTTACTACCGCAGTAAGTAGCCTAAGTAAAGTACCCATCTAACCAAATCGATCATAGGGGATAGGGCTAGGGAAGCAGCGTTCACCAGTTTCTGTGGCCATGACATACCAGGGGATTGTGGCCAACACAATGCCTAGCTGCCTTTACTTTACCCCAACTAATGTCAGGTACTTAATCTGAGCTGGGTAAACTCAGGAATACTCTCCAGTCCCGGTAAAAATCCTAGCCTTCACTAGGATTTGAACCCAGGACCTTTGTAACACAAGATGAATGCGCTGCTGCTCTGCCACATGTCCTTATAGGCCACTACATCAAGTTTGATCATGTTTATTTTATTTTAATCTTTAATTATGTTCTAAATAACTTTAAAATGTGTTTTGAAAAGTTTTCTCATTGTTAATTTAGATATGATTCTCTAGCTTTTGTTTATAACATACATAGACAAATAGAGCTTGTCACTTCTCTGTCTTGAGTAAAATTAGTTTGGCCAACTAATACATGAATAAATTAAAATGCATATAAATTGGATGCAACCTTTATTTTAATAAATGCCTTTATATTATTTGGTAGTTTTGATATTTTAAAAACTATTGCTAATTATATTTCATATCTTTCTAGTAAATTCAAAAGTTGTTGAAAAAATGGGGAAAATGACTATGATGATGAGGGAAGAGACCAAAAAGTATCTAGCCGAGCATAAAATTCCTCAGGTAAAAATTATCTTGTTGTGTTTCTAATTTTTTTCTTTCATGCGACATGTGATAGTTAGGTAAACACTTAGCCATACAGCTTCTTTAATTTTTCTTGATTCATTTAAATCTTTCAGGTAACAAAAAGCATTATTACAACCTAGCTTATCAAAATTATTTAAAATTAGG
Source organism: Anisus vortex (assembly GCA_949126835.1). NCBI lineage: Eukaryota > Metazoa > Mollusca > Gastropoda > Planorbidae > Anisus > Anisus vortex. The sequence goes on from OX421497.1 coordinate 6,252,731, forward strand.
AAAGAAAATATTTTTCTATATTTTAATTATTATATATAGACATTTAATAATTTTTATTATGGCTAAATGTATGAGTTCATATAGAAATATGACAAATTTTCTCAGACTTCCAGAAGCATTCCATCAAATTATCATGATCTTTTAAAACTTTTTATAAATTCCAGTTGTATTTTTATCCAATCTGTCTCAAAGTTTCTTAAATCTAGTTGTCGGACTAGACAACACTGTTCTAAGCTTAATACATTTTTTGTTAGTGAACTTTTATTTAATAGTATAGTCGACAGCTTTAATTGTTTAATAAAACACTTTTAGCTTTGAAAAAAAACAAGGGCAAATAAATAAATAGTCGTGGAAAAGAAAAGTAGCAAGAAAGTAGCAACGGTAGTCCAACTGTTCTTGACAGCTAAAGCATTAAGATTAAAAGGTCACTTCTTAAAAGAAAAATTAAGTAGCAAAGAGTCATGAATAAGATTTTCTTCAAGAGTTGAATAACTAGGATTTTAAAGGCTTAAAGATTTGATAATCTCTCCTTTATTATTATCCTAAACCCAGAGATTCATTTGGGTGGTGGCATGTTGGTACAGTCCTTCCAAGTCCAAATCCATGACCTTGTAACTTCATTTCTTTTTTGTTATGTTTTTCATTCTTATTTAGAATATCATCCTGTTATACTATTACTATACTATTACTTCTTGTGATATAGCCATACCATATTAGCATTCCTTTATCTTATATGTTAGACGTTCCTTCAGTACAGAAGATTATTACGCCCTATGCTTATCCATGGTTCGAATCTAGTCTTGCTTTTTTATTAGTGTTTTAAATGATGTTAGGTTATTGGTCTGTTCAAGCAACCCATTCACTGCTTAGATGTCACTCTGGAAGAAATATAGTGTATAAGCATTTGTTCTTTAGTATGATTTTGGAGAGAAAATCTTGGTCATGAACCATCGCTGAGTTATCTTATATGTAACAGAAGCTCCTTCTATAAATATGTAGGGATTTTTAATAAAAGGCAAGTTATAGATTGGATTTCTTTGCCCAAATTTAATATTTAGCATTGTTAAATAGAAAAATTATTTTTGAAGACACCCATATGACTTAAATACATCTCGGTATTGTCCTGTAGATTCACATCTTTTCTGTTAATAGTTTCAGTGTTATTTGGAGAACTTTGTGGAATAATCACACCTCCCAAATCTCTCCCCATTCACATTCAAAGTTTAATTTTGTCTATTTAGCATCTTATATCTAAGTTATCATATTATTACCATATTTATCAAGCTCATAACATATTTATATTGCATGCTAGATTTTTTTATATCTGGTTATTAGTTTTTTGTTTTTTTGTTTTTTGAAGTTTATTGAATAACTCACATAACTTTGATTGATCTCATTGAATTGTTAAAGAAGAAATTTAATCCTATATGTTACCTACACTGCTTCTATACAGAAGATTATTACATTACATCTAGTGAAACTCTGTTTTTATACCTTTTTAAAAAAATGTAATGTGATGAATTAGATCTAACAGGTTGTGTAGCTAAGCCGTTGAGGGGATTGTACGGCCAATGCAATGTACTCTTATAATTGTAGTGTAAGTGTATGATATTGGGAACATGTGAAACTAGAGCTGATTCTATGACATATATAAGAGCTAGGAACAACTTATACACCTGCACGGGCCCTTAACCCTGGCTGCCATTATTTACTGTAAGATATGTGTTCAAGAAAACTATGGAATTTTCTATCAAACTAGAGTCAGGCCTCCATCATTGTTTGGTGTTCAGTAAACTGCTCCGCTTGTTTAAAATGACTTAGAACCCCCTGCTACCCCTTTGTAAACAGAACTTGAAACATAATTTTTTTTTATTGCCAACTTTTCTTTTTCACCATTTTTTGGCTCTCTTACTGTTTCTTATTTAAAACTTTTAATGGCCGACAGCTTTTTGAGTCTCTGCTGAGCTCGTTGATGATGGAGCGACCAGAGAACCCAGTGGAGTACATTGAGAATAAAATGATTCAGATCCGGGACATCGGGCCAGAGAATGTCAACTGGCAGACCCTGGTGTCACACCTACACCCATACAGGGACAATCTCAGAAGACAACTGATTAGGGATGGCAGCATCTTCGATAAAGAATATTCAGAGATGGCAGGGGAGGTAAATATCACTCTTTCTACTCTTTTCCCCCAATTATGCCCCTTTGACTACAAATTATATATATGAATATTTTTTTATAATAAAAAATAATACCCTGGCAAATTTTGTTTGTTTTTCTCAATCAATTAAAAAATAATAAACTATTGAAATATTGATTAAAATTTTTAAATGCTATATATGGCTTGAGTCAGTTTTACATGCTTTAAATATAAACTGGCACTCCAGTTGTGATATTATTAGTATAAATCATTCAACGGTGTGAATAAGAATAATTCATTTGCTAAAAAATCGAACTAAACTTAGGAAAAGAAAAAGTTTTTTTAAATGCTTACATTTTTTTTCCACTTTAGGTCATCTTTTTTAACATGAGATGTCTTGAATTGAAATCTAGTCATTTGATAATTTTTCTTTACAAAAGTTTATCTCTCTGACCTATTAAATGGCTTTGCCCACAGAATCTGGCAAAGCCCATCCTGGCAAGGCTCTATAGAGCTGACCACAATATCCTCTACTTTGCATTTGTCTGGTGAACTAATAAGCTCATTTCCAAGCAGGCGTCAGGCATTCATCAGTTAGATTTAGGGGCCCTGGAAAAAAATACTGGTCCTCCCCCCCCCCCATTAAAATAAGGGTAACTCTTGTACCAGACCGACCTATGCCACACCCACATCAGGGTTAGAAAAACAGCAACAATTAATTATCTGATCTTGGATCTGATCTTGGATCTGATCTTGGATCTGATCTTGGATCTGATCTTGGCTCTGATCTTGGATCTGATCTTGGATCTGATCTTGGATCTGATCTTGGATCTGATCTTGGATCTGATCTTGGATCTGATCTTGGATCTGATCTTGGATCTGATCTTGGATCTGATCTTGGATCTGATCTTGGATCTGATCTTGGATCTGATCTTGGATCTGATCTTGGATCTGATCTTGGATCTGATCTTGGATCTGATCTTGGATCTGATCTTGGATCTGATCTTGGATCTGATCTTGGATCTGATCTTGGATCTGATCTTGGATCTGATCTTGGATCTGATCTTGGATCTGATCTTGGATCTGATCTTGGATCTGATCTTGGATCTGATCTTGGATCTGATCTTGGATCTGATCTTGGATCTGATCTTGGATCTGATCTTGGATCTGATCTTGGATCTGATCTTGGATCTGATCTTGGATCTGATCTTGGATCTGATCTTGGATCTGATCTTGGATCTGATCTTGGATCTGATCTTGGATCTGATCTTGGATCTGATCTTGGATCTGATCTTGGATCTGATCTTGGATCTGATCTTGGATCTGATCTTGGATCTGATCTTGGATCTGATCTTGGATCTGATCTTGGATCTGATCTTGGATCTGATCTTGGATCTGATCTTGGATCTGATCTTGGATCTGATCTTGGATCTGATCTTGGATCTGATCTTGGATCTGATCTTGGATCTGATCTTGGATCTGATCTTGGATCTGATCTTGGATCTGATCTTGGATCTGATCTTGGATCTGATCTTGGATCTGATCTTGGATCTGATCTTGGATCTGATCTTGGATCTGATCTTGGATCTGATCTTGGATCTGATCTTGGATCTGATCTTGGATCTGATCTTGGATCTGATCTTGGATCTGATCTTGGATCTGATCTTGGATCTGATCTTGGATCTGATCTTGGATCTGATCTTGGATCTGATCTTGGTTACATGCTGTCCAATTTCAGCTGGAAGACTTTGAAGAGAGAAAGAAAGACCACTTTGAGTTCAAGGCCGAGACGAGGTGCAAGCCTGAAATCTTCTCCCTGACTGAGGCTCATTCCTAGCAGTGGTTGTGGACTGGGGAAGCCTTCCACACAATGAAGAGACAGAGTGTCTGAGCTCACACACACACCCGTTGCAGCCGTTTGTTGTACGCAGTGCAGGATTGCACCACATTGATCAAATTTTATTTTTTACCTTGCTTTTTTTTTCTGGTGGAGTATGCTGTGGTCTCATTACAACAGGCTGTAGACATTGTGTTTGATCCAGTCTCTTCTATTGCAATTTTGTTTTGTTTTAAAGGCAAACTAACATTCACTTAAATTTAATATGTTTCTAAGTGAAACGTGTAAGTTTTGGTTATGTTTAATGCCAATTTCTAGTCTGTTTAAGATCACATTAAAAAAAACACATGTCGCTCTCATTGGTGGAAGATGATTCTCTAGCATCACAAAGTGTTAAGAATCAGAGGCTTGAAAAAAACACAAGAAAAAATGATAACAATAAAATTTCTTCTCAACATTTGATTATTATGCCCATCTTGTTGATGTCATATTGTGGATTTTTTTTTCCACTGATGATAAGAAGAAAGATATTATTGCATGAAAGTATTACAAAACAGATTTTTATGCAACTTGATTTTTTTTTTTAAATAATCTATTTTCTGATCCCTATATTGAAATGCCAGAGAAGTTTTTATTTTTAGGCTGATATTTAAAAAAAGGGCAACAACTTTTTAAAAAAAAAACTTGAAAGTAACAAAACAAAATATAAACATTATTCCTGAACTTTTTGTAATGAGCAGAGTTCTCTTTTTTTAAATTGAGTCTCTCAATGATTTAAGTGGATTTATAAAGATATTAATTTATGTGTATAATGACATGCATTTTTTATGTCGGCCTGAAGAAATCAGTATTACGTTTAAAAGAAAAATAATGTTTGGTTGAATATGTCTGCCCATGTATGTAAGCAATATGAAGTAATGTACATGGCTATGTGTAAACATTTCTGACTTTACTAGAGATGTAACATTCTTTTTATCAGGGGCATCTCTGGAGAAGGGGAAGTTTTCATTATAAGATAAATACCATACATTATCTTTGTATGGCCACCCTCCACCATTTTTATTATTATAATAAAGACTAAGCCTTTCCCACACCCCTCTCCTTTCATTACAGTGGATATTAAATAGCATTACGTGTTAGCAACTGCACTTGAGACTGAGATTTTAATTTTTCACTGGCCCAGATGTTGTTTTTTTTTTATTTTGCTTTACTAAGCCCATTACGATATTTTTTAAAAAGATGTTTTAATTTTTACAATATTTCTACAGTATTTTATTGAACATTTTATTTGAAAATAATTTATGATTAAATATTATGTGTATATATAGTTTACACAGCTATTAAAATCCAATTTTTTTTTTAAATATACAAATTGCAACTGGTACTTGTATTCATCTGTGTGAGTTGAATTTTGTTTTGTTCAATTGCAGTGGAGTCCCACTAAACCAAATAAGCAGATTAACTTACAACATTAATCTTTCTTCACTCTGTGCTGTTTATATTTCTTCACTCTGTGCTGTTTATATTTCTTCACTCTGTGCTGTTTATATTTCTTCACTCTGTGCTGTTTATATTGTCTGCAGGCTACAAACATTGTGTTGTTACACTTTGGTTCCATTCTTATTTTCTTTTTACTTTGTTTAGACCAGGGGTCGGTAACCTACAAGCACGCATGCCACACTTGGCACTTGGGAAGACCCCCAAAACGCAATTCAAGTTATTTTTTTTCCAAGACATTGAGTGCTAGAGCATGCTGACTTTTAGGATGTTGGCACGCTGGATGAATTAAAGGTCTTACTTGGGCATTCTATTGTCAAAAGGTCGCCCACCCCTGGTCTAGATCTCCTTTTTTTTAAAAAATTTGATTATGAAAAAAAAAATGGTTTAAGTTTGAACATAAACTCTTTAAAATCACTAAAATCTTAAAAAATCGGCGCATTATTTTACAAAACTTTTGTATTTTTAGAAGAAACTTAAATGTATAAAAAATTATGTATGTCAAAGTCAGAAAAACAACAACATATAAACTTTAGTGTTCAAACTGACAGTGTAGGCCCAATTTATACTGACATACTTTATACTGGCATACTTTATACTGGCCCACTTTATACTGGCCCACTTTATACTGGCCTACTTTATACTGGCCCACTTTATACTGGCCCACTTTATACTGGCCCACTTTATACTGGCCTACTTTATACTGGCCCACTTTAAACTGGCCTAATATATACTGACCTAATATATAGGCTACTGGCCTTAGGCTATATATACTGGCCTGACATTTACTCAATATGGGCCTCATATGCAAATATAAATTATATATATTTTTAATATTTTTTTTATTAGCCTAGACGTAAGATTCTGGTTTGAATAACAATAAAAAAAACTGACACAGCATTAGAGGTCTAGTCCAATGACGTAAGAAGTTTAAAACACTTCTATGGAAAGCCGTATACGTTTTAACAATTTTTAAGAATAGAATAAACCCAGGTTTTACAGTATTTTAACCCAACGCATAGGCCTACTGATTTTTTTTTCTAGGTTTAAATTGCTAAGATATTATACTAAAAAGGCATTGTAAGGTTGTCTAATAATTTACTAGAAGTTCTCTGTATCGTCCTATAGTATTTATTTATTTCGTAACTGTCTCCTTTATTTATCGAAATTAGCCGATTATTATTCCAAGTCACTATAATACACAGAATTCTGTGCTATAATACACCCAACATCTACACTCAGTCTACAGCATTGTGTTTGCCACACAATCCCATTCGTGGGCATCATCAGTCCTATAGAGACTTCTTGATCTGAAAGTGAAACTTTACCTCGCAACACGAACAATTCAATGTTCCAGCCTCCAATTTAAAAACAGACACACACTCACACAAAAAGGCCAACCAATTAATTTAATTCCAAGTCCCCTGGAACGACGCATTCTCACTGCAACGTATGCCGTCGTTAATAAATTATATAAAAACAATATGGCCGAGAATGGCAAAGAGCCGACAACTCCACAGCGTCCATCTACAGGTAATTTAGCCGGGTTGTAACTTCTGATTAATTTTGACTTCTGTGAAAGTGCCGTCCGTACCTGTCTTTTTTTTTTGTTTCTGTCTGGCGCCCAGGGGAGTTCACACCTGTTCTCTTCGCGTTTGATCTTTTTTTTTTTTACCTGGCGGCGTATTGGTGCTCACACATGACCGGGTTGTTGGGGCAGGCGCTCACACTAGAGCGAGTTGACATTGGGATACAAAAGAAACGCGCACGAGAGAGAGCGTGCACACGCAGAAAGTCAAAGTGAATTTGGTTAAACAAGTCCTGTTGTTGTCTTGCCGATTTGGACTTTTTTTTTAAAATTCTCAAACACAAATGTATATATGCGGGTATATATATGATAATAATGTCTGTCAATCGAGACAAACATCCATTTATCCAAAGACTATAATAAGATTGACCGCTTGCTTTAATATTTCTGCTATTTGATGACTCAAACGACTTCTTTTGGGAATTCCCGATTCCCTTTTGTATTGTACACTTTCGTTTTATTTTATCGCTATTTTATCTCAATTATAATTAAAATCGAAAGATGTATGCAGCGGAGACCTTTAGGTAGCCGTAGGAGTCATTAAAGACAGCATTATTGGCTGCGCACGGAAAAAGAACATAGGCTATAAGCTCTAAAAATAGAGCAAGCGGTACATCTTATAATAGTCTTTGATTTATCCAGCAACTCATGTATGTATCGCACTGATCTATAAAAAGAATGGATAGCGCCTCCATAATAAAATTGAATGTGTAAATAATTGAGGCTAGAATTTACTTGAGTATCTACACCAAGGGTCGGCAACCTTTTGATAACAACGTGCCGATGTAGGATTTCTAATTCATTCAGCGTGCCAACTTCTTAAAAGTCTAGCAATAAATATCTTGTAGCAGAGACTTCAATTGTCTATTTGTGAGTCTTTCGAGTGCCACTGAAAATCGCTCTGCGTGCCAAGTCTGGCACGTGTTAATAATAATAATAATAATAATAATAATATTTGTATAGCGCTGCCAACAAACATAATGTAAGCTCAGAGCGCGTTTAACATACAACTAAGAATACGGATATTACCCTAGGCCAGGTAGGCCCTAACAGAGCTAAATTGATAATTAAAAAGACAAAACAAATAAATGTAGCATTAACCGACCCAACCCATAAATAAGACAGTAAGTTTCTAAAGCATGTTAAATGTTATCTAAGGTAAATATTGAAATAATGAGTTTTTAAGTTCTGTTTGAAAGTAACAGTAGAGCTTGTTCGCCTCAGTTGAATGGGAAGTTGATTCCACACCTTCGGACCGGATACTGAGAAGGCTCTAAGGCCAACGGTCGTCAGAGAGAAACGGGGCTCTTCCAGAAGCGATGAGTTGGCAGAACGAAGTGTTCTTTGCGGGACATAAGGCGTGATTAGTGCCTTGAGATAGGACGGAAACTTGTTATTAAAAATGCACTGATGGCAAAGTAGCGCCACTTTATACTCAATTCCGTGAGTTGCCGATCCCTAATCTACACTATTCACTTATCCATATAAGCGAGTTATAGAAATAAACTACCTATAATAAGAACAATTATATACGACAAAAAGAAAGTCTAATTCACTTGAAATGTATTTACAGGTATGTGTAATAACCAACACCCATCCATCAATCAATATCGGTTCATCGACCTATTCATTCACCCATCTAGTTATCCATGCATGCGTCCTTCTACTTTTCTCTTCGTCCGACCATCCACCCATTTATGTAGATATCCATTTACGTTTTCGTCATACCATCCAACCCTGTAGATTAAATGTTTTATCTTATCTTATAATATATTACAGACGCCCCTTCTATAAAAAAGATTATTGCGTCCTACGCTCGTCCGTGGTCTGAGTATAGTCTTGCATTTTTTTGTGTGTGTTTTAAATGCTGTTAAGTTGCTTGTTTTCCTAGTTTGTTTAGGCAACCCATTCCATGCTCGGGTGCCACTCAGGAAGAAAGAATACTTATATGCATTTGTTCTCGTATAAGAGTACTTGTTTAACCCTTACAGTCCCGGGCGCGTATATAGCGGAACTGAAGGCAGCATAGATAGAAGTAGGTCGGTTCGGGAAGGGTTAAAAGAGGCCCACAATCTCAAGACTCGTACAGTGATGTGCCTCATTGTGATGACTAATTCATTCTCTGATTCATTCTAATACAATACGATTTATTCTTAAGGATTCATTCAGAAATGTCGTTCATTACAAACCAAAAGCTCTATCAAATCATCAACACCTGCAATCGTTATTACTTACAAACCAGAGTGCCATGTTTTTGAGCATCTCTTATGGACAATCTCTCACCACGTCATCGTTACTAGATCTAGCTTATTACGTTTTCTTTTGAAACCATCACACTAGCAGCTATTGACGGTCACAAACAACCATTATAGGGAAGAAAAAAAGAAGGGATGTAACTCGACAGAGCATGCATTTCCGGAGTTGTCCATAATCGATAATTAGCCTAGCCTAGATAACAAGCGTAAACATGACGTATTGTAGAGACCATGAAAAGGGGGAACTGGTCAAGTGAAAACACGCGCTTCTCACTGACTGTAGTGACCCAGAGCAGGCTCTCTGCATTTTTAAAGGTTTGCCAAGCGTCTGGCGTCTTGAGATGTTTCAAATGTAAAGATAGTCGCTAATATATAGTCTATATAATAAATGAAAAGAAATATGTTGCGAAAGAATGAAGCAATGTTGTTGTTTCGATAGCAGATTTTGTATCTTTTACAGTCCCGTATTTCAATTAGGCAATTAGAATCTAGGCCTAGATCTATTTGTTTTGTTTTTTATAGAGCTAATTGATATAGGCTTATAAAGAGAAAAATGTTGATAGATTGCAAGAGAGTGGTGGCGAGAAAGCAAGCAAAAGCGAGGAAAAGAGAACTTTTAGGAAACAAAGAGCTAAATCGCTAGAAAGCTTGACAAGGAGATTATAAGATAAGATAAGAATTGCTTTATTGATCCAAAATGATAAGGAGATTACAAGATAAGATAAAAATTGCTTTATTGATCCAAAATGATAAGGAGATTATAAGAAAAGATAAGAATTGCTTTATTGATCCAAAATGATAAGGAGATTATAAGATAAGATAAGAATTGCTTTATTGATCCTAAATGATAAGGAAGATTATAAGATAAGATAAGAATTGCTTTATTGATCCAAAATGATAAGGAGATTATAAGATAAGATAAGAATTGCCTTATTGATCCAAAATGATAAGGAGATGATAAGATAAGAATTGCTTTATTGATCCAAAATGATAAGGAGATGATAAGATAAGAATTGCTTTATTGATCCAAAATGATAAGGAGATTATAAGATAAGATAAGAATTGCTTTATTGATCCAAAATGATAAGGAGATTAGGCTTATAAGATAAGATAAGAATTGCTTTATTGATCCAAAATGATAAGGAGATTATAAGATAAGATAAGAATTGCTTTATTGATCCAAAATGATAAAGAGATTATAAGATAACATAAGAATTGCTTTATTGATCCAAAATGACAAAGAGATTATAAGATAAGATAAGAATTGCTTTATTGATCCAAAATGACAAGGAGATTATAAGATAAGATAAGAATTGCTTTATTGATCCAAAATGATAAGGAGATTATAAGATAAGATAAGAATTGATTCATTGATCCGAAATGACAAGGAGATTATAAGATAAGATAAGAATTGCTTTATTGATCCAAAATGACAAGGAGATTATAAGATAAGATAAGAATTGCTTTATTGATCCAAAATGACAAGGAGATTATAAGATAAGATAAGAATTGCTTTATTGTTCCAAAATGATAAGGAGATTATAAGATAAGATAAGAATTGCTTTATTGATCCAAAATGACATGGAGATTATAAGATAAGATAAGAATTGCTTTATTGATCCAAAATGACAAGGAGATTATAAGATAAGATAAGAATTGCTTTATTGATCCAAAATGGAAATTCGGTTTGATTACATTGATTTATAGCATAGACTAAAACAATAAAGACATTCCACACATAAGACAGCAACCAGAGCAGATACGACACACACACTAACCATCTTCACATCTGCAGAACACAAACATCTGGCTCTTGATTATGTTTTACAGTCAAGGAGCAGCGTTTATACAGTCTCACAGAGTAAAGGCAGGCCGGTTCTTTTTTGGGGGGAAGGGATATTTTTTGAGTGATGACACATTTATTTCATGTTGCACAGACCAAACTATTGGTTATAAGTGCTTAATATTATATATCAAATTGTTCATGATTGAATTGAATTCTCTTTTATAATATGTAAAGTTCTTTTAAGAAACTCAAGTATTATGTAAACAGTAAATATTTAAGAACAAATTATTTTTGCATTTCAAAATTTTTTTTTTACAAAAAACAACAAACACCAAGAAGGAAAAAAAACCATTGAAAGAAATAAATATAATTTTAATACAGTTTTAATCAACAGCATCTTAGACATATTATACCAAAAAATCATACTGATTAAAAATTATTTGAATACCATAATGCTGGATTTATATTAAGGAATAATAATTAGTCAGTAGGCTAATATTTGTTATATTATAAAACATACATGTTTGGCATCACTATTGAATCAAATTTAGAAACTAAATTTTATTTAAAGGGAGATAATTAACTCGTTTTACTTGCGCTAATATTTCTAATATTATGTTGTTATTATTTTTATTTTTAAAAGACTAAATGGCCTACAACTTATAACTTTATAATGACCAAACTGTAAAAAGTATTTGAAAATTATATAAATATTATACGACAAAGAAATTGTAAGCACATTTTGTAAACATTACATTAACTACATAGTTTGTATGATTAAAAGGTATCAAGTCCTCTTAACTGTAATACCACGATCATTAAAACAATAGAAAAATAAATAAAATCTCAGTTAAATGAGATCAAAATGTAATGAATATTAGACTAGCAATTGCTAGATCCAGTGATACCACTCCTTGGCTTTTTTCCCAAGATCTTGGCTTTTTCGATCCCAACTTGGGATATTGGCTTTTTTTTCGCGGACCTTGGCTTATTAACTTGGCTTTTTCTATGAAGAAAATATTAGCATTATTTTATGTATTTTAGTGTCCAAAATGTATTTTGGGAAGCGATTAAAAGTATAAATGTATAGTCTATGTCATCAGCTCAGATAAACATAAAGACAAAAACACTTCCCTTGTCCCTTATGCGAGAACAAATAGGCTACATATAAGTACTCTTTTTTCCCCGAGTGGCATTCGGGCGTGGAATAGGTTGCCTGAACAAACCAGGGAAACCAGTAACTTTACATCATTTAAAACATCAATAAAAATTGCAAGACTTGACTCGGAACACGGATGAGCGTACGACGCAATAATCTTCTGTATAGACGGAGCGTCTGTAATGTATAAGATAAGATCTTTACTGCTACAGCAGATTTGGCTAGACTCATAGCGTCACTGTGTCATTGTGACGGCTATGTTATTTCGTATAAAAACGGTGCTGAGGTGGCTGGAAATTGAGTGAATGTATAAGGTGGCAACGAGGTGAAGTGGTTTATAATTAGTCTAACCTCACATTTGACAACACAAAATTAATTGATCAGACATCATAGTAAACACCCACCACAGCCGCTTATTGCGAGTGAATAGAAGAAATATTCTACATCATATGACTATGTAGGCAATTAACTGGAAGAGGTTGAGACAAAAAACAATGCGAGGTGGGAGGAGAGACAAATAGTGTAAATAAGTAAAATTAGGGGGTAAAGGGTAGGCAAATAGTATAAAGGGGTGGGGGGGGGGCAACATTTTGCATCGGGAAAATAATGCAATGTTTGTGGTGGGGGGGGGGCAATAATAAATCAGGCTTTTGCAGCCGTTGTGCATGATTTCGAAAACTATTTTTTAAATCATCAAAAATTGAAACGTTAACAGATCATTGATTTTATTATAACTTAAATTTCGAAAGAAAAAAAAAACTGTTATTTTTGTCATAAACCGTTAAAAATTTGTTAATTTTTTTTAAAGTTTTTAGTTTTGGGGTCAAACAGGGGGGAGGGTGAAGGCGGAGAGGTGCACATGGGCGAAGTTGAAAAAAAATAAGGGGGGGCGGAGGAAAAAATAGGTCACCGAGACCATTTTTATTATAACTTGGCTTTTCTGGGCTTTTTTTAGGAGCTCAACTTGGCTTTTCTGATATTTTAGAGCGGTATCACTGGCTAGAGCCTCATCTTTTTAATTTTTACAAAATAAGTACCATATAATATATGATAGTTTGGTAATAAAATTGTGTCTTTGGTATAAACGCAATAAAAAGGATGATAATCACAAACTCGTCAATTTTTTTAAAATTATAAATAAAACTCTTCAACGATTTTTCTATAAATTTCCTTTGCTCTTGGCCTTGATCTTGCTACGGAGTTATAATAGAGCAGTTTTACTTGTAGGCGGTTGGCACGCTGAATGATTCAGAAATCCTAGTTTGGCACACTATTAGCAAAAGTTTGCCAACCCCTGCTCTAGTGTTTCTAGGTTTAGTTAACTATTGGTTGTCAGTTGTGAATAGGCTGCAGCTATTCGGACCCGGGTCCCTTTAGAATTAAATGGCTATTCGGACCCTGCTTCAGTCGGAATTCCTTAGTACCCATAAAAAAAAAAGAGGGGAAAAACAAAATATTTTTTTAAAAACATATTTTATAAGAAATAGCACAAAAAGCGCCAAATCTATCTTTATCATTATAACCTAACCGATACTAACTATTACAAAAAAATACTACAAAGCCATCCCTAACCGATATAAACTAACCGATAGTAACTTTTTATTATGAAGTCTATCGGGTCCGAATAGCCACTTCGTTGTGAATAGGCCTATTCGCTAATCGCTAGTACGGTAATTAGTAGTAATTAACCTTGCAGTTCTTTTCACAAGTTGTTGCCTAATTACAACATTTGGGCAATCAGAGATCTATATAGGTCTAGTGGTCTAGTCTACGTCATTGTATAGGGCATTAGATAGTCTACATAGGCCTATGTACGAAAACACACTAGGCCTAATAATTATAAATAGGCTATCAGTAGCCTATCAGGTCAACTAAAGTAACTATGGGTGAAAACCCGATAGCTTAGCGTGAAAGCTTAAGATAAAGCGCAGATAATTAGCGTGTTCTAAAAACGCTGGCGCAAACACACACGCACAAATACACTCACGCACTGGGCTATATGCACACACGTAGGAGAAAAAGAATTACAGAAATATTGATTCAATAAGCAAGACTCAAATTTCGGCATTTCACCGGGTCCGTAGCGCGAGATTTATGAGGCGAGCAATGCGGGTTTAATATCTGTATCAGTGCGCGAAGATAATAGTCCCCGGAGTTAATCGTGGGTCGCACTGGTAAATGAACAATGCCGCGTACACGCAGACGAACGCACACACACACAAATGCGCAGACACAAAATGGCTGGTTATACTGTACTTTAATGAGCCAATGGCTTCCGCTGATAGTGTCTTTCATTGTCATTTGATTATAAAAAAACCGATATGGCATATTTAATGCTTTATCTATTTTGTTTTGGGTGTTTTCATTTTGATAATTATAGAGCTGTGGTCCAAATCGAATAAAAAATTATATATATGGGCTTGCCGACCTTATAATTAGGTGGTCCTATGATTATTCTGTGTGTGAGTGTGTGTGTGTGTGTTTGTGTGTGTGGGGGGAGAGAAGAAAACACCAAAAAAAAAAGACAAAACAATATAATGATATAATGGCATATATGCTTAGTATCCACATATAAGGGAAGGTATTTATTAACAAAGGGCCTAGATGTTGCCTTCTGCTAACTTTCTGTTGTATTTATTAATATAGAGTATGCTATTGTTGAATCTATATCTATGTATAATTTATATTTGTGTGTGCAGATTATAATTCCGTGACAGATGTCACAATGCTCAGAAAAACATAAAGATATTGAAAATAAAATTCTTATTCCATATGCAAGAACAAGTGCATTCTTTCTTCACGAGCGTCATCCGGGGCTTGGCATGGGATGCCTGGAACAAACCAGAAAAAAACAACTGTAATTTAACATCAATTAAAAAACTAATCACAGTGCAAGACTAAGCTCAGACCACGGATAATTCTTTAATCTTCTGTGTAGAAAAAAAGATAAGATGAAATCGACATTAAAAATAAACGCTCTTACAACGGCTTGGACAAGATTTTCTTTTCTGGTGTGAAAAAATCTATTGGGTCGTATTTATTAAACATGAAATGAGGGAAAGTTGGGGCAGCGCGCTCGACTGGCGTACTGAAAGATCCTGGGTTCGAATCTCGATAAAGGCTAGGTTTTCCCGGGTCTGGAGGGTGTCCCTGAGTCTACCTAGCTCTGATGGGTATCTGACCTTAGTTCGGGTAAAGTAAAGGCGACTGTGCATAGTGCTGGCCACACAATCACCTAGTATGCCGTGGACACGAAACTGGTGATTGCTGCTTCACCGGCTCTTTTTTTTCTTATCTTGTATATTACAGACGCTCCTTCTGTAAAGAACATTATTGCGCCCTACGCTCAACCGTGGTCTGAGACTAGCCTTGCATTTCAAATCGGTGTTTTAAATGAGGTTAGGTTACTGGTATACATATAGGACCCCCAGCCTCTTGCGCTCTCAAAATGGCATAATCCGAGCCCCGATGATATCTCTCGTGACCCCAGTCTTGTCAGGGGCCCTGTGTGCAAAAAAACAACACCACCAGAATCGCAATTCCCGTATGTTCAGATTACACAAAAAACAACAACAACTTGACAAGAAGTTAATGTGGAAAATGTGAAACTTTTCGGTCTTGTGATTTATAGAATCGATTGTAAATCACTCACTCTAACTCCCTCTTTACTCTCTTCCCTTCTCCAAGTCTCTCTACCTCTCTCTATTTCTTTCTTTCTTTCTATTTCTTGTTGTAAAAAGTAGAAAGAGAAGCTGAGTGTAATTGTCTCATTAGCTTCTGTCCTATCACATTTCCCTGTGCAATGCTGGTCTTCTTTTTCCACAATCACAAGCAAGACCTCAGTTTCATGTTCCGTTCTCTTTCCTTTTTTTTTATTTTTGTTTTTTGTTATTGTTTTTTTTAATATTATTTTCTTACTGTTTTTTATTTGTTTATTTTGTTACTGTTTTTATATTTTATATTTTGTTACTTTTTTATTATTCTATTTTGTTACTGTTTTTTTATTATTGTTTTTTGTTACTGTTTTTTTCTTATTGTTTCCTTGTTATTATCATTTTATTCTTATTTTTTTGTAGCAATATAATAGCTTCAATGTTCTTAGGGGCTTGAGCACACACAGAGAGAGATAGAGAGTCTGGGAGACAGACCATCGGAGAAAGAGGAGGGGGGTTGGAGACAGAGAGATAACGAGAGGGAGCTCTATATTTATATAGTAAGGGGGACAGATAAAGAGGGAGAGATATATCTATTTGCTCGACTTAGAAGTACAGAAATACGATATGTTATTTCTTGGTTCCGAGTTATAATGTTATTCTTAATCGCCGGTCGAAGTGTCTAAAACATCCTGCGTTACAGTTTTGTTGGTCAAAGGGATTTAAACTTAGTACAACTGGCGAGGGCCGTATTTAGGACTGTGGGGGCCCTGTTCCCAAGAGACAAATGTATTTGTGGGCCCCCTCGTGGACTCGACCCTGCCAGTGTCACTTAACAATCAAATGAGATTTCCCATTCACAGTATTTGTTAATTGTGCGCTTCTACAACAGCACTATTCTAATTGCCAAAAGAAAAGACTAAAATTTTTATTTTGGAATGTGTGGGAGCCCCTTGTGTGTGGGGGTACCTGTTCCATGGGAGCATGTGGAACATGTCTAAATACGCCCCTGCAACTGACTCTAAACAACTATCCACTTCCTTATCCAATGTACCAAGAGGCTAAGTTGACCAAGATTTGCTTCTTCAACTCTTTGTGTTTAAACATTGCTTCAAACGAATCTCCAGTTATATTTATGTTGCTGTTAAAGATGTTGGATCCAGCTCTAAGCAAGCGTCGGAAATGCCAGAAAAGCCTCTGGTCATTCACTGGGCTATTACATTAGCCATGGAAATCAGGAAGTGACCCAGAATGGACACAGCCTGGGCGCTGGGGAGCTAAGCGCCCGGACTGGAGGGGGAAGGGAGGACAGGTGAAAGCTCCCACTGACAGACAATCGTTCACCGAAATGGACGCGTTGTGGGAGTGGGGGGGGGAGTGGTGGTGACTCCCGCCGCTTCCCTCTCCTTCTCCACGACGATTGATTGGAAACTTTCGCGCCCTTCAATTCTCTTGTCACGCGATTAGCTTTTAAAGACTTGGAAGGCAAAGAGATGGAGTTATGGTTATTGACTGGAAGTGGAGTTATAGTTAGTTTATTGACAAACTTGTAAGCTTAATAATTATTATAGTTAGTGGCATCAACTTGAATAGCAGTTAGAGTTTGGGAACAGTTTTCTTGTTTTATTTATTGATGTTATGAAAGTAAAAGATTACTTTTTTTTTCGTATTAAAAAAACTTTTTGAGAGCATACATTATACATTTA
>OX421497.1:6275353-6282853 GCA_949126835.1 Anisus vortex
TCAATAGTCAGATTTTTTATTCATTTAATAATAGTTAAGTTAAAAGCTTAAAACTTTTTTTAAAATAGTATTACTAAATTAAATCAAGCATAATGTTAATGAAGAAATGTTAAGGCTTTATGTGGACATGTGTGAGTTTATTGTGACGAAGAAAAAATAGTTATTAAATGGACTAGAAAGAAATATCAAATACATCAGTATTACAAATCTCGACAGAGGACGAAATCCAAAGAAAGAAGAAGGAAATGAATCGGCCACAGATCTTACCTTGTTGATTAATCTAGCTACAAATTTGATTTAAGCAAGCTCTAGCGTGGAATCCACAGGGTGCAAGGCGACGTGTTAGACCCAAGAACAAATGGCGAAGAAAAGTAGAAAAGGATGTGCAGTTGATCGGGAAAAGTTGGAAACTGTTAGAGAAGATTGCCAGAGACAGGAAAGAAATTTGCAATGGCCTAAGCTCCACTGGGAGTTAATAATGGCGAAGTAGAAAGAAGAAGTAGCAAATTTAACGTTTCATTTAAAGTAATCTGCTGACCACTTTAGCTTACCCGTTTCTTTGGTTCAATAATACAGAGGGGATTTAGTGGTCAGAACATGGTGGCCGATCGGGTAGCGCGTTCGGCTGACTTACCGAAGGTCCTGGGTTCGAATTCTCGTGAAGGCTGGGATTTTTTTCTTCTATAAGTCTTCCCTGCTCTGATGGATACCTCCTTGGCAATCCTCCGACCAGTCACATACTCCCCACTCACACTTCACTAGCCGGATTTGGCCGGCCAGATCGCGAATTGGCCGACTTCGGGCTTTGGTCGTAACATATATTATACTAATAAAGTTCAGTATTGAAACTATTGATGCAGAGTTTCATCTATTAGTGCAGTCGTTTTCTTAAGAGTCTATTTAAAGACAAATATATTATAACCCTGAAAGGGCATTTCAGTAGTGTCACAATGGCACATTTCCATGGCACTTCAAAGGCACTTGCTTGGCACTCCTCTGACCAGTCACACACTCTCCACTCACACTTCACTAGCAGTCAGAGCATAGGTTCTCAACCTTTTTCGGCTCACCACCCCCTTTGAAAATCTTTTTCCGCTCAACGCCCCCCCCCTCATTTTTTTTTTAGCGCCCATTTCCCCCCCCCCCCCCCCCCATCTGGACTCTAGTTTCCACAATTTTTTTTTAGGCCGACTAGACTTTTCGTGTGATTTATTATCTTAAAAAAAATGAAAAAAGAAACATATTGTAAGAATTAATAGAAAAAAATAAACAAGGGGCTTAAAAAAATCAATATTAATGTGAATAGTTTGCTTGGTGTGTTGCTTGTAGTTTGTCTATATTTGTTTCAATTTGGTTGCAAAAGCTTTAGGTCTCCACGCTTCACTATTTGCAGCTTGTTTTTCTTATTTGGCAATCAAATAGTAATAGCATAAAATCCACTTCTTGCAAAAGAGGTTGAAAAGAATGCAATACAAAATTGTTGCCAAAAATCACAGACCTAGAGAAACTGATTGATTTTTCCCAAAGAATCACATTTGCTTTTCAAAAACTTGAGCGCCGAATCCAAGTCTCATACATTATGTTTAAACAGTCAACTTACACCCGCGAACAGATTTTATCTATCATGATAGCTGTTTTAAGCTTTCAAAGAGGTCACCTACACTTGACCGCTCATTAATTGATACAGATTAATTACATTTAAACGAGTTTTTATGCTCATCTTCTTTAATTAAACATAAATATAATTCATTCTAAAACAAATTTATTTGTTTTTTAATTTAGAAATATAGGCTAAGAGACTTATTTAATAGAACTATATTATGTGATAATATCTGTAATTATTAATGTTTAAAATATAAACTCCTCAATGGACAAAACAATTAATGCAGGAAATATTTATTTACAACTGTTTAAAGTAATTTTTTCAAATCCTCTAATAATTAAATCTTGTTATGAATACCATAATGTTGAATGTATATAAAGAGATAATAATTAGTCAGTAATATTAGTTTTATTACAAATTAGAACTTGTCTGGTCTCACTATTGAATCAAATGTTGAAACATTTTTTAATTAAAGGGAGATAATTATTTGAGCTAATATTTCTAATGTTTTTTTTCTTTTATTAAAAAAAAAGTGTCTTACAATTTATAACTTTGAAATGATCAAACTGTAAAAAGTATTTCAAAATTATATAAATATTCTATGGCTAAAGAATTTATATGTATATTTTCAAGCATTACAATAACAATCCAGTTTGTATGATTACTACGTATCTATTCCGCTTAACAATAGTGTTAACAACTAGTGCAGGTTGCAAACTAAAGAACATCTCGGTAAAACTGAGATCAAAATATCATTAATATTAGCAGATGTTAGGGCGACTGTCCGGTGAACCAACCACAGGACCATCCGGCCGCACACTATATTAGGCAAATACTAACCCATACTTGATCGAAAAGTCATTGCGATTCCTATTTCTTATTAGTATATTATGTATATGGGGGGGGGGGGGGGGGTATCAGATATTTAGCGGCACTTGAGTTTACATCACATTTCATTCTCCAAAAACTAATCGATTCAAATAGCTGAGGTGTTCAAATTGTATGAGGTACGTTTGTACCGCTTACTTACCCTTCACCGCCCCCAATCGCCCCCGGGAATGTCAGCGCCCCCCTAAACCTTCTCACCGCCCCCCGTGGTGGATAACGCCCCCGTTGAGAACCTATGAGCTAGAGGCTAGAAGTTCTGCTTGAATTTGTTATAATGAAGACATCTTTAGAGAATTTGCTTTGAAATCTGAGATCCAGTGCCAGGCTCACAATTTAGAGTACCAGAAATGTATCTTTTTATTTTTGCTCGTCATTGGGTTTTGTTAGTTGTTTTATGGGTGGCGAATCGGGGTTATTATAAAGCAGAGGTCATCCATCCAGCATTCTTTTAGTCAGCCAAGAAGGGGTCCCACAAATATATAGCTCTTAAAAATGCGAACGCATCTTCACAAAATGGAGCACGCATCCCACTGTGGAAAACGTTTCGCAATGTGCGTCATGATGATTTATCTGGGAGCCGTCGTAGTCCTCGTATTGGGTGACGCCCGTAATCTCCTCGGCTTCGTCTGCAATTATCGTTACGTCATCGCAAGGGAGATAAATGAACTGCATACGTTAGGACTGACGTTGGATTTTAAAATAAAAGGGGGGACCGACCACTCGGGCGTACACAAGCTTCAAGGGCACGCAACTCATGGGGTAAAAGGCTTTTTCACACACGCACAAATAGTGCATTAGAAGGAATGGTTATTATTTTGTCATGTGCGATCATAATTCTGGTAAAGCTCATGGGTAGTTCTCACTTCTGGATTTTGGGATCTATGTTGGAAACCCAGCGGGCACATAACGTCGTATCGAGGGGAAAAAACGAGAAAACCACGAAAACACGTGGAAACCACGTCGATACGACGGGTTGTGCCCGCTTGGAAAGATTCTAAGGTGGGGATGGGGCAGGGTCTACAAACTATACGTTTCTTCTGAGCAGTAGTTGTTTTTCGTTATTGTTTTTCGTCACTAGTTTGTGCGACGGGCATACACATTATGTTAACTTGTTGGTTTTCCTGATTAGTGTAGGCAGCCCAGTCCTCTTCTTATTTTCCTTTATCTAAGACAATAAATCACGTGTTTTTTTTTAAATTGACCAATAGGAATCCGACTTTACACATACAGTTAACTTTATATATATATATATATATAGAGAGAGAGAGAGATTAGTATACACCCTTTCTTTGTTATCAAAGATGCTGCTGCTTTCTAATCCTCAAAACGTATTTAATTTTATGATAATATTGATTTTATGATTTCTAAAGCGTATTTCTTGTAGTCCGGATTTTAAGATTGTAAGTAATCCCTAATTCTCAACGTAAATTAAAAAAAAAAAGTCACAACTCCTGTTTTAACCCTACAGTGCTTGGTGATGGTCAGTCTGTCCACTTACCAGCAGGACCTTTTCTAGTCGTACCTAATTTATAAAAAAAATTAAATTAATAAGCACACCCCGCTGACCAGAGCTCAGTGAAGTCCTCTTTCAACAACCCAACACTTTCACAGGAAGCTCTTTCCTCTGTATTTAACCACATGAATTCTTCTTCTTCAAGCATCTATTAGTTGGACTATTTAAAAAAAGAAACAAAAAACAAATAAAAAGGGAGACACAAATTATCCTTTCTTTCTTTTTGTTGTTTTTTTCTTTCTGTGTCTTTCACAACTTTTTGTATGTGTGTGTGCGGGATTGAAAAACTGCCGTGCCAAGACCACGTGACGCCAGACCGTAATGACTTCCGGGAACAGGCCAAGCGCTTCCGGAACGCTCTTTGATAGAATCCCGCTTGTCCAGGGCAAGGATTTTTGGTGTTCCTGTCAGACATGTTGGGTTATCCCCCCAACCCCCCTTCCCCGCCCCGCTGTATTCTGCTTGTCTTCTTTTTCTAACAGTCTCATTTTGTTTCTTCCCCACCCCCTCCCTTTCAAACCTTCTCTCCCCACCCCCTTCCTCATTCTCGAATCAGCATTAGCACTTGGTTTCAGCTACCGGATTCTAGAGACAGCTATCGTTCTTGGTATCTTCTCTCTGGAACCCAAAGTCCATGGCACAATCCCCACCCCACTCTCTCTCCCACCCCTTGTGCTGCACCACATATCAACATCCACGACTTGCCACACACTCTTTTGTCTTTGTCTTCCATACAAGGTAAGCCTGTTGTCAATACACACAAGGGAAGTTTGGGTTTCTTTCATGTGGGTATTTTGGATGCCGCCGTCATTTTCTGTTTAGTAGGAACAGTAAGATTTACGTTACCATGGAGACGCGCTTAGAAAGATCTGTGTGACCTCTTATAATATTTTTTTCTAGTTAGCTCAATGGGCATGTCATAAGACCCGAGTTATTGGGGCACAACTTGAAATGGGGCCCATCGCCCTTTCTATTCAACCCACCCCGTTTTTTAAGCAATAGCTCTATATAATATATATATATTATATATGTTAATACTTTCTCGAAATCTTATTTTAACTTAGTTATTAGCTTTCTTAGCAAACAATGCCTCTTATACAGTTAAAACATAGATCTATGCGCTAAGCCATAAGATTGATAGATGAAGCTTGTACTGAAAGCAGAACAAAATATGATGTTCTGTTCATGGGCTATAGAACATACAGAGTCCACATGTTATTTTAAAATAATACTCTAACTCTAACTGTTTTTGATCTGATATAAAAAAAACTCGTATGATCTGTTCCCTTAACGTATTTACTAATCTTAAGTAAACAAAAGAAGAATCTTAATTTATAATTTATAAGATATGACTTAAACCAAGGATATAATTGAGACGCTATAATCTTTATTTTTCCAGGCGATTTTGAACATATAAAATTATAAATTTAGGTATATAAAATAGTTAATTTTTAAATTATTCTTTTAAGTAGTTTTAAAACTGTAAATGTTTATTTTTTATTCACTTTTATATATACACAATCACAAAGTTTTTTTATAACTCCACAAAAGTGTGGATGATGTCATTCTGTTTTTATATAAAATAGCAATACTAGCATTTCTGAAACTATTTCAAAATGAAGGTGGATTAGGCCTATTGTGTATGCCCTACACTCAACCAAGCAGTTCAGATCAACTGTTGGACAGTCAAAGTTGGCTGTTTAAAAACAACAATATATACAAAAAAGTCAGAGGAAAGCGCTTGAGCGGAGGGCAAAAGAAGGGGCTTAAAGACACCCTAAAGGCATCCTTATTAAAAACATTGAAATCGAGCCTAACGACTGGGAAAGCCTGGCCGAGGACCGATCCTCTTGGCGCAACATGACCTTCACTACAGCAGCAGCCCACGAAGATAAGAGGCGAAGGATCGCAATTCAAATGCGACACCTCAGAAGATCCAGCGAAGTCAGCTCCGCTAACCACCGGCCACCAAACCAAGCACCCGTGCTTCCATTGCGACCAACACTTTCGGGCAAGAATAGACCTCATCAGCCAACTCCGGACCCACAAGCAACTAAGACTCTGTCAGAGGATGATCCTCAATAAAACCGTTGGACAAGGATCATCATCATCTTACAAAATATACAAGAAAAGAACACAGACGTCTCGCATTATAGTTGTTTTTTTTTTATTTTTTACAATTCATTTATGTTATTTTACATTAGTTTAATATAAATACAATTCATCATAAATAAATAACTTTATATGCGTAATTTTAGTTTACATAAGCACATAGTCACAACACGGTGAAAATATATTTTCAATATTTTGATTAAGCATTTATTTAATATATATAATCACTCTTAAGTGAGCCATGTTCACTTTCATCACTCTTATCTTAAGCACTGCTGTGCTAATGAATTTTGTGTAAATAAAACCTAGAGCTAAATCGCTCACGTGCGACAACCACTCCTTATAGAAATAGAATCAAACAGCTCACAACTCAGCAAATAGAAATAGATAAAAATCATTCACAACTGAATCAGACACAGCAAAACAGTCTTTATCATAAGGATCGCTCCTAACAAATTGCTCACAATTAACTCATCCATGAATCATTCAAACTCGACACTTACAGCTCATTCCTAAATAACATTGGCAAAAAAATATTGCTACAAATCTTCACTGTACATTTTTGCATGTGCACAAAAATGGTGGCTTTAAAATGATTTTAATTGTGGTTTTAACAAAAACACAAATTTACGAAAATAAAAAAAAAACAACTTTAATTTAAAAACACACACATAATTAAATTGCTTTCTTTTGAAATATATAATGTGTGTAAATTGCTTGATACTGTCCGAATTGCTTGAAATAATAACCATACACTAACCTTGTGTCTAAATGCAGCCAATTTTGGCGCGAATATCAGTGTTAAATGAAACTGAAACGGAAGCAGGCCCTATAATATGTATGACGTAGTTGTGTGTATATTTCCAATGCCAACCTCTGACGACAATATGGCTTTGACCTCACGAACTTGGTGTGTAATTTATGGGACAACTCTTGTGTACACTTTTTGACAATTGACTTTTCGTTACTTTTCCTTCTAAAAACCAGTCACAAATTGAAACTATTAACCTAATATGATTTTTCAGGGTACCTAACAAAAAAACAACAACAAACAAAAAGAACAAACAAACAAAAAGAACAAACAAACAAAGAAAAAAACAACAA
Organism: Anisus vortex; assembly: GCA_949126835.1. Lineage (NCBI taxonomy): Eukaryota > Metazoa > Mollusca > Gastropoda > Planorbidae > Anisus > Anisus vortex. The sequence continues at coordinate 6,282,574 of OX421497.1, forward strand.
GAAGAAAGGATTTGCTTCTGAGTCTAACAATCCCTAGATCACGTGACATTAAAAACATGAACATGTGCATTAAGGATTCGTAGATTGGTGAAGATTCGAAACTAAAGCACGACACTATCTTTGAGTCACTTCGACTCTTGGGCCCAAGGGAAAGAGAAAATAGAGCAAAACTTTCAGCTTCATAAGCATGGAATAGAGAATTATTTTTCCTGTCCGAGGCAAGGCGTGTGTTAAAACTCTTTACAAGGGGACAACTTTCCCCTTGGTGGAGTACCCACTA
>OX421497.1:6287853-6373990 GCA_949126835.1 Anisus vortex
TTGACGATTAGGCCACGTGACTCACACTTTGACGTCACGATCCGAAATGTCAGTATCGAAAGAGCCAATCATGTCGAAGTAAACAGGTCTTGCGTGCTTGCACAAACACACACACTTAAATAGATCGATCATAATCTGAAGCTTTTGATTGGAAATCGATTCTTCAGACTTCACATTGTTAGTTAAACGGTTCAGCTGATGCCAAAGTCTTAAAACCACCAGATTTTATAATGGAATCGATACTTTGAATTTTTTTTTTAAATTAGCTGTTTGACTATATTATATTGGGATGAGACAGTGAGTCCCGATGTTATCTAAGGATCAGTTTGGTTTATTTGATCACTGGGTTGAGCTGTTTGAGGTTTGAATATATGGGAAATCTTAGATCCAGGGGATCCAGATGTGCTCTATGGTTCAGTTCGATTGGTTCGATCAGTGGGTTGAACTGATGTTTAGAGATAGTGGGTCCAGATGTGATCTATGGTTCAGTCCAAGTGATCTAATCAGTCGGTTGAGCTCTTTGAGGTTGTTATGGGAATGCTTAGAGACAGTGGGTCCAGGTGATGTGATTTATAATTCAGTTCGAGTGATTTGATCAGTGTGTTGAGCTCATCAGTGTGTGGGTCATTTCCGAGAAGCTGAGTAAAGGATTGTCTCCCCTTTCGAAAACTTTTAAGCCCAAGTGCTGGAAAAATACAAAGAAATGTCAGTTAATATAAAAGAGTCCCGTAATCTAACAAGATATCTATCAATTAATATTTCTATCTTTTTATTTCTTTATTTAACTATCTATCTATAAATATATCTATTTATAATATATTAGTTATATCAATTAATTAATTACTTTTCTTTTTATCTATTAATACATTTCAATAGTAGGTTAAATTGATATTTTGTATCCATTTGTATATCAATTAATATCTTTATTTTTTTCTATCAATAGTAAGACGATCTATGTATTTCTGTATATCAATGAATGTATCTTTTTATCTATTTCACAATGTCAATAGTGTGATGAGCTAGGTATCTATTTATCGGTTTTTCTATCTTTCCATCTATTTATAAATCCATTCAACAATTTATGAATAAATCAAGCCTTTTATCTGTCTATCTTTTCATCCAATTATCTGTCCATCCATTTATCTAGATGTTTATATGTCTGTCTACAAGTCTAACTGTCAGCTTGTCTATATGCCTATCTGTCTTTCTGTCTACTTTTCTACTTGTCTATATGTATATCTATATATCTATCTATCTATTTATCTATCTATCTATCTATCTATCTATCTATCTATCTATCTATCTATCTATCTATCTATCTATCTATCTATCTATCTATCTATCTATCTATCTATCTATCTATCTATCTATCTATCTATCTATCTACTAGTTAGTAACTAGTTTATCTGTGTATCTATCTGTCTGTATTCTTGTCTATATGTCTTTCAATCTGTATATCTGTTTATCTGTCTATTTGTATCTATCCATCTGTCTGTCTATCTACTTTATATCTCTATCTATCCTTACCTTAACAGAATGACACGGGTCAGGAAAGAGAACTCGTTGCTGTTTGTTGTAGTAGTCACTGTTGGCTCCCCAGTCCCTGTCATTCATCAGTAGGTTGCTGGAATTGCTCATGGCGGCGCTACCATTCATGCTGGCGATGTGGCCGCCACCGTTTATACTGTTGTTGTTGATAGTGTTGTTATTATTGGCGATGTTGTGGTTGTTGTTGACGTTGGCGTGTAACCACGGAGACTGCTTCACCACAGAAACGGGGATTCCCGTAATGGTCGACTCTTTTTCGTTAATCCTGTTGATCAGGCAGAAGTTTTTTTTTTAGTGTATTTAGTACTAGCTAAATTTACCCGGCCTTCCCCGGGGTAACATTCAAGCATACATTGAAAGATTGATGAACAAATACCACATACTTTCTATTTTAAATAGATTATATAGATAACAATATGGTCTGAAGGGTACCTGACATTAGTTGGGGTAAAGTAAAGGTGGCTGGGCATTGTGCTGGCCACACATCCCTTTGTATGCCGTGGCCACAGAAACTGGTGAACGCTGCTTCACCAGCCCTATGATCAATTTGGTACGAAGGGTACTTTATTATATAGAAAACATATCACTGTTGTCAGTTAAATAATTTACTTTTGATGTAATCATTATTAATTTTCAACAACTAAAAATCTTTTAAATTAACCTTTCCTTTTTTAGTACAAGTATTCAGTCAAATAGATTTTAATAGTAGGCCTGTGTGCTAGTTGGGACATTTTTTACAGAAAATTAAAAACGTTATTATCAGAGAAAAGAACCCGGGCCATCATTGCTCCAGTGTGGGCCTCTAACCACTTTTCCAGGGACAAATGTAGAAAGCAGAATCGCAAAAGTAAAATATTATAAGCAATTTAATCACGTGTCTTTGAATTAACCAATGGGAATCCGAATTTACACACACAGTCAACTTTATATATAATAAGCTAGATTCCCCGGCGTTGGCCGGGGGTAGAATAAAAATAGGCCTGTATAAATTACAGCTAAAAAAAAAATTATAAACTACAATGAACAGACAGCTAGATCTAATAATTAAACAAAGAAATATGTATTTTAGGAAAGTAATTTAAAATAAATATTGTAATCGGGTTAAAAATAGGCAAGCCTTTTTATTTAACCCTTTCCAGCTCATTGGTACTTCACATTCTACTTTGAACAAATGACTGGTCTTAAAGGGGTTAACAAAAGAGCTAAATTGCCTGGTGTTGCCAATGTATTTTCAATAGACTAACTGGAGAATCGACCCCGGGTCGACCGCATGGCAGTACGTTATGTTATCTAGCGATGACAGATGTTTTAAGTCGAATTGCAAAGTTCAAATATGGGGGTAATAAGGTTCAGGTGTCTTTAAAAAATAACAATTCGATTGATTAAACACACACATAATATAGCCTTATATATATAGAGAGATTTTAGAATAATCGGAGAATAGTAGGCCCTACTTGATGAAGTTTACAGACGTTCCTTATAGATAGAAGGTTATACGTCCTATGCACAAGGACCAAACCTCCTGCAAAGCGGCAGGGATTGGTCGGCGGCAGGGCTAGAACCGGTGTCGTCCTGTTGACAGTCTGATGTAATAATCACTTGGTTCAATGGTTCTAGCTTACAGCTCTGTGACTTAGTTAAAGAATGACTTACCTCATTTGACCATCATGACTTTTCATCACATCATCGCCTAGGTCGTTTCTGGACACGCCGTCCGAAATCTGATCGGCGCCGCCTCTGCACTTTGACGCAGCAGCCATGTCCCCTCCACCCTGCGCCTGACCAGGCGCCACCGCTGACATGATCATGGCGTCACCCCCGGGTTTACTGCAAGAGTTCCACAGCATGCGCTCGTCATGATGGTGGGGCATGACAGCGGCGTCGGATTCTGTCTGAGCCTGAAGGTGGGTTCCCGGGTGGACCCCGGCGTCCTGGTTCCGCGTGGATTTGATGACCGTGTTGTGCGGGAGGGCGCCGGGCATGTCGTAAGGCATCGGGACGGAAGACGGCTCCATCGCCCCGATACCGCTTCCGAGTTTCTGCAGCTTCGACAGCGATTGGTCCTTGGCGGTCATGTGGCTAGAGCTCGGCGCGGACTTGAACACGGAACCTGCCGAGCAAGGGGAGGAAGAAGCGCAAGGCGTCTCCACTGTGTTCATGAAAGAGTTCGAGCCGAAGAGCGCCGCCGAGTTGCGGAGGTCCACGGCGTCCAACGTGGAGCCGACGTTGAGCCGGGGCGCTGCGAATTCACCGGAGTGGAGCGGAGCGTGCTCCAGATGGTGGTATGAAGGGTGGTGGTACGCATCGAACGCTGCGTACCGCGGGTGAAACTGCGAAATATCACCGCAGTCCACGCGCTTGCTTAAATCCAAGCTGTAGGAATCGAATCCGTATTTTGGAACGTCGTATCCATATTTGGAGGGCGGCGCGACGAACTCGGCGTATCCGTTGTTTGAATACGGGAAGGAGGAATGCTGGTACTGCCTGTGATCCAGGAAATACCCATGCTTGTCCACCTCGATCCTGTAAGGATCCGCCGCTGGGTAGGGCGTCAGTGAGCCGTAACCCTGGGGCCTGTAAATGTCTGTTTCGAAACTGAAATTGTTGGTGCTGTAAGGGTAGACGGATTCCGGGGGCTTCATTTCCCCACCACCACCACCGCCTCCTCCGTCGTACGCAGGGAAACCACTCGGGTAAGAGCAGTAGGGCGGTATGGCGCCGATGAGACATGCTGCCGCTGCCGACGCCGCTTTTCGCCTCTTTCCGCCACCGCTGGTTTGGTAGTCCTTGCCTCCGCCTCCCGCAGCCCCGTTGGCGTAACCGACCTGGGCGCCGTTGGCCGTGGCGTTGTTGGCAACGTTTGTTGCGTTGGCGCCCGGGCTGGCGCTGTTGGAGGACTTCTTCTTGCTTTTGCTGGACTTGGTTTTGGTGAGAAGGTCGTCGTCCCCGAAGCCGAATCCGGAACACATGTCGATGTCCAGTAACGGATACGGAAGTTTGAACTCGTTGCCTCGTTTCCCAAACAGGTCATGACCTTCATCTTCCCTGGGAAATTTAAAAAGTTGACATTAACACAACTGTTGTATTATCTCGTTTGTTTTGAAACGAAAGATACGGCAAATCAAGAATATATTAAATACATTAAAATATTATATAAAAATAATAATATTTGTATATCGCTGCCAACAAACATAATGTAAGTTCAGAGCGCATTTAACATACAACTAAGAACACGGATATAATCTCTAGGCAAAGAAATATAAAACGAATTGATGATTTCAAACTTTACAAACATAGGACAAATTAAATATATGAAGCATTAACCGACCTAACATATAAGTAAGACAGTAGGAGTCTGAGGTATGTTATCTAAGGTAAATATTGAAATAATAATATAATAATAATACAGTTTCGTTTGTAGTTGTTTAAGATCTATAGATCTTCAGAGTTAATCAGTTACATTGGTCATGCTAGGAGAGATGATTGTGTGGCCTTTTTTTTTTTTACTTCCCATAACGGTTTCTATGTTTACATCTGAGTTTGGTAGACTCATTTGTTGCCCTTATGTTATGGAAAACAATTAAACCCTTACCGTTTATGAACGGGAGATTTTCGAAATAATAAACCAGCTCTCTGTCGCAAGACCACTTAGTTTCATGCACAATTATATTTTTTAGATAACATAAATCGCTATCGGTCAGTGTCCCGAATCGACTAGTAGCTTCTAAATCAACTATTTAGTCAGTAATTAAAGTCAGTGTCCCGAATTGACTAGTAGCTTCTTAATCAACTATTTAGTCAGTAATTAAAGTCAGTGTCCCGAATTGACTAGTAGCTTCTATATCAACTATTTAGTGAGTAAGTAAAGTATCCCGTCGGACCGAATTGATTCATAGGGCCGGTGAAGCAGCGGTCACCAGTTTCTGTGGAGATGGCAAACTAGATGATTGTGTGGCCAGCACTATGCACAGCCGCCTTTACATTACCCCAACTAAGATCAGGTACCCATCAGAGCTGGGTAGACTCAGGGACACCCTCCAGACCCGGGAAAAAATTCAATCCTTCACCAGGATTCGAACCCAGGACCTTCGGTACCGCCAGTCGAACGCGCAGAGCGGGCACACATTTTTTTATACTCACGTGAGCTGCCTGTGCGTACAGATGATGAAGTCAGGCTTGCTGTTCTTGTAGATGACTTTGCAGCTCGACTGGAGCCAGACCCAGTGCTGGTGCTTGGTCTGCCACCGGTACGAGATGAGCCCGGAGCTGCCGGTCTTGATGACTGTAGAATGAAAAAAAAAAGAGGAAAGAGCTAAGTGACGGATTTGAGAATAACAAGATCTAGTACAGAAAGAGAGAAAGAGGGAAAGAGAGAATGGGAGACAAAGAGAGAAAAGGAGAGAAAAAGATATAGAGAAAGAGAGAGAGAAAGAGAGAGAGAGAAAGAGAGGGTGAAAGAGAGAGAAAGAGTGAGAAAGAGAGAGAGAAAGAGAGAGAGAGAGAGAGAGAGAGAGAGAGCAAAGTAAGAACAAAATGAAAACAAATCATAATATATCGTTAATGTAATGTCGGTGAGTACAGAGTGATGCAAAAAGTGCACCAAAACAGGATTTCTAATTTATTCAGCGCGCCAACAGCCTAAAAGTCAACCTGCGCCACCAATTAATATCCCGAAAGAAGAGACTTTGCCATTGAAAATCGCTCTGCGTGCCAAGTTTGGTACGCTTGCCTCCTGATTTAGAGGGAAAAGAGCTAAGAGGGGTCAAAGAGCTATATAAGTGCATAAATCATTGGTTACAGATAGATCTAGAGCAGCCATATGTCCCCTTGATTATAACCATCCATCTCTCTCTTGCATTTTTTTCCGTCCTTGCGTATTAATTTTTCTATGTCCATATCTATCCATCTGTTTATCTATACATCAAATCTAGCCATTAAATCTATCTGTTAATCTACTGTAGTGTCTTCCAACATTCATCTTACGTTCATTGTGAGCAGACGAGAAGTAGTTCAAGTCATCCGGATGGATCAAGTCATAACCAGATTTGGCCGCCAGCTCTTGGTCGCTGTAAGCAAACATGGCCTTGCCTCTATGCATAAAACAAAAAATGAAAGTTATAAAAAATTAATTCAAAATATCAACAGAGTAACAACACAATAAATTACATCGTAACGAAATTGCTGTTAACTAAAAAAAAAAACTAATATGATACAATATAACATGATCTTTGCCAAACATATAATATTAGGTAAAGTAAATAAGTTCTTTTACACAATACATTAATTGAAGGTATTTTATTTTGGACTACACAGTACGATGAAAATAACAGATTAACTATCTCAGCCTTATAAAATTAGAGCCTTTAGCATGTTTTGGGACAGTTCTAAATTCAACGTTTTATAGGGATTTATTTTGTAGAAAAAGGTATAGACTAACTGTAGAATCGAACCCGAGTCGCTCGAATAGCAATCCGATACGCTATCCACTTATCTAGCGAAGAGACCTGTCCGAAGTGAAATCGGAAAATTTTAATATGAGACAATCAGGTCACGTATCTTTTAATTAATTAATATGATTGGTTGAACACACACACAGTCTACTTTATACATGTAGATATATTAGGCTATATATATATATATACCGATATATTACTCTTGTACAATCAAAAGGTATGGCCTTATATCAGACACATGTAGGCTAGAGAATAGCTCTTTTCTTTTTCCTCGATAATTTAACGTCTAATTTCTATTTAATTACCTTTGCTGGTCCTACAATCCCTTGATTACCTTAATTAATTATGACTAAGGACAATAAGAACTCCCACTGCGACATATGGCGCAAGGTAAAGGTCCCCACCCCCACCCGCACACGTAGAAAATGTTTTTCTCCTTTTTTTCTGAGCGCACGATGAAATCAATATTGTGAATCTGACTGGGGGACAGTTTTGACACACTAAGAGGGAGTTGAGGGGGTGGGTAAGGGAGGGTGAGTGAGTGAATGAAGTAGGAAAGACACGAATTACTGCTCGCCTTTTCCTGATTTAATAATGAATGTATGAAGGAGCTACAATCTGTCCGTCCCCCCAGTAGTAGCATATGCCCTTTGAAAGATGTATGAGTCGGCCTGGCTCTCGGTCCGGACTGTCTCTGGATCTGGCTCTGGGTTGTCGCCTCCTCGAGACTGCCAGCGAGTCATGAATATTGTACTAACGGTACCCTTAATCTTTCAACCTGTCGGTGGCTGACACTTTTGAACACATTCCCACCTGGCGCATCCATATTTCTATCCATCTATCTCACTATGTATACATATTTCTTTCTATCTATATATTTATCTATGTATCCATGTATCTATTTATTTATCTATTTATCTATTAATCTATTAATCTATTAATCTATTAATCTATTAATCTATTAATCTATTAATCTATTTATCTATTTATCTATTTATCTATTTATCTATTTATCTATTTATCTATTTGTCTATTTATCTATTTATCTATTTATCTATTTATCTATTTATCTATTTATCTATTTATCTATTTATCTTTTTATTTATTTATCTATTTATCTATTCATCTATTCATCTATTTATCTATTCATCTATTCATCTATTTATCTATTTATCTATTTATCTATTTATCTATTTATCTATTTATCTATTTATCTATTTGTCTATTTGTCTATTTGTCTATTTATCTATTTATCTATTTATCTATTTATCTATTTATCTATTTATCTATTTATCTATTTATCTATTTATCTATTTATCTATTTATCTATTTATCTATTCATCTATTTATCTATTTATCTATTTATCTATTCATCTATTTATCTATTTATCTATTTATCTATTTATCTATTTATCTATTTATCTATTTATCTATTTATCTATTTATCTATTTATCTATTTATCTATTTATTTGTTTATCTATTTATTTGTTTATTCGTTTATTTATTTTTATATATATATATATATTTATATATTTATATATTTATTTATATATATATTTATATATTTATCTGTTTATCTGTTTATCTGTTTATCTGTTTATCTATTTATGTTTCTGTCTTAAATTACCATATTTATATAGCTCAGTGATAGAATAGTCGTAACATTTATATTACTTTGTTTCGAATCAACATCGGCAGATTTATAGACCTATTGTTATACAGACATAGATCTATACATTTTAGGCTTATATTATTTAAAAAGAGTTCTGTGTGGAATTTTCCTAAAAGCAGAGCAAATAATGAAAGATGACGATCTCTACTGTCTATATTACTCTACATCATTTTGTTTGTTCATCTCGTCGCACCACTTTGAAATAGATGAATCTATAAATACCTAAAGTAGACGGTGTGTGTGTTCAACAAATCATATTAGTTAATGTAAATACACGTGACCTTATTGTCTCATATTTTGCGATGTCACTTCGGACAGTTCGCCAGCTAAGTGGTTAACGTATCGGACTGTCATGCGGGCGACCCGGGTTCGATTCACCAGTTAGTCTATACCATTTTTTTTCTCTACATTTTAAAATTTTCAATTAATTAATATTAATTCTTTTTTAAAAAGATTGTAAAACTACAGCAACACCGGCCAATTTAGATTTATGTTAAATAATAAGACTATTTTTTTTACCCGATTACAATTTTATTTTATATCACTTTCCAAAAAGACTTAATTAAAAAATAATATATATATTTAAATTATTAGATTTATAGCTTTCTGTTAATTGTAGTTTACAATTTTTTTTATCAGTAGCTTATACAGGCCTGTTTTAGATTCACCCGGGCAATGCCGGACAATTTAGCTTGTATTATATATAGCGAACACAATAATGCAGGCTACGCGTGCGCATTTCATGGCATATGTACGCTTTTTTTCGGAGGCTGGAAGACTTTAGTGCACAGTTAGTTGCCCTATGCACCTATCCATCTATCTAGTAATTCATTAGTATAAGTATTTTAGGTCTAATCTATCCGTCTGATTACCTATATGTCAATCTGTCTGTGTGTCTTTTTCTAACTAGCATTCTGTCTAACTAGCTGTAATGTATATATTAACATAATTTATCTGTGTAAGTAAGTAAAAGTAAAGTACCATTAGAATCAAATTGACCCAAGGGGCCGAAAAAGAAGAATTCTTTACTTTACCCCCAACTAATGTCAGAGCTTTTTTTGTGAATTTATCTGTGTATTTGTCTTCATATATGTCTGAATCTTTCTATATCTGCACATTTATCTGGTCACTTAATATATCTATCTATTCCTAAATATATAGGCCTATCCAATATATATATATTTATAAATATAAAATGTATACACGTTTAGATTAGTATGTCTTTATATCTTCCATCTGTAAGTTAATTAAGCCTATACAAAATATTATATCAATGAATCACCCGTCGCCATCGTAAAAAAAAATGGCAGATTGACTTTCACATTGATATCAAAGACCCAACGCATCTTTAAACGTGTAACTTATTAAAACAATATACCAAAAATCTGAATCCTCTCAATTATTTATGCAACCCAACAAAAAAAAAAGACTTGCATCTGTTCATTTCTTCAAATTCTTAAATCTTTAACAAGATTCCATTTTTCTCCTTTTTATCTCCGAGTGAACCTTTTTTCTTTCTTTTGTAATCTCCCAAGAGAAAAAAAAAGGTAGAAAAAAAATAAAGAAAGTTATTGAATAATTCAATGAATTAAAAAAAATAATTCTTCCCTACATCTGAAATGTTCTTCACTAGCTTTCGTTTCGTTTTCTTTTTAAAAATCGATGCAGACTTTTTCATTCGCTCCTCGCACTCCCCCTTTTGTTTGCGCCTTTTATTTGTTGAAGGGTTGTATTGTCCCCTTTTGATTGGCTCAAAAGAAAGCTATTGTCGCTATTTCATTGGTTGACATTGCTATTGTTGCTTTTTCATTGGTTCAAATCGCTATTGTCGCTATTTCATTGGTTGATTTTTTTAAACTGCTATTTCATTGGTTTTCCTTACCTGTTGTCCATGGTCACGGGGGAGTAATCCATTTTGTGTTTGGTCTTGAAGGTCATCTCCCGGGACGGTATGTCGAACAGGCTGAGGGGCCCGAACGGCGAGCACGTGGCGAAGAGGGCCAACTGAGGCTCTTCCGTCCTGGGGCCCTGTCCGTGCAGAACTCGAATCCAGCCGTTGATTTCAAGGGTCTGAAAAATTGGACAACATTACAAAATAAATTTTAACGGTGCAGTCAAGATAGATAATAATCAAAGCAAGGTAAAAAAAACAAAAAGTGAGGAGGCGTTTAGAATATGTTTTTGGAGGGAGACCAGGGTTCGAGTCCATATAAACAATGTGAAGTTCCGCTTTTTTTCTGTATTATAGTTTAAGTTTAGCACAAGGCCTGGTACCCACCTAAGTTGTCTACTGTTATGTCTGCCAGTTAAACAAGTTTCGCTTTCGGCCAAAAACGAAATCCATACCGAACGTTTTAAATTGAATTTCTGCCGAAACCGAAATTTTAACTACACTTTCGGCCGAAACCGAAAGATAAACCGAAATTGCCAAACAGAAGATTTAAATAGACTGTACATGTTCGTGAAATATTAACTAGTTAATGGGTACTGTATTTAAGTAAACCATGGACATGGCCTCTAGTATTGTGTACACATATAACACAGTTCTACTCACTAAATACTCGGTGTACTGTACTTACTATAAATCCTGATGTGTTGTCCAGGAGGCACCGGAACCTGACTGTAAAAGATCTGTGAAGGAAGTTCATGTTTTCTGCACAGAGAGAAAAAAAAGTGAGACAAAAATGATATGGATAAAAAAAGACTGAATTACAATTAATAAATCAGTAAATCAGTAAGTCAGTTGATTGTTGCTGCTGTTACTACTGTATGACTATCAGTGAGTCTGTGTGTCTGAAAGGTCTATTTCTCTGCATTGTTCTTTGTGTATCTCTCCGTCATTCCTATCCGTTCGGTAAATATATGTAATTTTGTGTAGATAGATAGATGGATAAATAGATAGATAGGTAAATAAAAAGGATGATGGATAGATTTTAAATATACATAGATAGAAAACAGATACATACATACACATATAGATAAATTGATAAAAAGATTGATAGTATAAATAGATAAGTAAATAGATAGATAAATAGATGAATAAATAGATATATAGATAGAAAAATGATAAATAGATAGTAAGATAGGTAGATAGATAAGTATATAGTTAAAATGATAGATATAATATAGATAAATAGGAAGATATATAGAGAGAGATATAGATAGACAGATATATATATATATATAGATAGATAGATAGATAGATAGATAGAGAGATAAATAGATAGATAGATAGATAGATAGAAAGGACTGACAACCCTACTAACCTGTGCTAGCCACAAGACTAACAATATAAACTAAGAACGACCTTTTGGTTAAAGCTACAACAGGCAGCATACAATTTACTTCGCCCAGACAGTAACCGCAGTAACGTAACAAAAAGAAAAAGTTACTGCAGTAATGCGGTAATGCGCCATGGCGTGATGCCAGCGGACAAGCACTTTATTCCTGGATTTCTCTTACGCAGAAACGGCCGGCTAATTACACCGGAGAGGTATAGGGCGGATGGGGTATGGGGAGGAGAGGGAGGAGAGGCGCCCAGGGAACCGAGTGGAGGAAGGGGGTGGACAGGGGGCGGGGGCGGGGGGGTTGACTCCTTTTGGCATTTCTATTTATTACCATTTCCACTGGTCACGCGAAGGCGCCATAGATGGTTCTATTGCGTGCATGTCCGTTTTCTCTCTCTGTATTTAATGACATTTTTTTCTCTCTTCCGTTTGATGGAACGCGGTGGACTCTGGGAAGACATCGCCATGTTGTAAATGGATTATTACTTTTCCGAATTAAAGTGATTGGTCTTTATAGAACATTCTTTGATTTACCTTTCATTCAGGTTTATCTAGTTGTTTTGTTTTTTAAAGTCTTTCTTGCTTAAGTGAGTCCACAGAAATAGCGATTAATTCCAAGTTAAAAGTTGTTCCTAATCAATTCTTAGTCTATTTTGGATTTTTTTTCTTATATGTTACAAACGCTCTTTCTATAAAGATGATATTCGCGTCCTACGCTCAGCAGTGGTCTGAGTATAGTCTTGCATTTTGATTAGTGTTTTAAATGATGTTAACTTACTGTTTTTCCTGCTTTGTTTAGGCAAATCCCCTATGCGTGTTTGTGTGTTTGTGTCTATGTGTGTCTGTGTTTGTCTCTGTATGTCGGCGTCTGTGTGTGTCCCCCCCGCTCAGTCCACTCACCTGGCAGCATCGCCTCGTGCAGACTGAGTCCTGTTTTGTCCGAGGGCAGCATCGAGTTCCAGGTGAGTTGCCTCTTGAACTCCTCCCTGTCCTCAGAGTGGATCAGCTCCATGACAGACTGGTGAATGATGTCAGACTGGAAAGAAGACAACAGACTTGGAAAGAAATGTCTAGTTTTTCAAGATAATAGCAAAGTAACAAAGTCTGTATGTAAGTGCAGCATTCGTCAAACCAAATTCGTTCATATGGGCCGGTGAAGTAGCGTTCAACAGTTTCTGTGGCCACAGCAAACTAAGACAAAGTTTTCTGTTGAAATGCTTTATATGCATTCTTTTTAAGTTCAAAATTGTTCAATTGATCTCCAAAACCTTTTACATCATTATTTTTTTCTTTGAAAAGCAGGAAAGACTTTTTTGAGGGGAAGTGTTTTAGTTAGGAAACAGTCTAGATCTACACAGAATAGGTATAGAACAGAATGCGCAATAGCATTTTTTTCTGTTTCCGGAAGTAATACCGACGCCATACTGTTTAAACGCAGTTCTATATTTATGCTTATTTACAATGTCTTTTTCTTCAAATCTACACACCGAACACCGCTGCATTGCGTCAAAAAATGGCGGAATCCTAGCTTCACTTTTAGTGACTGCGCATATAGGGATTGCACATTCTGTTCTATACCTATTCTGTGTAGATCTATATGTCGAACTTTCAGCCCGATAGGATCTCGAGAAGTGGGCCAATTAACCTTCCAATGATTTCGCTGCCACAGAAAAGCGACGTCATTATAAAGGATTAAAAAAATATGTATATTAAATATAATGTCAATTTAGGTCATTAAACAGGTGTGCGGTGCTAATGCCAGACACTGACATACCTTTTTATATAGGGGAGTGGTTGGGAGAAAAGTGATAAGGGGTAGGAGCACAACATTTGGTGCTTATATTAAAAATTAAAAAGGGGAGAAATGGGACTGATTCCAGGGAGTGGGGTAGGCTGCTACTAACTCCCCTCCCCCTCCATTATTAAAACTAACTAATTGTGTCGAGCGTCCCCAAACATTGTTTGTTTCAAACCCCTACAACAAAAAGGTCATTTCGTTACGTGCGCGATTATCGTGATCTTATCCAGTAAAATGTGTGTCTGTGTGAGGGTTTAACTGTAAATGAAGGTAAAGTCAAAATAACTAAATAAAGTCTAAAAAAAAAATAGCATAAACGTAGATTTAAAAACTCGTAAAATTGACTTGAGTGAATGAAATAGAATGAAAAGACGAAAATCTTTTTTTTTTACGGTTTTGATTTATGGCTTTTGACACAAAGCAAGGACAAAGACGCTTATAGAAGAACTATAATTGCAATAATGAAGAAGAAAATTGAAGTTGTGATGATTAGTGTATAAGCTTACAATTAATTGACTATAATATTGCCTCCCCACCAACATAGAAGTTTAGTGTGTGTGTGTTAAGATAGTCGATGTTTAAAACAAAATTAAACAGAATCTACGTCTTTGTTCAGAAATTAGCTGAAGCGTATCCGTCTTTTTTCAGCACAGTTTTGTAACTATAGTTGGCAACATCTGCACTCTAAATACTCGATACTCGATACCGAAGAAAGATCCAGCGAGTAAAAAGTATAGTCTGAGTTTTTTTCCAAAAAGATTTGAGTATTTTATTTTTGGTACAATCTATGTTTATACATTTCAACACCCAATATTAATTTTGCCTTGTTTTTATTTTTAAATGCCTTTTTTTAAACAGACTTTTTAAAAATGTTTTGTGTATGTTTTCTTTCATTTTTGTGTCAGTTAAGCGACACTTGGGAATTAGCGCGTGAATTCCATTTCACTTTCGGATCAAACCGACCATTGTTATTTACTGTAGACAACAAAGCACTGAGCATGCTGGGAAGCATGGAGAGTCGCGCTGTACAAATGACCATCATTATCATTATTCTGTTGTTTTGATCTGTATTAAAAAAAAATTAAATACATATCTTAAAGAACGTCATACCTACTTGTGGCCATTGAACAGTATACTATAATTTTTTATTCAAGAAATTACAAAAAATCCCCGGTCGAGAGCCAGTATATATGCCACGAAAACTACAATTACGCGGTCGTAAAAATGGTCGACTAAAATGTTATAAACCCTAGGTTAAATTATCGTAAAGTACTAGTGATAGAACCAATAACAAATTCGTGTGATATTTGAACCCTGTTTTATCTACAGCCATCCAGTTGAGATTTCATATAACTATATATATATATATAAACTAGACTTTGTGTGTGTGTGTGTGTTCAACCAATCAAATTAGTTAATTTAAAGACACGTGACCTCATTGTCCCATGTCATGCTTTTGCGATTTCACTTCGGACATGCGTCTTCGATAGCTAAGTGGATAAGGTATCTGACTGACAAGCGGGCGACCCGAGTTTGATTCTCCAGTTAGTCTATACATTTTTTTTTCTACAATTTTTTTTATTTCAATTAATATCATTTGTTTAAAAAGTTTTCTCTTCATCGTAGTTTATACATTTTGTATCTGTCACTTATACAGGCCTGTTTTATCCCCACCCTCTTTCCGGGCAACGCCGGAGAATTTAACTCTTAGCCTATCAATGGCGTAGCTAGGGGAGGAGGGGTCCGAATTCGAAAGTCCCCCCGGGCCCTTACCTTGTAAAAAGTCTCAAAACCCGGACGAGCCGAAGCTCTTAAGCCGGGGCGTAACGCTTTAGAAGTGGGTTATTTAAAACCCTGTCCGGGATCCAGCCACCCCACGGCACGCCAAAGGCGTGGCGTGCCATGTAAAAGGGAAGGATTCCGCAGGCCAGCGACCGTTCGCTGCGGTTCCCCTAAGGATCATTATCGTGGTGGCTCTCCCGTATATCTGCATTGTCACCCGGTAGCACAAATCCTATACTATAGGCACAGGCATCCAGGCACCGGGTGGGTCGTGAGACGGGGTTGCAGCATCCATTGCTTCCTCCCCACCGAGACCCGGTGGCCTCTCGGCAGTGCAATGAATCTCGGACATGCTGCGGGGGCTGTCCCCCATGCGTTAGCCCGCCGGTGTTTCAAAGAAATTACTGGCGGTTTACACACTACGCCGCTTTGAGGCCCATGGGTACAGTAGTGCCGGGCCCTTACCCGAGGGAGGCCCCCAATGGAGTGTCCGAATTGTTTTTTTTATCATGTAATAATTTTGAATGTCAAAATGCAGGGGCCCCTAAAGAGGCCAAGCCCCCCCCCCTCCCGGGCCCCTAATCCCTAGCAACGGCACTGTAGCCTATATAATAAAAAAGGGGATAAAAAAATGTTAGTTGGTCACAAATTAGAAATATTAAAAAAATCGGGTCACTAAGGAAAATTTAATGCAAACCAAAAATGTGTTCTTTATATATATGATTTCCAGGACTTATAAATACTTAATTAAGAAGTAGTTATAATGGAGAATAAATTGAAAATTACACAGGAATCGTCTATTGCATTTTTAAATATTTGTTTTCAAATGTTCTTTTTGCGTTTATATACGTTTATGCGGACACCAAAAAATGAGTGATTGCCCCTGAACAGAACATCTTTTAGAATAGTTCGCTCTATGAACACTAGCGGAGATTGTGAGTCCGGGGAAAAAATATCAGATATAAAATAATATATTAACCCTTCCTGTACCGACCTACTTTCTATCTATGATCTTCAGTCCCGCTATATACGCGCCCGGGACTGTAAGGGTTAATAATATTGTGTTTCAGTTTTGTTGTTATGTTTTTTATTTTGAGGGGGAATGAGGCAGGTTGGGGTGTGTGTGTTTTTTTTTTTTTTTCTGCACACAGATTTAGGTTATTTATTTTTTTCAGAAACTAAAACTATAGAATTCTAGTTTCTAGGGAATATGGTGAAAAATACCCAAGTAGCATCGGCTGCAATTTGCCTAGCTTGGCAGACAAGTCTGTGTAATCCAAAAGCAGCTATTTTTTATATATACCTCTCTCTCTCTCTCTTTCACTCCCTGTCATCTTCCTCTCTATCTCTTTCTCTCTCTTTCTCTCTCTCTCTCTCCATCACAACATGTCATATTTCTCTCTTTCTCTCTCTTTCTCTCTCTCTCTCTCCATCACAACATGTCATATTTCCCTCTATCTCTCTCTTTCTCTCTCCCTTTCTTTCTCTCTTTCTCTCTCTCTGTCTTGTCTATATCGCTATTCTGCTTTTAATCAGTTCATTTCATCTTCGCCGCACACAGCTATAAACACCTGGGTTAGATTTGGTCCGCTGGAGCAATTCCATACCCCCCCCCTCACTCCAACCTACGTAGACATCTCCCCCCCCCCCCGACAACCACAGAACCGGGTATTATATTACTTAAGCTAATCGTTATCAAGCCCTTGTGAATTTGTGATTAACCCCAACCCTCAATTTTTTCTGTCTTTCTCTTACCCCTCTCTCTCTCTCTCTCTCTTTCTCTTTGTACGTTTATAAAAATCTACGGACCGAAAAATAATAATACGATCTCAAACATTAGTCATTTGAAATTCAATAGGTTTAAAATACCATGGGGGGATATTAACAACATGCCAAACTGTAATACATTTTCAAATCGACGCGGAAGATGGAGAAGTGGAGAAGGAAATTCTATATAAAAAAATGTTGGCGGTGTAATAGTGACATAAAGCAGAATCCACACAGGATCGCTTGTTTTATAATTCGCATAACGAAACATTAGCCGGTAATTTAACAAACTCCAACTAAATGTTTAAAGCTGGAGGATAAACTGGAATACCCACCGTGTAAACGAAAGACGCCGGGAGCGTTCATTGTTTTCATAATATACACTATTAATTTAGTTTTAATGACTCTCTAAAGAGGGACTTTTTATTGAATTCCTTTATAATAGTAATATGCGGACGGGGTGTGTGTGTGTGTGGGGGGGGGGGGGGGACTACAGCATGAGTCACCTGCAAGCAGGTTTTGCCACAAGGGATATGAATTAAAATGGTCACGTTTCGTTTAAAAGTTTTTTTTTTTTTAATATGTAATGCTGGAAGTTCTTTTTATTATTATTTTGTAAATTTCGAGCCTTTTTTTTTATATTGTTGATGTTACTAAAGTGTATCAAATCTGGGATTGGGAGGGGGGGGGGCACATGAGTGTGAAGTGGGTGGAGCCAGTGGCGGCTGACGATGAACAAGTTTTGGTGCTCGACGTGGCAGTAGCGAAACTTAAATTTTCTTTCTATTGTATACTTTTTCTATTAAACTATATCGTCTACAGATAGATAGATATTTGTCTATTTATCGTCGATCTTCTATTATTTATCATCCATCATCTATTATTTATAATCCATTATCCATCATAATCTATCATCTATTATATATTATCTATCATCTACTATCGTCATCTTTCATCCATCATCCATGGACCATTATCTATTATCTTTCATCTATTATCTAACATCTAACATCTATCATCCATCATCTATCATATATCATACATTATTAACATCTAACATACATCATCCGTCATCCATCATCCATCACCAATCATCCATCATCCATCGTTCATCATCCATCATCCATCCTCTATCTATGAATATATCTATCTATAACTGTCTATGTGTCCGTCTAACAAACCAACGGTCGGTCCATCAAATAGTAGATCGAAGCATCTAAATGTCTGTTTTCGATTGTTCTGTCTGTTTATCTGTGTCTGTCTCCCTTTTTGTCACCACGTCTGAGTATTTTTGTCCATAAATAAAGAATAAAATTCCGTATTTAGACCAATTTTAGAAGGTCATATTTTTTATGTGTAGGTAAGTCCGGCATGAATTCCAGACGTCTGTTTTAACAATAAAAAACTTGCAGTTAATGCACCCATCCTTTGTTTTCGAACCACCATAAAATCATTCGCACCCTACCTTGTCTTTAATTAAATCAGCGCCGATGATTGTTTCCCCCATATCGCCGCCGTTTTCGACACTTAAAAAACTAAAAAGATAGAGAGACGGGTCACAAAATGGTGGCAGCTCAGTCTTTACGTCGATTGGCGAACGGCCGTCTGCCCCCAGTGAAATGAAAGTCACGTGAGGGCTCTCTGTCTGACTTCCGGTTATTACCCCTACCACGTGATACGTTTCTAATTGTGTCGGTCTTTAGTTTCAATGGCGCTTGTAGTCAGTTTCAAATGTTAAGAACAACAATAGCAAATAATAATAATATCATTATGTCAAATTTTGACAATTATGTGTTGGCCAACAATCAACGGTGATTGGTTTATTTTTCTAAAAATATATTTTTGTCCAAGTTTTTTTTTAGAATTTCGCCATCACTACACTAGACCTATCGACCATCTAAGTGATTTTTATTTGTTTGTTTGGCGTTGCGCATGAGGGAAGTTGCCATAGTGATGATGTCATTGGGTGCGTTTAATAAGAGCACACACTTGACGTTTAAGCACACACACAATTCATATCATCATTGTATCATCAACATATTGTTACGAATATCGGTCATAAATGAATGACGTAGTAAGGCATTGACCTCTTAACAAGTGCGTATCAGAGTCCAAAGCGACCAAGGTTTGACCTTTATGCCCTGAGGGCAGTTTAAATAAAATAATTCGTTCAAATCCCGTGGAAATTGGGGGATAATTCTGGATCGTAGTAATTATAGAGAAAGAGGTTAAAATGCGTATTAAGACCCTGTAGAATCTTCGATGATCGTTTTCTTTGTAAAGTCCCGACCTCCTTAAAGTTAGTTCAGTTTAAACGTTTGTAGAGTGAAGTCGCTATATTCATACATGTACATATAATGCCATTTTTATTGATACTTATGTTGCCACCAGTTGATGAAGTTTATTGATCGTTTATATTGAGTCTACAATTTAAATAAAATTGTTTATTCAACAACTGGAGTTGTTTGATCTATCATTGTTGAGAAATGTGTTGAAGATAATTATCACGAATATAACTACATTACTGCATAGACCTGTCAGTCAAGGAACCCCTAGCTTGGGCTACAGATTAGCAGAATCTAGAGACTTCTAATAAAGATACAACTATATTCATTGAATCCGATTTAACGAGTCGTAATAATAGTCATCATAAAGAGGTCCATAACAGTTTGGGGTCTTCGTCCGATATAGTTGTATAGTGAAGCATATATTCAAGTTGTGTTGTGTTGTGTGTTGGAGCAGTGACCTACTGAGCAAGCCTAAGAACGCTGAAATTATTCTTCCGATTGGAAAAACGTAAGTTGGAAAAATTTACATTTTTAAAATCTCTTAACTAAAGAATGGAATTTATTGAAAATCCAGAAGAAGAAGTTTTGAAAACTTTATCCATAAAGAAGTTAAAAGAGATCGCTGAGATCTTAAAGATAGAAGTTACTGAAACTACACCATCGAGGACTGTGTTGACACAGCAGATAAAAGATGTGTTGATTGCGAGTGGCAAGTTGAAAGTAGAATCAAGCGCGGAGGGATATCAAGTTGAAGGTCAGATGTCTGAACAGTTCCGATTTCAACTAGAAATGAAACGTCTTGAGATAGAAGAAAGACGTCTAGAAATAGAAAGTCAGGAAAGAGATAAGAAAAGTCAAAGAGAAATAGAAAGTCAGGAAAGAGATAAGAAAAGTCAAAGAGAAAGTCAGGAAAGAATAGAGCTAGCGAAGATAGGAGCTACCAAAAAAGAATCTCATAATGATGTAGAGATGGCCAGATGGAAAAAGCTAGTCCCTACCTACATTGATAAAGAAAGTGAAATAGCTAATTTCTTCCAGACCTTTGAAATTTCTTGCAGAGATTTTAAGTTCCCAGAAGATAAATGGGGAATATTAGTGAGAACAGCTTTTACTCAGGGAAGGGCAAGAGATTGTGTTCTATTATTAAAAGAGGAGAATTTAAATGATTATGAAATCATTAAAGACACTGTACTTAAAGCCTATAACCAAATACCGGAAAGTTATCGGAAAAGGTTCCGTCAGTACACAATGTCCCCTTACCAAACACACTTAGACTTCCTTAGAGCAGAAGAAAAGCTAATGGATCAGTGGATAAAATCCAGAAATATCTCCACATTAAAAGAAATGAAAGATATCATTCTGTTAGAAGATTTTATTAACAAAGTGAGGCCGGATATAAGAATGTATTTATCCGAGCGTGATATCACTGACCCACATAAGGCTGCTGATTTAGCTGAACAGTATGCACTGTGTCATAGGACAGCTGATGGAAAGAATTTTAATAGATCACAACGGCAAGGAGAAAACACACAAAAACAACATCGTGAAAAAGAGCATTTTGTGAAACAAAATGATGTTAATAAAAGACCTGTAAACAAAAACGTCCAATGTACTTTTTGTAAAAGAACAGGACATAACATAGAAGACTGTTGGAGTATAAGAAAAGAAAAAGGACCTAATAAAGTGGTCATGTGTGCCAGCCATGCACAAATACAGAATGTACAAGAAAGCGAAAATACAAACGAACTGAATTCGAAGAAAGATTATTCTAAACCAGAAACACTGAGGGTGGATTTGCCTGAGAGCAAAAGTCAGAAGGTAGAGAAATCTACAACTGAAGATAATGAGGATAAATATCCTGATTATAAATACAGAATGGCTACTATTGGATTAATTGTCCAAGTCCACAGAGACGAGAAAGTAGACCAAAGTATTTTTGACTCGAACAAGAGTCTGAAGCCATCGAAAGATGAAAAACCACCCGAAAGTCATGGTCAAGGGAAGAATAAAATTGACACAGAGACCCTGTGCAGTTTTCAACCGTTCATTAGTGAAGGTTGTGTGGCCTTACAAAAGGAAGGACCACTGAAGTCCGTAAAAATATTACGAGACACAGGAGCATCATTAACACTGCTGCTTAAAGATGTATTACCATTGAATGATAATACATTGACAGGACAGACTGTCCTATTGAGAGGTTTTGAATGGAAAGAAGAAATACCTCTACATAGGATATACCTCGCATCTGACTTGGTGACAGGATATGTGACAGTTGGAGTAATATCAAAACTTCCTGTTGAGGGCATATCTGTTATCCTAGCAAATGACTTGGCGAAAGGGAGGGTGAGACCTGAACTAATTGTGAAGGAAAATCCAGACCCTAGTCCTATGGTGGAGACAGGAAAAGAAAAAGAACTTTATCCTGTAGGTGATGTCATAAATGGTATGACACCACAGAAAAAGAAAGAAGAAACTATCTCACAAGAAAAGGAAAAGAAAGAAGAAATTCTCCCACGAGAGAAGAAAGGGGAAGAAGAAGTGGAACTTGATACTACTATTTTCTCCATGATTGAAGATTGTCCGAAAGGAAATGAACAATCAAAGAAGTCATCACAAAATGAATTGATTGCTGAACAGAAAGTAGACCCAGAGTTGCTACAGTTGCATGAGAAAGCTGTCGACGAGAAAGAAAATCCTACTACTGATGTCTATGAACATATAGACCACAGCATAAACAAACAACCATGCAAACCTGCAGTTGCCGGTACAGATGAAGATTGGAGGAGCATCACTGAAGAAACGAGTGCGGAGAGCTGGACCGAAACTACCAAAAGCTATGGGTTATCACAATCCATACCGACAGATCGAAGGACCAACTTCGCCCCGGAACTCTTCAATCCAGTCCTAAAGAACTTATGCCTGGAGCATGAGGTGACAACTGAATCCTATCCGGAAAGTCGAGGAGCCTATGGACCAATCTTTGGACCCACTGTCCAAGGACCACTCAAACTACTTCAAGAGGAATGGCAGACCGAATTGGATCTCCTTGGGCTGATCAAGTACCTAGATAAGTACATAAAATTTTTGTCTGACATAACTGTGTTTGTTAGGAAAAAATTGTACACTGCTCACATGCAGATGCCATTGTTGTGTGATGAAAGAAAGGCAAATATATTATATCATTTGAAAATGATAAAGCCTTACCTTCTGAAAACAATTGGAATAAGCTTGATGTTGTTAACATTGTTACTCTTAATTGTAAAATTCATACCTGGAGTACAGGATGAATTGAATGACAAATTCACTGATAGTTAGTTACCAAACTTACTATTTTAAAACTAAATCCCTTACTTGTGAAGAAAAAGGAATGAGTAAAAGTATTGTTAGAGTAAATATCATTATAGTGTGATATTTCTAAACAAACTTGTTAGGTTGAGCATTTAAAATAATTGCTATAAGAGAACAAGATCAGTTTTATCCGCAGAATTGGTTTCTAAATCAGAGGACATTATAAATGTGGACTGATTATAAGATATGTTTGAGAGTCTCTGGAAATGATAATTGAAACATTTGGCAGAGAGGATAATCTGATTGATAAAGATGTAAATGATTTTAAGAAAAGAGAATTTTTCTATCACTAAAGTATTGAGAAATGTTTTATGATTGTACTATGGAAAATATTTTATCATGTACTGTTGTTGAAATATTGCACTGAGTCAAGATGCAAATTTCTTCTATGTGAATTTATTCATTTGTTCTATTATCATTGAATGTATGATAATGAAGGGTAAAAATAGTTGCTGCAAGACAGAACTATGACTAACAAGAATTCCAAGAAATGTATTATATATGATTTTTCACTTTTAGGATACTGTTACATGAAAAGCAGATCAAAAGTAGAAACTAATAAAACTTTGTATCCTTGTTTGTATAAATTTAGGATATGGGCCACTGATTTGACACTGCAAACCAGAATGATTGAGAATTTCATGGTTGAAAATTTATAATGTTGACATACCAATGTTCAACAAATGTATTATTAATTAAGGATTTCATGTCAAGATTGTAAAACTAATCTATTTTTTTTTTGTATTAGTTAAAATAGATGAATAAAACCTTTATGGAAAATGGAAAAGAGCAATGTACACCACTGAAAAGATTGGAAATGGAATGTTTTACCACAACAGTCAAACCAGCAGTTTGTTTTGTACATAAATTGTTACATTGATTTCGCTCTGAAAAAAATTAATAGTAGCCTATGCTTAACTCTTTTCTACTTCAATAATATTGTATTTGAAATGTCTTTGATGTAATCTAAAGAAAAAAGTACTTACTGTGTAGTACTAAGATTGTATGAAGATAATATAATATAATCTGCTTTGATTGATAGTTAATTAAGTAAATTAACCAATTTGTTTTAAGTAAATCCATGTCTGCATGAAAGATAGAATGTTTCAATTCAAAACTGCTACGATGTGAACTCTTTTAAAAAGAAAATAATGACGTCGAAAGGTCATGGTAAAATGAAAGATTGAAATATTTTTAATGAAATTGTCTATAAACTATTTTAATTCTGGAACAGACTATGTTTAATTTCCTTAAACTAACATAAATGAATTTAATTTTGAGAAGATAATGGTTGTTAAAGAATGCTCATTTAATACGATAACTATTTAATCGCGTAGCAATTTTATTTGACCTCGGCTGTGATGAGGTAGAAATTTGCATAGCGATGTCAATATTGTTAGAATCAATTGGGAATGAGAGAGAGAGAGAGAGAGAGAGAGAGAGAGAAAGGCGGAATTGACCTCAATTTCTGTGTCGCGTCACAGACAGTTGTCTAATGTTGTCCAGCCTACAAACATGAAAAAAAATACTGTCGAGAAAATGATCGTGTTGTTGTGTAATTAGGTCAAGCCTAGTAGTATTTTTTTCATCAAGAGCGTTGGTTTTTTTTTCTCCTTATGGAAAAAAATAAGTCGTGTCTGAATAGACATTAAGTGATTTTTTCTTTTGTTGTTTGATTACAAATGTAAAAGATATTAGTTTATAATTAAATGGACGAGAGAGTTTTTATTACAGTGGAATGTTCAATGTAATAGAAGTTATTAACTTGTATTATATTATATCTATTAAGAATGATTATGTATTTTTCTTGTATACAAGATTTAGATAAACAATTTAATTGTCCATTGTTTTGAATTAAAAATCGAATGATTGAATGACTATAGTTAAGCCATTTGATAAGATGAATTTATATTGCATATATTATTATGTTATTGTTATCAGTTCGATTGAATTATTGGGATCGCCAATTGAACTGTATTGTTTTCCCCGGAATATTTTCTTTTATAATTATTCCTTAAAATTAACATTTTTTCAAATGTAAAAGAAATAATTATAAAGCTTTAGAAGGGGGGGGATGTTACGAATATCGGTCATAAATGAATGACGTAGTAAGGCATTGACCTCTTAACAAGTGCGTATCAGAGTCCAAAGCGACCAAGGTTTGACCTTTATGCCCTGAGGGCAGTTTAAATAAAATAATTCGTTCAAATCCCGTGGAAATTGGGGGATAATTCTGGATCGTAGTAATTATAGAGAAAGAGGTTAAAATGCGTATTAAGACCCTGTAGAATCTTCGATGATCGTTTTCTTTGTAAAGTCCCGACCTCCTTAAAGTTAGTTCAGTTTAAACGTTTGTAGAGTGAAGTCGCTATATTCATACATGTACATATAATGCCATTTTTATTGATACTTATGTTGCCACCAGTTGATGAAGTTTATTGATCGTTTATATTGAGTCTACAATTTAAATAAAATTGTTTATTCAACAACTGGAGTTGTTTGATCTATCATTGTTGAGAAATGTGTTGAAGATAATTATCACGAATATAACTACATTACTGCATAGACCTGTCAGTCAAGGAACCCCTAGCTTGGGCTACAGATTAGCAGAATCTAGAGACTTCTAATAAAGATACAACTATATTCATTGAATCCGATTTAACGAGTCGTAATAATAGTCATCATAAAGAGGTCCATAACAATATCATCATTGTATCATCAGCATATCATCATTGCATCATCATTGTATTATCATTGTATTATCATTGTATCATAATTGCATTATCATTGTATCATCATTGTGTCGTCATTGTATCATCTTTGTATTATCATTGTATCATCATTGTATCATCATTGTGTCATCATTGTATCATCACTTTATCATCATTGTATCATCAACATATCATCATTGCATCATCATTGTATTATCAGTGTATTATCATTGTATCATCATTGCATTATCATTGTATCATCATTGTATCGTCATTGTATCATCTTTGTATCATCATTGTATCATCATTGTATCATCATTGTATCATCTTTGTATCATCATTGTATCATCATTGTATCGTCATTGTATCATCTTTGTATCATCATTGTATCATCATTGTATCATCAGTGTATCATCATTGTATCATCATTGTGTCATCATTGTGTCATCACTCTATCATCGTTGTATCGTCATTGCATCACCATTGTATCCTCACTGTATCATCATTGAATCATCATTGTATCATCACTGTATCATCATTGTATCATCATTGTATCATCATTGTGTCATCATTGTGTCATCACTCTATCATCGTTGTATCGTCATTGCATCACCATTGTATCCTCACTGTACCATCATTGTATCCTCACTGTATCATCATTGAATCATCATTGTATCATCATTGAATCATCATTGTATCATCACTGTATCCTCACTGTATCATCATTGAATCATCATTGTACCATCATTGTAACATCATTGTATCGTCTTGTCATAGCTTTTTTTTCCTTTGTCCTCTTCCTTCCTCTCTCTCTGTCTGTTAAAGAAAATTTGCATAGTGAATTTCATACTAAGTAAACACACATACACAGCGATCCCAGACGCAGATACCGGCTCTATATCTGAATGTACAGAGAAACAAAAAAAAAATTTTCTGATAGATAAACATCGCTGCTTTACGTTTTTATGAAGATGTCCGTAAAACGCCGTAAGCTGAGCACAACAAAACGAAAATCCCCCCCACACCCTAGTCCCATACAAACTTCTCTAGAGAAACAAGTGTCAATGTGAAACACGAGATGTTTGTCAGTTTATTCACCACCGCGTTAGGGGTGTTCCCGCTTTCGGGGTGGGCAAACACAGTTCCAACAGTATTAATACAAATTAAAAATTTTTATTGTTAAAACCAAAAAAGAAAGAAAGAAAAGAAGGCGAAATGTACATTTTACGTTTTCCCGCGAACGACGAAAATTAAAGGATAGAATCTAAGACGCCGGGGACTTGTTCGCTTAAATCTTTTTTTCCAGATCTGTATTTTTATGTTCGATTTGAGATAATAGCTTGTTGAATAGAGGGGATTGGGTTTCAAATGTCTTATAGATGGGGAGTGGGGGGGGGGGCGTTGTATATCTTTTTGTTGAGGAAAGTATCCACTGCTTGGATGCGCCACGGTGGTTTAACAAAAAAATGGATACCGGTGGATTGTGTTTAGAATTTTGCAATTTCGCTAAGCTGTTGTTGTTGTTTTTTGACTGACTCGTTCTGGTAACCCATTCTATCTCTGATGGGGGCACAGTGCAGCGATTTCGACTGGCGATCCGAAGTTTCTGGGTTGGAATCCTTTTTTTCCCCCGGGTCTGGAGTGGTGTCCCTGAGTCTACCCAGCTCTAATGGGTACCTGACATTAGTTAAGGTAAAAGTGCAAGCGGCTGGGCATTGTGCTGGCAACACATTCCCATAGAACACTAGTAGTACACCGTGGCCACAGAAACTGGTGAACGCTGCTTCACCAGCCCAATGATCAGTTTGGTCCTACGGGCACTTTTCCCTTTTTTTATGTTGTTGTTTTGGTCGGTCGCATAAAACATGTCGCTAGTAGTTGAAGCTATGGAATTTTTTTTTTTTTAAAGTCTTATTAGGCAGAGGGTGCAAACAGCTCTGCAGACTGGCTAATAGAAGAAGAAGAGGAAGACGCAGAGAGTGAACTTTTAAAGAGTACAATCTGAACGTACATGAACACACACAGAGTTGTATAGACCGTGGAAGTGGGGGAAGGGGGGGGGGGGTAATCATACACCTAAATCTCGTTCCCACCCATCCCCCAGTCCCAGCTTAGATCCTGGAACAGTTAAAAGCTATAAAACTTGCAGTTGTCACAAAAAGAAAAAAAAAACGCCCAGTGGTTTACTTCTTCTTGTTCGTTTTTTTTTTTTAAATGTATTTGGTAGATCACGTGGGTCATGCTGCCAGGCTGGCTGGAAAGAAGCGAGATGAGTTTGGCAGAAGGGGCGGCGGTAGTGAGATGGAAGAGGAGGTGATACAATAACATGTCCTAAAAATGTTGGAACTGTCGAATACACCTGGAATAGAAGTTGGCAAAGAATTTACAACAAAAACTTGCCATTGTAACAAGTTATGACAAAGTTGTTCGTTGTTCTTTTTTTTTAGCTTACTTTCCCATCAAGATATTTAATCTAAATGGACTATTGTTCATTGGTGCAAATCTGCGGTACATATATTATAGGCCTACAACTTTTGTGTGTCCTAGTTTTTATAACTGTACCATAAAATAATACTATTACTTGTTTATCTTATCTTTTACATTACAGACGCTCTTTCTATAAAGAAGATTATTGCGTCCTTAGTACGCACAAACTGATCATAGGGCTGATGAAGCAGCGTTCACTAGTTTATATGGCCACGGCATACAAGGGGATGTGTGGCCAGCACAATGCCCTATGATCAGTTTGGTCAGAAGGGTACTTTACTTTTAGTACGCACATCCGTGCTCCGAGTCTAGTTCTGCATTTCTATTAGTGTTTTAAATGAGGTTAAGTTACTGGTTTTCCTGGTTTGTTCAGGTAACCCATTCCATACCCGGATGCCACCCGGGAAAGAAAATGTTCTCGCATAGGGGATAAGGAAAGTATTTTTGTCCTTTTGTTTTACAGTGTTTATCTGAGCATTGCAACAGGTTGTTATTGTGTTGTATTTCTAAATTAGAATTTAAAGCCTTGTGGAAATCAGATGGCTCGCCCAGGATAGGGAGGCCTGGCGGAACTTTGTTGCTGCCTTATGCTCCACAGGAGCGATAAAGAATAATAATAAGAAGAATTATTACTACTTTAAGGGGGTGGGGGGGGGGGGGGTAAATACTGTTTGTGAGGGATTGAGTCATTTATTCGCTGACCCAGTTATTATAAACCAAATTCCCGCGTACGCCCTAATCCGCTACTTATACATCTTAAGTTCATTGTATATAGCTAGATTTTCGGAATTTTCCGCTATAACAAAAAAAGGTTGCGGTTTGCTGTTGCAGACAATTAAAATTTAACGACGTTGTCGCGTTATGATCCATGACATGACTAATACTGGACTTGTTTTGTGGGCTTAATTGTAGCGGTGTCAAATTTTGATGGTCTTGTGTGAAATTCATGATTCATACAGATTATTATACAATTAATTGACCCATAACCTTCCATCTATGAAACCTGTACGTTTTTAAACCAATAGTGTGGAAGGCGACGGGGTTTTCCCTATGACACATTTGCAACATTTATTGGTCTATCGCTAGAGCGTTAGAACTACTAGTTTTTCGGGTTCAAATTCACGTTTTTTTTCGTGTTTTTTTTTTTTTTGGGTGAACATTTGACAGCTATTAGGGAGTGGAGTAAAGACAATGATAAAGTTTTATGTCCTCCACATTCAAGAAGGATTGTGTGGCCAGATAAGTTGCGAAACAGGCCACGATGTGGATCTAACACATGCTAATATTAATTATAATTTTATGATTGATCTCAGTTTAACTGAGATGTCCCTTAATGATTTTTCGTTCACTGCTATAGGAAAGTCAACTAGTTGACTAAATACTAATTGAGCGGAATAGATATGTAGTAATCATATGAACTGGGCAGTTAATGTTATGTTTAAAAGTATACATATAAATTCTTAGTCATATAATATTTATATAATTTTCAAATACTTTTTACAGTTTGATCATTTATATATTGTAAGCCATTTATTTTGTATAAAAGAAAAACAAAATATTAAAAATATTAGCGCAAAGGAAAAAAACGGGTTAATTACCCCCCTTTAATAAAAAAACTTGTCCACATTTGATTTAATGGTGATGCCAAACAAGTTATGTTTTGTAATATAACAAATATTTCTTTTTAATGATTATTTATTTTTATAATCCAACATCCTGGTATTCATGACAAGATTGAATTATTAGAGGATTTAAATAATTTACGTTAAACATTTGTAAATAAACATTTCATGCATTAATTGTTTGTCTATTTAGGAGTTTATCTTTTAAACATTAATATTTACGAAAATTGCATAATATAGCGCTATTAAATAAGTCTTATATTTATTAAAATAATAATAGGCTACAAATTAATTTATTTTAGAATTACTTATAATTATGTTTAATTAAAGAAGATGAGCATAAAAACTCTTTTAAACGTAATCAGTCTGTATCAAATAATGAGCGGTCAAGTGTATGCTTAAAACAGCTTTCATGTGCGATAAAATCTGTTCATAAGTCTAAGTTGAACCAAAAGCTCAAAGTAAAAGAGCGCATGCCTAGCAGTTGAGAATAGCAGATGACTTTCCTTAGCAGCTTCCTTCCAGAAGTTTTCCGCAAACGGGCACATTTCTGATTCCCCTTATTTTAAATGTTTAAAATTCAATTTGCTGCATTTTAAAAAAGCCAATATTTCTCCGCTTCAAAAAAGATATCCAGCTAAGAAATTTTAAGCAATATAAAACCAGTTAGGCTTGAAGTGTATGAAAAAAATGAGTCCATTAATTTGAAAGTCTTGCCTTTGAATAGATAACTCCGCTTTGAGTGCTTCGATGTACTTCTGAAAAAGCCCAACTATCTATCTTAATAAATGTCTTAATATAGGGATGTACATGTAGTTAAATGATTTGAAATTGATTTCACGGCAAGACATGTCCAGTTTCAATGCAAATCCATCCCAGTGGTCCATGTAGATGTAAATTGAACTCACGGAAATGTGTCGCTATATCATCCAGAAACATCGGCTTCAACAGTCAGTTTTCCTCATTCAGAGCCGGAAAATGTCTCTTGGAGGTCTCTTGCGTGCTATTGATAATCGCTCTGCGTGCCAAGCTTATTGTAGTCTTTGGTTACAGCGGAAATCTTTAGGCGGCTGAAAGAGTCATTTCAGACAGCGTTATTGGCTGCGTAGGGAAAAAAAGACCATAAAAGCTCTAAAAATAGAGCGAGTGGTCCAGCTTATTGTAGTCTTTTGTTTAACCAATCAGTACAATTTAAGTCTACTGTGCGTCATTCTATTTTCATTGCCTTGAGTGTTGTCAAGAAATAAGCACAGGGCCGTATTTAGGGTTGTGAGGGCCCTGTTCCCAAATTTATGTGGGGGCCCCTGGTGGCCTCGCCCTTGCCATTCACATACCTCAGAAAAGTGACGTCAATTCATGTTACTTTCTGTAAAATCATAAAAAATTGTATGTTGCGCTTAGCTTGGTTGGATTGGAGCGCTCAAAATTGTGGGGGAATTAATTATTTTTATTTTACATTTTCAACAAAAGAATGGTGATGTCACAAAAAAATATTTTTGAGATGTATGGGGGCCCCTTTTGTGTGGGGGCCCCTGTTCCAATGGAACATGTGGAACATGCCTAAATACGCCACTGAATAATCAGGCTTACAAACAAGCTACTATTACACGAATTTTACACCCATAATAAGATGATAAAACTGTTAATGATAATGACGTAGGTATAGCGCCACCCTCCATGTAGGTAGACTGGCATTAACCCTATAGATAAGTGCCTTACCTGGTGAAATCCCAGGTACTGCTCCACAGTTCTGGAAGCGAAGAACACCTCACCTTCACAGGTCACGACAAACAAGAAACCGTACAGAGCCTGAAAATGTGAATTAAAAAAAATAATAGGATAATCTTCTTCTTCTTCTTCGTAATCAAAAGTTAACGATTTTGGAGGATTTAGACACCAAGTGCAATAATTGTAATGAACTGCGCCGTGGCTGTCAGTTGGCCCAGTCCACAATACTGTATGGCGGAATGGGGGATACGAAAACAATACTATTTGTCGTAAATGTCTAAAGTTTGATTTTGTTAAAAATGCTTTCAGTCGTTGGATGCTCGCAGGGGATGTGGTTGTCCGCAAATTTGTTTTGAGAAATTTAAAGAACTGCTTTCAGACATTTTTTTCATTGGTTTCGGAAAAAAAGAAAATAGTCGTTCGGGGGGGGGGGGGAGGGGGGGTTGGTTTTTGAAGTAGAATTTACGGTTTTCATTGGGCCATTATACCAGAGGATCGTGTGACCAGCACAACGCTCGGTCGTTCTACACTAATAACCAATATCGGTGTCAGTCCACGGTGGGTTGAAATTAGGGATCCAGTCCATAAAAAAAAATGTACCAAGAGGGGAAGTGATTCCAACGTTTTACCACGGCAGACAGTAATCGCCCTAGAAATGACTACCCGAATCTCAAATGATAATGAAAAAAAAAAAGAAGCGTTGGAACCCATTGAAGAAAATCTAGATCAGGGGTCGGAAACCTAGGAAACGCGTGCCAGACTTGTCACGCAGAACTTATTTTATCTTATATATTACAGACGTTCCTTCTTTAAAGAAGATTATTGCGTCCTACGCTCATCCACGCGAGGGACCCCCCCCCTCCCCCAAAGCGGCAATTCAACAACGCCCTCTACAAGGAATTATGTGCTAGACAAATAAAATTTTAAGCTTTTGGCACGTTGAATAAATTAGAAATCTTACTTCGGCACACTATTATCAAAAGGTTGTCGACCTCTGATCTAGATGTCGGGTTAGGCAGTTTTAAAGTGTGTAAATCTATGAACCAAAGTACAAGCTTAAAACGCTAGTCCACCATTTTAACCTTTTCTAATTCCATTTCTCAATATTGTATCTGAGTCTCTCTTTCATTTGTTAACCTATGGTCTAAATTCCATTTTGTGCCTTCATCTGAATAAGCCTTGAGTCTTATCTATTCATCTTGCGCTCACTCAATCCCTCCAATTCAACCTTCTCCCTCTTCCACCCTTCACTGTGTTCGGGATTTAGAGGACGCCCCTCTCCCCCACTCTCACGCGAGAGGCCATCTTCCATGTACGCCACACGTCGCGATTATCACAAAACGAAGAAGAAAGCGAGTTACAAAAAAGTATTGCGGGGAAGGGGAGGGGGATAATCCACCTTCACACTCAACCTCTCTGCAGGGGCGTGTCAAGCTGCCCGATCGTGTCAAGGCAGGCACGTGTACAGCGCGCGCGGAATCCAAACTCCAAGTACTAGACAAAATACCCTCTTGCCCTTCCACCAAAAAAATAAAATAAATATTATATATTTAAAAATTGGGGAAAATACGGTGACATGAGCTTACACAGCTGACACAATGCCCACGATATACAGTTGTTGCTTTTTTTATTTACATGGGCGCTCCCTGTGGTGGGGTGGTAAGGGGTGGAGTTAAAAGCTAACCTTCTTCTGGGATACAATAATGCATTATAATACAATACTAAGAACTGTGGTTTAAACATTAACCCGCCACAAACCAACAAACACATTTGCCTCCTGTAGAGTAAAGTAATCACGTCGGACCAAATTGATCCATAGCGGCCGTACACCCAGTTTGTAGGTGATTGTGTGGCCAGCACTATGCACAGCCGCCTTTACTTTGCCCCCCAACTAAGGCGAGGTACCCATCGGAGCTGGGTAGACTCAGGGACACCCTGCTTCATCGGACTCATGGATCAATTTGGTACTTCACTGATAAATACTATTTTCTGTTTGATAAATGATACGTAATGTAAGATCAATATGGTCTGTATGATCAACATAATCTGGATTATCAATGTTTCTGTATGATCAATATTGTCTGGATTATCTATAATCTTCACGATCTTCTTACCGTGTAATCTTAGCTTTTAGAATACAAGGGGACTGAAGGTGGTGGAGACGAAACACATTTTTAAAAAAAGCTTTTACCTGAAGGATGCTCTCCCCTTCTGAGAAGCCAGGCTCGTGGAACAGATGTGACCTTGACATGAGATGGCTTTCAATTCCATATCTGGCTGGAAGCACGCCTAAAGACACGCGACATTCAGAAAAAAGAAAAAAAAAAGTTATCTATATATTTCATTTATCAAGCGTCCATGTTTCCTGTAAGACTAAGTCAGGATAATTCCAAACTAACGCTAGCAGATTCGAATGTTTTTGGGTGAGAATAAAACATAAGGTCTTTTTCACACAGAAAGGCAAAACAAAAAATGGTTAAGTTGGCATACACAACTTTGAGATTTGGTTAATTAACGTGCTATAGTTTAGAGGTGATTGCCAACTTTTAGCATGACTTTATCCGTAATTTTTTTAAAAATTATCTTTATATCACTTAGCACAGTTGTCATGCGGGTTAATTTATTCCCAGGCTTACAATAACAACAACAAAAAATCCAAAAAAAACAACAACAAAACAAAACAAACTATAACACTTAGAGTTCTTGGATTTTGATGTAAGCAAATATATTATGTTATATTTCTGTATAAGGTCTAATCCAATTAGTTAGGCCTATACTAGAAAATGCATAATGTGTATGGGACCTATCATGTAAAGAAAATATTAAAAAATTAATACAAATTCAGATAAGAACTGCAAGGTACATTACTATCAAATATTCACATCTGAAAAGAGTAACACCAATAGTTAAATCACTAAACCTAGAAACACTAGAGGACAGAAGAGCAAAGACTAAAGTAATACTAATACCTTCGGAACGCCAGTCGAATTCGCTGCCGCTCGACCACCCTGGTTTGGTGGTAGGTTGGATTTAGGTGGGCATGGATAGATGGATAGATAAAGAGATAGAGGAACGGATAGGTGGGTATATAGATAGGTGGATAGATATCTGTTGTTTTTTAAACCAATCTTCTTTGAATAACCCTTTCATAAGACTCGCATTAAACTGTCTCAGTATTTCTGGAGACGGCAGCCATATACCTAGAACGTGACGCAACTCTAACACAGAGAAGTTAACCCATAGGTTATCAACAGGGGCGTTATCGCCCACCAGGGGGCGGTGAGAAACTTTAGGGGGGCGCTGATGTTACGGGGGGCGATTTGGGGGGCGGTGAAGGTCAAGTGGGCGGTACAAACGTACCTGATATAATGTGAACACCTCAGCTATTTGAAGTGCTGCTGAATATCTGATATCCCCCAACAGTAGGCCTACATACAGATAAGAAAGAGGAACTGCAATGATTTTTCCATGAACTAAAGGTCAGTATTTGGCAAGTATGGTGTGCGGCCGGCTGGTCCTGTGGTTAGTTCACCGGAAAGTCAACCCTGCTGCCGATCTCTATTAACAAAAAAAATGACTGTCGCCCTAACATCTGCTAATATTAATGATATTTTGATCTCAGTGTTACCGAGATGTACTTTCATGCCTTTTAAAAGACAAAACTCGAAGAACTAATTAGCGTCAAGCGGAATGGATATGAAGTAATATTACAGACTGAGTAGTTATTGTAATGCTTGAAAATATACATATAAATTCTTTAGTCATATAATATTTATATAATTTTAAAATAATTTTTACAGTTTGATCATTTCAAAGTTAAAAATTGTAGGCCATTAATTTTTTTATTCAAGTAAAAAAAAAAAACATTAGAAATACCAGCTCAAATGAAACAGGTTAATTATCTCCCTAATTAAAACAAATGTTTCCATATTATTTGATTCAATAGTGATGCCAAACAAGTTCTGTATTGTAATATAACAAATATTACTGACTAATTATTATTTATTTTTATACATTCAACATTATGATATTCATTGACGAGTCTTAAATAGGCAAATTGGATGCAAATTCATTTCCGCTAAATTTCCGTAAACAATCGTATAATTATCTTTTCGGCAAGTTTCTGGTAATTCACTCTATACGTGTTATTATCAATTTTTACATATTTCAAGTGCATTGTGGAACTTCCGGTTTCATTTTGTATTGCTTACAATGGCAACCATTACGATTGCAAGCAAAGATTTACGCCTTGTTGATGCCTTAACATTCACGGATGTTGATAAATTCATTGCACTCTCAACTGCAAGTTCAGTCCGAATACAAATAAACAAAGGGCTATAAGTATTATTGTGAGGATTATGTCTTCAATATTAAAAGTGAGTATGCCAGAAATTATAGCAGAAGGCAGCCATTTTTTAAATTAAATTTAGCGAATAGGATCGGAAGTGAAGTTGCATCTGAAACTTATGCATGTATATGATTTAAGACTGGTCAATAGCAAGATTTAATTATTAGAGAATTAAAATAATTTATGTTAAACTGTTGTAAATCAACATTTCCTGCATTAATTATTGTTTTATCATTTAAGGAGTTTATAATTTAAACATTAATAATTACAGAAATTTCATAATATAGTGCTTTTAAAAAAGTTTCCTATATTTCTAAATTAATAATACAAATAAATTTGTTTTAGAATTAATTATATTTATGTTTAATTAAAGAAGATGAGCATAAAAAATCTTTTAAATGACCTCTTTGTATGCTTAAATCAACTTTGCTGTGAGATTAAATCTGTTCACAGGTGTAAGTTGAACCAAAAGCTGAAAGTAAAGGAGCGA
This sequence comes from Anisus vortex, assembly GCA_949126835.1. Taxonomy (NCBI): domain Eukaryota; kingdom Metazoa; phylum Mollusca; class Gastropoda; family Planorbidae; genus Anisus; species Anisus vortex. The sequence goes on from OX421497.1 coordinate 6,324,184, forward strand.
ATGCCGAGCAGTCGAGAATAGCAGATGACTTTCCTGAGCAGCTAGCTTCCTGACAGATTTTCTCCGCAAATGGGCACATTTGGATGACCATTTTTTAAATGTTTAAAATTCAAATGGCTGCATTTTCAAATCGCCAATAGATCTATCCCTTTACTTAAAAAAAAAACAACATCTACATCTAAGAATAATATCAAACCAGTTAGGTTTGGTGTGGTATGAAAAAAATGAGTCCATCGATTTGAAAGTCTTGCCTTTGATTAGATAACTCCACTTTGAGTGCTTAGATATACTTCTGAATAAGGCCAACTATCTATCGTAATATATTCTTTAACATAGGGATGTACATGTAAATAAATGTTTTGAAATTGATTTCACGGCACGATATGTCCAGTTTCAATGCAAATTCTTGTAAATGAAGTTCGACTCGCTGAAATGTGTCCGAAACATCGGCTACAACTGTTAGTTTTCCTAATTCAGAACCGGAAAATATTGCTGTTGTTTTTATCAATAAAAAAAACACCTCTTGGAGGTCTCTCACGTGCCATGGAAAAAAAAATATATTAAAATCTTTTCGATTACTTGTACTAGAAGACATGTTAGTGTAAAAGAAATTCCGCCATTGGTGATGGTATGGCATAGAGAATATTGATGTTTTAGTTTTAAAAAGTAAGTAGTTTGTTCCAGATGTATTGACTGTCTATTGTGTGACAACATTTAGTTACTAAAAATCTTGGTGATTCTCTGTATCGCTCACTACAATATTACAGCAGTTCACAAATAAGTCATGCATTCAATGATTTTTTTAAACAGATTTGCATTGATATCTTAAATTAATTTATTATTATTATTATTATTATTATTAATAACTGTATTACTATTATTGTCTCGATATAATTTTTTGTTTGCCGATTTTATAATTTTCTTGCTATGTCCTTGACTATGCCTTTGTTGTTATACTTATGTACTTATGTGGCAAAATAAATATTGTTCATTGACGAGGACTACAAGCGATGGCTACTTCACACAGAGGTGCGTTAGGTTAGCAAAAGATGACTGTTTAAACATAATGTATGAGACTTGGATTCGGTGCTCAAGTTTTTGAAAAGCAAATTGCGATTCTTTGGGAGAAAATCAATCTGTTTCTCTAAATCTGTGCGTTTCGGCAATAATTTTGTATTGCCTTTTTATCACCCTCTTTTGTGGAAAGTGGATTTTATGTTATTACCATTTGGTTGTCAAAAAAGAAAAACAAGCTGCAAATAGTGGAGCGTAGAGACATAAGGCTTTTGCAAAAAAAAAAAATAAAAAAAATAAAAAAAAAAAAATAAAAAATAAAAAAAAAATGAAACAAATATAAGGTTAGACAAACTACTAGCAACACACTAGGCAAACGATTCACATTAATATTGATTTTTTAAAACCTCTTGTTTAGGTAATTTTTTTTATCAATTAATTCTTACAGTATGTTTCTTTTTAAGTTTCTATAAAGTGATGATAAATGAGCACACACAAAAATGTAGTCGGCCTAAAAACAATTGCGGAAACTATATTGACCCTTTAACTTCCAGAGGAGGGGGGGGGGGAGGAGGACACTAAAAAAAGTTGGGGGGGGGGGCAAAAAGCGGAGAAAAAATATTTAAGGGGAGGTGAGCCGAAAAAGGTTGAGAACCTATGAGTTAACCAATGGCAATGCGGCATTAATTTTGGCTTAAAATAAAATGAAAGTGAGAGTAGGCTTATTTTGGTCTGTAGGCCGATAAGGGTCCAATTCGTTACAACAACAAACGGAATGCAAACCAGCATGGGTTGAAAAGACAACAAACAGGGAATGTACAAAATTAACACCAGAAGGAGTACTAGATGAGAGGACTAACACAGGGGGTCGGCAACCTACGGTACGCGTGCCACAATTGGCACGCAGTGTGATTTTTATTGGCACGCGAGTGACGCCGAAAACGGAAATTCAATTCTCTTCTATAAGAGAGCATGTGCTAGAGCAAAATGAATTTTAAGCGTTTGGCACGCTGAATGAATTAGAAATCATACTTCGGCACACTATTATCAAAAAGGTTGCCGACCTCTGGACTAGAACATATTGACAATATTGAGTTGTTTTTTTTATCGAAAATCTCTGATAGGGAAACAACTCGCGGTCTTTATGCTCATTGTCAATGGACAACTCTTTGCGACGATGATCATGGCACTAAAAACACACTCAGCCACGAGCAGGGGGGCCGACCCCTACCTTCCCACTTCCCCTTTCGTTTTTTTGTTAATTACACTCAGGGTTGTCGCCTAAAAACGTCGTAACTGTCAGGGGCGCGCGGACTCCCGACTCCCTCCGCTCCCTCCCCGCCCCCGTCATTTCCTGGCTTTTAACTCTGCGGATCGGGTGGCAAGGCTGGACGAGGGGAGGGAGGGCGGTGGGGAGACGGAGTACGCCACGCGTCCACCGGGGCTCCTCCGTCCGCGGGAATGAAGCAGAGACTGAGTGGGCATGAGGATGGAGAGAGAGAGAGAGAGAGAGAAATGGACTCGTGTCTGATCGGAAAGCGATACAAATTGCACCGAGTCGAGTGTGGTTGACTTGGGGGGTGGGTAAAGTATGGAGCCGTTAGGTGATAGGGAGGAAACGATGGGTGGGTGTATGAGGGGCGCAAGGTCCCCCGTTAATGTGTTGTCGGTTCCGACGTCGCAGCTATTAACTTAGACAAGACGTTCGTCCGTCCATCCCACTCACTCTCTAGGACCGATGTAGATCACTGCGATCCATTTCATTTGAAATATAACAAATAAAAAAAAAAGAATAATAAAATAAAGAGTCCATTTTCTCCGTAATGCGATACGGCAAGCCGGTTCGTCGACGGTGATTTAGCCGTCCCAGTTCTGCGTCGCGGCGGTAATGGAAACAGACGAGACTGGGAAATGTGAAATTTGTCTCAGTCAGAAAATTAAAAAATCAACAAAACAACAAAAGTATTAAAGAGAAAACGAAACGAAAAAAACAACCAAGTTAAGAAAACGATAATCTAAAAAAAAAATACCGACACTTTTTAGGTGTTGGACATTCTCGGCCGCCATTTTTTCAAACATTGATACATCGCCATTACCCGACGTGGCACGGAAGACGTCAATAAGTTCAATGCGCAGAAAAAAAAGTACGAAACGAAGGTTATTATGAAACTGAGAGGTTGAGTCAACTGATCTATAAAAAGCATAGATAGCGCCTCCGTAATGAATGTGTATGCGCAAATGGATGTTAGAATCAAAGACTATATATAATAAGATGGACCCGCTTGCTCTATTTTTAGAGCTTAACTGTTCTTTTTTTTACCGTGAGCAACCAATAAGGTTGTCTTGAAAGACTTCTACGCTCCTACGATTGCATTAAAAGTTTCAGCTGAATACAACTTTCGATTTTTATCTTAATTTTCCATTAAGAAAATCTTAGCGAGTTACTAAACCGGAAGTCTAGAGTTCAGAAATTCCGAAACGAAGTGTTTCAAGTTATCAAATAGCAGAAATGTCAAAGCAAGCGGACCATCTTATTATAGTCTTTGCTAGAATTGACTACACCAGGGGTCGGCAACCTTTTTGCTTACAGTGTGCCAAACTAGAATTTCTAAATCATTCAGCGTGCCAACAGCGTGAAAGTCAAACTGCTCAACTATATTAATATTATTTTATTTATTTAGTGCCGTGGCAAGTCCAAGATCAAAAGAAAAGTAGTGTAATAGAGAACATCATTAACGCGTTTTAAATTAAATAACAAATTAACCTGTTTGTTATTATAATCTTTAAAAAAAAAATCCATTGATAGCTAATACACAATTTCATTACTCAACTTACACATTAATGGCTATTGTATCAACATTTGAATTTAGTTGTTAAGATATTATTCTAGTAATACATATAAATTCTTTAAAGTTTGATCTGAGCATAGATCTAAGATTTACGCTAATATATTATTCACAGCCAGAATTTTATAACTTTCGACTAATATAATAAAGCGGAAGATATACGTAGAAATCATATAAACTGGGTAGTTCGTAATGTTTAAAAATGTACATATATATTATTTAGTCATATGATATTTATATTATTTTCAACTGTCTCTGATAGTTTGATAATTTTAAAGTTATAAATTATAAGCCATTTTTTTTAAAGGATACAATAAGAAACATATTATTAGATATATTAGTGCAAAGAAAACGGGCTAATTATCTCTCTTCAATTAAAATCTCCAAATTTGATGCTAATGATGCCAAACTAGTTGTTTTAATATAACTAGTGAACTTATGAAAACGCTCATCTATCTTAATTTGCCTTAAATTAGGGAAAGAGTTAAATGTTTTGAAATTGATTTCACGGCAAGATATTTCAAGTTTTAATACAAATCCATTCCAGTGGTCCAACACTTCCTGTGCTTTTCGACTCCTTCTTTGTAAATGCAAGTTCAACTCACTGAAACGTCATTCAGAAACATCGGTTTGAACAGTCAGTTCTCCTCATTCAATACCGGTATTTTTTTTTCATCAAGATAGACCTACATCTTAATTGCTTACAGTCAAGAAAATAATATATCCAAGACTTTACCTATACTCCGTATCACTTTCTTCTAGAAGAGATTTGATAAAATATAAAATTGACTATCTTAACAATAGATTCAATCACAGATCACAAGTCCAATGATGATAGCTTTGCATACAAACATTCCTGAACTAAAGCAGTCGACGTACAGTGTAATTTCCACGCAGCACCAGTTAATTATGCTGACATACCTTGTTTTGACTTGCATTAAAAATATTCCTGAAAGCCTCTCGCGTGCCACTGAAAATGGTTCTGCGTGCCAGGTCTGGCACGCGTGCCTTAGATTGCCGACCCCTGGACTACACTATCTACGCTATTCACTTATCGAAAGACGAAGTTATTCTCTGCAAACTACATACAGGACATATAAAACTAACGCATTCCTATCTCTTAAAACGAGAAAAAGCCCCAAATGTGTGCTTTCTGCAATGTCACCTTAACAAATTCTCTCATTTTGTTGGAATGCAGTAAATTTTATGAAATTCGACATAAATAATATTACTGTAGAACCCTTCATGAACTTTTCAGTTAAATTAAATCAATATATATAATAAGCTATATTACAAACATTCTACTGTACTATAGAATTTTAAAAAATAAGAACAATAAAATGGATACAAGAAAAACCTGACAACACCGTAAACAAGGCCTTATACATCCTTCGTTTTGATTGGCCGGAAACTAATACAAGATACTTCTCCATATAAGCAAGTTTTAGGAATAAACTAACTTTAATTAGAAAAAATCTATAGAGCATTTGCAATAGGCGTGGCTTAATTTTCTAGGTCACGTAACTATGTAAATAGAAGTCATGACGGAGACATGGTGGCATAAAATTGTTCTTTACCATGTCTATTTTACACCCGAAAAATAAGGAATTTGTTTGCATAAATCTTGTTTAACTGTGATACTAATCCGCAGTAGTCCGTCCGACCGTCCACAAAGTAAACATGATTTGCGGCTTTTATAGTTTTTCAATAGATCTTATGAAACATTGCACCGCACGCCTTTAGGTAGTAAGTTAAGATAGGCTAACTTTCGATAATCAAAATCTTCCATTAAATATTCTGCACTGACGGAACCTATTCCATTGATTTTCAATGGTTTAAATTTTATTTTAGTTTTGAATGTTAATTTTCATCGCATGGCAGTGTTTTATATATATTTTACGTCATATTGTTTAAATAATGATATTATAAAATATAGTCTTCTTAAGCCTATAGTAATACGGCTGCCATTGTTCACCACTTCACAAAGTAAACAAAAAAAAAAACACGTGCTTTTTGACATGTGATTGCAAATGCGCTATACGTTTAAGCCACTTGAAATGAATTAACAAGTCAGTCTACTTTTATAGATAAGTTTAAGTCACTTGAAAGCCTATTGCTTTTGGCTTCAAGAATATAGTTTCCGGGCCCAATCCATTCTTTTTATAGATCAGTGTACACAGTCCCTCTACCAAACTGTTTAGTATTAGAATAAGGTTTTGCCAGAGAGTGAATATTTTTGTTAGAAGGATAAACAGACAAATACATGAACGAATAAAATAAAGGAATAGAAAAAAATTTTTTTTTAAAAAGGACAGGGAATGAATCAGTTTTGAAAGCGTTGGCTTCGACTTTCATATTAAATCAGCGATGCGAGCTGATGGTCGCCATGGGCCGATGACACAACAACCGGAAGCGGATGAGGCCACGTGAGCACCACTGTCCAATGAAATGAAAGAACGGCACACATACACACACACACAAAACTACGTGTTCGATTGTAATGGCTCCGATGACGACGATGCGCGCGCATGAGTAGGAAAAGGGGGGAAATAGAATATGTGTGTGTATGTGTGCGCGTGTGTGTGTGTGTGTGATGCTGTGCTCCGATTACATATCGCCTGGACGTCAATTAACAGATGCGCCTGTGTTGGGTCTAAATGTAATATTCTAGAACAGGATATGGATGGGCAAATGCGCCATGAGAGCCGTGTGTGGCTCTTCGTTGACGAAAGTGCCCACCCCTGGCCTATACAATTCCATAATAATAATTTCGTATTTACTGTGTCTTTAATTTATAATTTTATATTAGTTTTTAATACATTACATAATACTTTGTATAGAAGATGGTCACTTTAACTTTTTTTTCTGTATAGTTTCTATATTCATATTATCTTTCTTAGAAAATAAATTGAATAAACATTTACTTGAAACAAAAAAATTACACGTAAATTTGCGCACATAGAGTTGTAGCCCCTGGTTGTTTAATGGTAGCAACCGGCATACTGGCGTGTACGCTTCCGGTCAGTCTTTGCATTGCATTAGTCGGGTAAACAAAGGTGATGCAATTTTGCAATGCTCAGGATAAATCATGAGGACAAAAAACTTGTTCGTTATTCCTTATGCGTTAACAAATGCATATAAGTGCATTCCGAGGGGCATCCGAGCATGGAATGGCTTGTCCGAACAAACCAGGAAAACCAGTAACTTAACATAATTTAAAACAGTAATAAAAATGCAAGACAAAGACTTAGATCCCGGATGAGCGTAGGACTCAAAAATCTTTTTTTATAGAAGGAGCGTCTGTAATATATAAGAAGAAGGATGATCACTGTCGCAGCCCAATAGTCAAGACCAACATTTTCCAAAGTACCCGAGTATACCGAATTCTGATGGGTACCTGACTTTAGCTGGGGGCAAAATAAAGACTTGGGCACTTTGCTGGCCGCATAATCCCCTAGTATGCCGTGTCCACAGAAAATGGTGAGCGCTGCTCTGCCGGCCCTAGGGATTAATTTGGTCCGACACGATAACTGTTAGATTCTTCTTTTAATTGGTTTTCGAAAATACGAGGCGTTATTACAAAGAAAGGTTGACGACCAAAAAAAAATTTTTTGCATCTAAAGAGGACGCGTGGGCAAAATTGGACGTATTCCAAAGTAGTCTTATATAGAGGCCGACCGAAACTATACCGAAAGTTATAAATTTCATTTCGGCCGAAACCGAACGTTTTATTACACATTCGGTCAAAACCGAAACCGAAAGATAAACCGAAATCGACAAAACAAAAGATTTTAAAAGACTTCACATTTTTGTGTAATATTTATTAGTTCATTATAAGTACTATATTTAAGTAAACCATAGAACATGCAATATAAAGTTTAAATTAATATTCGGCTGATGACCGAAAGGCAATATCAGTTTCGGACGAAACCGAAAGCAAACCGAAATTTAACTTTTTTGGCTTCGGCCGAAACCGAAACTGCAACGAAAGAGGCCTTATGCCTACTTTCTGCGCCGAAACTGAAACCGAATTTCGGTCGGTCTCTAGTATAGAGGTTTCAATATCTATAACAAGTACAATTATGTCAAGGATTAGTATTATAATTATCGCCTGACAATAATCATATAAAATGTTATAAACCAACACAAAGATGTAATCTACAGGTCTAATCATAATTATAATTATTTATATTTTTTTTTTTAAATACATATAAAAGAAGATAAGAATCTAGAAACTCGCGCACCCGGAAACAGATACATTTTTATCTCCCTTACTCACGAAACATCGCGCGTGCTTCCGGTAGATGGCCGACATTTTAAAAGGTTTTGGTCAAGGTGAAATAGATTTTTTAGAAAAAGAAACAACAAACACAATAACAACAGAAAAACAACAAACAAACTGCAAAAAAATATAAAATCCGAAAATTGTGCACAGGTTTACCGGTAGTCTGTGGCCGCTGGTAGATTGGACAGGGTTTTGGTAAGGGGGAGTGTGCCGAGAAGGGTCGGCATGACCTTAAATCCGAGTGCGGAGAATTTATTGCTATCCCTCTCTCTGTCTCTGTCTCTCTCTCTGGACTCCGGAAAGTCTGCCCTAATGGGTATTAGCGTAAACCTTCGCAGGCCATCGTCAGGCCATGGGGGACCCTATCAATTCTAATAGCGCAAGTGCGTAGGTCGTAATTTTGTTTTGTTTCCCTTTATTTTTCTCTCGGTAGTTTTTTATGCTAATTCCACCTCCAATCTATTGACGAGACGTAATTATAAGGTCGTTAGATTAAAGTATGGGGCTCGGTGGCCACGCGGCAGTGCTTTTGACTGGCGTACGGAAGGTCCTAGGTTCGAATCCTGGTGAAGGTTAGAATGCGTTCTCGGGTCTGGAGGGTGCCCTAAGTCTACCCAGCTCTGATGTGTACCTGACTTAAGTTGGGGCCGCTGGGCATTGTGCTGGCCACACAGTCCACTAGTATGCCGTGGCCACAGAAACTGGTGAACGCTGTTTCACCGGCCCTATGGATCAAATTGTTTATATAAAAGTATATAGAAATATATATAGAAAAAGTAAAGTAACACCCGTTGGACAAATTTAAAATCATCGTTTACCAGTTGCCGTGGACACGGCTTACGTGTGGATTGTGTGGCCTCCACAACGCCAAGACACACCACCCAAATCCAACATCAGTTTCTACAGAAACGTGCCTGAAACCTGGTCTGGCTTCAAGGTGCCACAAAGCGCGGAAAGCGCCATGGGGTTAAAACCATGTCTAACAAAAGCAGTCCTGTAAATGAGAGAGACGGAACCAGCAGTCTGATCTGTACAGGGATTTATTTATATTTAACACAGATGAATAGCTAAAAAGACTTTTGCCTACATTTTGCTGGCTTATGCGTCTCAGTGTTTTATAAATGTCCTTTTTATATTGACGTCTCGTTCTAATAGTTTATTTCTCTCATCTACTCATTCTCGTTTACTGTCTCTCTCACTCTCTCTCTCTCTCACTCTCTCTCTCTCTTTCTCTCTCTCTCTCTCTCTCTCTCTCGCTTGCTCTCTCTTTCTCCCTTGTCTTTCAATCATGAAGACAGATTGCATCTAAATAATAACCAACCAGCGTCGCGATTCCGAAACGTGAAATTGAGGCGGAAGTACAAAATGAACCAATGAATGAAGGCCTTCTAGCGTGAAGCGTATACTCGTGTAGCCAAAAGAGAAAAAGAAAAAAGAAAAAAAGAAATTGAAGATAGAAATCACGTGATTATCTTTCCCTTTCTGCCATTTCCGCCGTTTATCCACCGCCACCGCCACCAACAGCCCCACCCCTGCAACCACCGTTCTTTTAGCATAATGCACAATGATACCGATGTAGTCAAGTTAGTGTCTCTGTATCGAAACTGTTTATAAGGAAAGTTTTGTGATCCACGTGTGGCGGTCTTTGATTCAACGACCTGTAGTTAGGGCCTATGTAGTGATAGCCAATGTTAAATATATATGTAAACACAAATATATATATAAAGATAATATAATTGTCATAATATAGCAATAGTGCAAGGTTGATACTTAGAAAAACATTTTTTTTTTGTATTAACGATGTAGAGTGCGATCCTAGTTTCGTAACACAAATTATTTGTTGTTGTTATTTTATTGTTGTGTCAATACACATTTTGGGTTTTCAAAAGAGAACTCAGCTTTACTATCATATAGATTACTGACGCTCCTTCTATAAAGAAGATTATTGCGTCCTGAGCAGTGGTGTATTTAGGCATGTTCCACATGTTGCATGTGGAACAGGGGCACCCACAGAAAAGGGCCCCCCACACATATTTATGATTTTACAGAATGTAACATGAATTCATGGAATTTTTCTGAGGTATGCCTATGTGGAAGGCAGGGGCAAGGCCACGAGGAACCCCCACATAAATTTGGGAACAGGGCCTCCACAATCCTAAATACGGCTCTGGTCCTACGCTCTTCCGTGGTCCGAGTCTATCTTGCATCTTTACTAATGTTTTAAATGATGCTGGTTTGTTCAGGCAACCCGTGCCCGAATGTCACTAGGAAAGAAAGAGTACTTATATGCATTGGTTTCAGTCATTTATTGTTGGTTATTCTTTTAATAACCACGTATTAGAACATCTGTTGCGGTCACAGTCATCAGTGGCGTCACCAGAATGCGATTTGTGTAGGTGAGGGTGGGAAGGGGGGTCACTCTGCTCACCCTCTATGTCACCCCTTGTCCCTACGGACAGCGGCAGCAAAACGGGAAAAGGGAGTGATGTTTATCTGGGTCTCATAGAAAAATCCACAAACCTCCATGACGCTAATTATTGTGTTTAAATAAAAAAAGATCAATTTTTGTGTCACCCATGTGGTGACGTCATCCAACGGGAGGTCCACCTCGCGCACACATACTAAAACGAGCTCCTCTGCCCCCCCCCCCCTCTCCCCATCACCCGTCCCTTTTAACAGAGTAAAATTGATATTTTTATCATAGACTATAATAAGCTGGACCGCTTGCTCTATTTTTAGAGCTTATAATATCAACTTTTTTTCCGTGCGCAACCAATAAGGTTGTCTTAAATTACTTCTCCGCTCCTCGTTGTTTCTTAAATGTTTCCGCTTTATACAACTTTCGATTTTAATTTTTCATTGAGAAAATCGAAGCGATTCAATAAAACAGAAGTGCAAAGGAAACAACGAATCGGAAATTCCGAAAATCCGTGTTTCAAGTCATCATATAGCAGAAATACTAAAGCAAGCGGTCCATGTATATTATAGTCTATGATTTTTATTAACAGTATGTTATTGTAGTGCTTTAATTTCGATTAAGACTATTGCCCTAATAGATTAATTGAGTACGTGGTTTTTTTCTATTTACTTGTATATTCATTCTGTATTCCATCTTTGTTATAAAGTGTTTCCCATTTATTTCATTAAAAATTTTCTTGTCCACTTTCTTGTTTTCATATTGTTTTGATATTTTCTTATCTTCGCTTTTATCATTCGTTCAATATTTTTGTAATATCTTTTTGTTTCGTCTTAATATTGCTATATTTTACATTTTCCGATCTCTATCTCACCCTCTCAGGGTACACCGGTGGCCGAGCGGCTGGCAACCCGAAGGTCCTGGGTTCGAATCCTCGTGAAGGCTAGGATTTGATTCCCGGGGTCTGGAGAGGGTATCCCAGCTCTGATGCGTACCTGACTGGGCATTGTGCCGGCCACACATCCCCTTGTACGCCGTGGCCACAGAAACTGTGTGAACGCCGCTTCAATTATCAATTTGGTCCTACGGGATACTCTACTTTTACTACCTCTCTCTCCATCTATATAACGTATCTATGCATCTATCTTTCTATGTCTTTATGCATTTATTTACCTATCTATCCGTCCATTTATCTATCAATCAACCTTTCTGTTAATAAATACAGGACGGGTGACCCACTATCCGCTGATCTCTACGGAGATAGAGCCGTGCTAAAACGCACGGCTGAGTTCTTGTTCGGAGCGACAATGGAATAATACTCCCAGCTCTCGCTTCCAATAGGAGTTCTAGTTAGTTAATAAATACTTGTCTCTCTATGTCTCAAAACGCACATTCGTGCTCTCTTGTCCAGTATTTGCTTTTAGACACCACAACTTCCTAACCCCAACGCTATGTCGCTCTCTTCCGACTTTTCTTTGGAGAAAAAAAATCACAAGCATGATGCGCACATTTCTCAACGCCCACATTGAGGCACATGTCATGTGCACGTGTCATTTACACATGTCATTTATCCATGTCGCTGAACTCATTCTTATTACCAGATGCCAACCCAAAATATATTGACTAAAAAAAAAGATAAAAAAAAGTGACGAATGAGAAGCAGAATTACACGCCCCCCCCCCACACCTCTTTTCCAAGCGCCCCGTCACCCGGTATTGTGTAGCCGTTTGGGGTGGACAAACCTCTTTGGCTCATGCTCTTCACCAACATTCCCTTCCACCTTAGTCGAAACACCCACCAACCAGCTAGCCTCCGCCCCCTCCCACAACCGCTTTAATCCTTCTTTGTTAAAAACTGTCTATTCAATTCCACTCACGTGCCTGCATGCAGTGTAATCCCTCCTCCCTCCTCCCCCCCCCATCTAATTATCTGGTATCTATTTCAATTTACGGCATGCCTGTATCCGTCCTGAATATTAAAAAAAAACCTTTTTTTTTTTGTTAAAATCTCTAAATTTGCCATCGCAATGTAAATCAGATTAGAGTTTGAATTTCATGCTTTTCCTTGGTTGACTCAGAGGTAGTTTAACCCTTCCCGTACCGAGCTACTTCTATCTATGTTCCGCTAATACGCGCCCGGGACTGTAAGGGTTAATGAAGTCATGGATTGCCACCCCCCTGCTCAACTTTAGGAATCCACCCCCCCACCCCCCGTCCATCACCCCGTGGGTAAGGTAAGAGGGTACAACTCACCACTGTAAGAGATGACACGAGTTAATCTATCTGCCAATCAGCCAGGATTCGAGCCCAGGTCCTACGGATAGCCAGTCGAACGCGCTACCGCTCAGCTACAGTGCCCCATAATCAGTTGATAATAAACACAAGGAAAACCTTTCTCCGTCTCATTTTTTTCTCTTTTTTTTTTACGCGCCTAAATGCACGCGCAAAGATGACCGGACACAATGACTGGTTAAAAAAAAAGGAAGGGAAGTTTTTAAAATAAAATAGAATACCCGGATGCTAGCACGTGACACAAGATGGGGGCGGAGTCCGGATTTAAATTTAAATGTGAAAGGTGAGCTATTCCGCGTGAATCGTTTGATTGGTTGAGACTTGTCGGTGAAAAGTCCCTTAATTCGTTAAGACAAGAGACGTCTGGATTAGAGTACTGGCCCTTAGTTCCAACCTTTTTTTTTTTCATTGTTTAAAAGAAACTACAAGTTCGATTTTATTTCTATTTTCATCTTAAGCCCTAATGTTCCCCTCACCTCAACTCCTAAACATCATGACCACCACCTTTTAGGTCATTACAGGCCTGTTCGTGGAGGTTATCATCAAATAGCCCGGGCATACGCAAACGTGTGGTGGCGTCTTTGTTTTTATGGGCAACGGGGGTGTGGGCGTGAGGGGGCAGGTTGGCCTTTAAGTCATGAGCAGGTGAGGTTACTAATTGCAATGGTGCAAGGAGAGAAAGAGAGAGAGAGAGAGAGACGAGATTTATATAGAACGGATTGACCAGGTCCGGTGTCATTCTGCATTATCCGGTCGCGCGTGCGGGGGAGTGTGTTTGCATGTGTGTTTGTGAGTGTGCGTGCGTGCGTGCGTGGTGAGCTAAACAAAGAAAGCTTGTAGTTACTATATTTTCCCTTTTTTATATCACCTATATTGTATGTTTTCTGGACTTTGCACTGGTCACACAATCTCTTGGTTCACAGAAACTGTTAAACGCTGCTTCGCCAGCCTTATGTTCAATTTGGTCCGAAGGGTACTTTACTTATATTATATTTATGCTGGTGGTTTTGTATGTTTGTCACCCCGGGAATGAAAAATTAATATTGTAGGTGTGTACATTTATTATGCACCCCATTCAGTATAAGAAATTAATGGGTTAAATTATGACCACTGATCTATAAAAAGAATGGATTAGGCACGGAAATAATATTCTTGATGCAAAAAGCGCCCGCCATTGTTAAATGATTTCACTTATTTATCTATACAATATATAAAAAAAGCTCCTTGTGTGTGTTCATCCAATCATATTAGTAATTTAAAGTCACGTGACCTTATTGTCTCGTATTCTATTTTTGAGCTTTCACTTCGGACAAGTGTCATCGCTCGATAAGTGGATAACGTATCGGACTGCCATGCGGGCGAACCGGGTTCTATTCTCCAGTTAGTCTATACCTTTTTTCTACTATTTGTTTTATTTCCAGTAATATTACTATACAAAGGATGGTAAATCTGCGAGAATCACCGGGCAATTAAGATTTTTGTTAAATAAAAAGACTTGCCTATTATTTTACCCGATTACAATATTTATTTTAAATTACTTTCCTAAAAATATTTTTTTATATCATTAGATTTATAGCTTTCTGTTCATTGTAATTTATAACATTTTTATCTGTTGCAAAAATAGGGCCTTTTTATTTTCCCTCTGACAATGCCGGGCAATTTAGCTTGTATCTAAAGAAAAACGTGTATAAAAATGTGCCGCCATTTTATGTTGCTCTTCTTTATTTAATTATATTTTCTCCCATTTATTCTTCGTGTTAGATGTATGTATTCTAAGAGTAGATTCTACGCGTTTGATCTACACTCTAGAACAGGGGTTCGGCAACCTACGACCAGCGTGCCGGACTTGGCATGCAGAGCGATTTTCATTGGCACGCAATAGACCCCCCCAAAAAGGCAATTCAAATATCTTCTACAAGAAAATATGTGCTATAGCAGGATGACTTTTAAGCTTTTGGCACGCTGAATGAATTAGAAATCCTACGTCGGCACACTAATATGAAAAGGTTGCCGATCCCTATTCTAGACTACACAATGGCTACTCACTCTGAAAAAAACTTTTTGTCCGCAGGTAGGAAACGGCCAGGCGGAGTATGGACAGCTTGTCCAGTTTGGAGATGACGCTCTGCTCGAACGGCAGCAGACTCGCCAGGTGGTCCAGTTCGCCATTTAGCCTCTCCCTGTGGCGCTTGCTAGGGTTGCTCTTTGGGGGCTCCTTGCTAGGTGTCTTCACGCTGGGGAGAGGAAAACGAAAAAGATTTTAATAGATTTTATCCACACACAAACTACCGACATCAGCTACATCAACAAAAACAATAAAATTATTCACTTTATACCAAGAGATTGATTATCGTACAAGTGATTAGCATGTTCTAGATATCTAATAGTTTCTAAATTGTATTTGAAACTGTCTCGATAGTTCATGAAGTGTTGTCTTATTTATATTTAGTTTTGGTGTCGAGAGTAATTGTGTAGTAGATTTCTCTATTATGACGTAATAACTCCAATATTTTTTTCTCGTACTCTCTACCACTTTCTAGTACGCCTTTTCTATGTATATTTGGAAAGCTTCGGGAAAATCCATTCCAGTACTTTCTGCACCAAAACTCTATCTAAAATCTAAAGCACGCACCGGTGCAGTTAGGGTTGGTGTTGTTGATTTGTGCTTAGCTACAAGGACGCTACTGATTATTAACCAGTGAAGTTGAATGTTATTGTTGTACCAGAGTTCAAACATAAAATTATTCTTTGAACAATCATCAAGCTGTTTGATTATGCGAATTAAGGATTAATAAGGATTAAGGATTAAGCATTAAGGATCGCAGTTTTAGCAATGTCAGCATTTCAGTTCCATCATTCTTATAGACATTTATTGTCTATATCATATTGTTGATATCAACCTCATTGTTCAAGGGTTTTGAGCTGTCCGCAACACGGACAGCAGATTTAGACAACAGATTACGACAGCAGCGTTGGACAGCAGATCTCTACAGCAAAGTTAATACATCAGATTGCAACCTACTAAGCACAACCTTCTTGGCATGGATGATCTTGTGACTCAACTGTAGCGGTTTTGATTTTTGTTTAATGAATTCATTAGTAATAAGTGGCTATTACTATAGGGGGCTATATCCTCAATGGTGCCCTCTCCCCCCCCCCCCCTCCCCATCTCTCGCCGCCGACCCTCCCTACCAACTCCCAGACACGGTCTATCTGATCTCTGAGGTCAGTTCTATTTGCTGCGCGCGGCCTGTGTCTTTCACCGTGTCGCTCTGAAAGTTAATTAACCTCGGCTTCTGGAACCAGTTAGCATCATCATGACGCTCCCCCCCCCCTTTTTTTTTTTTTTCTTGTTCGAAGTCATCATCAAGGTCACGCGAACAGTGTAGATATCGATTCACAGTTCCGGGCCCCTTCGCCCCCCTCCGCCCCCCTTTCGTTAAACCATCAAACCCTAACTTTATTTCACCCATACGGACTTGAACCTCACTTCGCCAGAGTGAAGATACGAACAGAGTTTACTCTCTTACCACCTCACATTGAAGTAGACAAGTTATTTCAAATTTAATACATTTTGTGTGTGTCAGTAACGGACACTTTTTCCTTTAAGAAATGTGCTTGACTTAAACGTTCATGCGCGCACGGATTATCGCGTTCCGCCATCGTGGCTAGTTTTTGTTCGTTTGTTTAAAAGCTTTATATATTAGCTTCGCAAAACTTTGTTTCTGGCTGATTGGTAACGGGACTTCGTTAACCTACTTTCTGTCATCTTATCGGTCATAATCCTAGCACATAGACGCAGACACATTCTGTTAGCTTTTCGGCAACACCCCCACACCTCAACTCACAAAATTAAGTTTTTAACTGGGTTTATATTTTCTTTACACTTCATGGTGCGTATTGGCAAATCCCTATTGAACGCACCTGAACGCTCATTCCTAAAATAATTAAATCATAGTAAAATTAAAATGTTGGCCCTATATATATCTATTGACAAGTCTTTGTAAATGTCTGTTATTGTTGTTAGTTTGTTTTTGTTGTTGATGGTAAAAACCAAAATCTGCTGAAGGCTAATGCATACTGACAATACATATAAAGACTGTTTGTTTTTTTATAGGTTTAACATACCCATAATCACTCGATGCATGTTCAAAGAAGAATTTTACGTTTGAACATTTTGTACCGTTGTTCTTTGTTTTCTCTTCCCCAATCATCCTCTTTTTTTTTTTCGGTAGCTGCCCCTGGCTCCTGGGTGGAGATGGGGGGAGGGGGAGGGCGGTGAGAGGGGTCACCAACCTCCATCATCGACACGCAGCAGCGGCGCCGCCTCCTCTAAATCCCAAGGCCCGTTCACTCTGTTTGGTGGAACGTCAGTGACGGGAGGGGCAAAAAAAAGACATCCGCAACACTAAAGTCAGCTTAACTTGTGGGTGTGTACTGTGGGTGGAGGGGTGGGTAGAGGGGCTTAAAGATACGCCCTTACATCCCCTCCCTCACCACGACAACCCTCTCCACCCCCACCCCCCAACATCCCATGTGAGCAAAAAAAAAATTATAATCAAGTTTCCCCTCAGCGCTCATAAGGGCATTGACATAAATCCGGGCAGTGAAAAGAGATGCAAAAGAGGGAGGGAGGGTGTGTGGGTGTGAGGGGAGGGTGGGGGGGAGGAGGGGTGTCAAGCATGCGTTACTTGCCCCCTATCATTACCTGAGCAAAATAAAGAGGGAGGACATAACCCTCTGCCATCGTTACACTGAATTATCTCCCCCTCATCGTCGTCCGCGCCACGATAATAATAGGACAGTGCCAATTTACTATCTGGACTCTGCGGACCTTCTCCTCCCCCCCCTCCCCTTCCCTCGCCCCTCTTCTGCTACTGTAAAAGAGTTTTAACAAAGGGGAGAGGCTACTACCAAATTAAGCTGTTTTCTACTCTGCATTCTCGTGCGCTTTTTTTGGTTTATAATTCCCAATTAAGTTTGCAGATACTCTTTTATTTTTTGACTGTAGGGACGGTAGGATTTAGGCATTTAGGGCAGCTGCTTTAGGCGTCACCGTCATTAGACTAAGGGGAGGTGTGTGTTGGGGGGGGAGGTAGGGGAGTGGGGGGTCAAGTCCGCTTTGTGTTTGTGTTGTACTTTTTTTTTTAATGTCTACTGCACAGTTGACCTTAATTAAATGCCTCCCTACCACCCCACCCTCTTCACCATAAAATGCCAACTAGAATAAAGGAGGGGGGGGGATAATAATCAAAGCCGATTGGCTGAAGGATGGAAGCATAGATCTGTGTTTGAGCGGGTGAAGGAATCAGAGCGTCAGAGTGTAAGCGAGTCGAAGAGTGAGCACTTGTAGATAATACAAGGCAGAGGAGGAAAGAGTGAGTAAAAAAAAAGGAGATGGTGTAGATATAGAGGGAAAACAAAAGAACACGATTAACCCTTACAGTCCCGGGCGCGTATATAGCGGAACTGAAAGCAGCATAGATAGAAGTAGGTCGGTACGGGAAGGGTTAAATGGTTTGTACAATTCAAAAGAAAAGACACACAGAAAGAAATATGATAGCGTTCAAAAATGTATCTATCTATGCGTTTTCTTTTCTGTAGTTCAGTTAACTTGTTTGTCTGTCCATCCACATGTCCATCTTTCTATCTATTTATCTAATAATCTGAATGTTTTTTTTTTACCTGTCATCTGTCTGTCTTTCCATTGGTCTATATATCTCATCTTTCACATAATCCATCTTTCTATCACGTTATTTATCGTTCTATTATAATTATCTATTTATCTAATTATTTATCTATCTTCTTATCTAATTTTTCAATCTAACCCTCTCACTATCTATCTATTTATCAATCTCCCATGTGCCCATTTCTTCCACTGCTTGCTTATCTATCGAAATATGCAAAGATAAGCGATGCAAGATGTTATGTCCGATCGTAACGGTAGGCCTATACACAGGAAAGAGAGAGAGACAGAGACAGAGAGGGCAAGAGAGAGAGAGAAAGAGAGAGAGAGAAAGAGGGGGAGAGAAAGAGAGAGTAGAGAGAGAGAAAGTGGGGGAGAAAGAGAAAGAGAGAAAGAGAGAGAGAAAGAGAGAAATAGAGAGAGAATGAGACAGAAAGAGAGATAGAGAAATAGATAGAGAGAGAGAGAGAAAGAGAGAGAAAGAGAGAGAGAAAAAGAGAGAAATAGAGAGAGAGAAAGAGAGAGAGAGAGAAAGAGAGAGAAATAGAGAGAAATAGAGAGAGAGAAAGAGAGAGAAATAGAGAGAGAGAAAGAGAGAGAGAAAGATAGAGAAATCGAGAGAGAGACAGAGAGAGAAAGATAGAGAAATAGAGAGAGAGAAATAGAGAGAAATAGAGAGAGAGAAATAGAGAGAGAAAAAGAGAGAGAAAGAAAGAGAAAGAGAGAGAGAAAGAGAGAGAAATAGAGAGAAAAAGAGAGAGAAAAAGAGAGAGAAATAGAGAGAGAGAAAGAGAGAGAGAAAGAGAAAGAGAAATAGAGAGAAATAGAGAGAGAGAAAGAGAGAGAGAAAGAAAGAGAAATAGAGAGAGAGAAAGAGAAAGAAAGAAAGAGATAGTAGGAAAGTGAGAAAGAGATAGGAGAGAGAGAGAGAGAAAGAGAGAGAGAGAAAAAAAGATTTAGAGGAGCATAGAGAGATGTAGAGGCGGGGGGGGGGGGGTGTAGAGGAAGATGGAAATGGCGAGATTGAAGGGGAGGTTGAGAAAAAGTGGAACCGCTGCGTCAGACCACCCTCTGTCCAAGTAAGAGCACTATTACCATTGCCCACCAAAAGACCCCGTCACAATAACGCAATTGTACAATGGACCCTCAATAATATTACCACATTTTGAAATCTTAAAGACAAGTGGGCCCCCAACAGTAGGGGGGCTCGACGGGCCGCTAATTGGAACAATTTAGCTCAACGAAATAAAAGAAGGCCCCGCAAAATTGAAGAACAATAACCGGCAGATGGGCGTTTCGTGGTTTTCACGCCAGAGTTTTCTTCTCTCCTTGGAAGAGGTCGCTGCGGTTTAAGGAACTTTTCCTCAGGGAAGTAACTCGATTAGCGCCAAGAAAAGAATATGCAAAGGGGACACTACTCCTCGAGTCTAAACCACTTTTGGATTTGTAGAAATAATATTTTTTTTATGAATTCAATTTTTTTTTTTTTTGGTTAGAAAATTTTGAACAGTTTTTTTTTATGCTTATAATATTTGTTACATTTTTCAATATATCTAATGTAAAATTGATCTAAAAATATAAATGTTACAAAATACATTAAAATAGGCCTAACATTTTATAATATTTTGAAAAATTAATCGAATATCCTGCTATGTGCCAGGGGTTCGGCAACCTATGGCACTCATGCCAGACTTGGCACGCAGAGCGATTTTGATTATGAATGTAGAAACGTTAAAATGTCGAAACGGTAAAATGTAAAACCGTTAGAATGTGTAAACGTAAAATGAAGAACTGAAAATGTTGGAATTAAAATGTTCTGCGTAATTCTAAACTACAGAAAGTTAACTATAGAAAGACGAATGTAGACACGTATAATGTAGAAACGATACGCCATTGTCAAAGAAATAAGTGTTATGTTAAAGACTAAGTTAATTTTTTTGCCAACATCACGACGAGATCAATGAAACAAACCAAAGACAACAAGAATAGCAAAAATAACGAACTGGCCCCCTTTGTGAATATAACTGAAACACCTCCCCATTTCCACCCCGCATAGCCGAGGGGACACCCAAATCCTTGATTTATGCTTGAACAATTAACTGGTCACATGGGGGGGGGGGGGAAACGGGGAGCAGAAGGATTTGAGGATTTGAAGGAGAGTGAGGGGGGTGTCTTTGGGTGTGATTCTTGAGAGGATGGATGTGGCGAATGCTGGGTGTAAGGGAGGGGAGGAGGATGGGGAAGTGGGGTGGGGGAATCGAAGACAATAGAGTCTGTGTCCAAGGGTGACACCCAGCGGAGACTTTTGACTTGTAGTCAAGTGTCATTTGTGTCTTTATTTCCACAGTGGCTTGAGTGGTTGGACAGGTCATTTTCAGCCATGTCCCCCGTAACTCAGCATTTTAATACAGTCTATGTGATGTAGTAACATGTAGCCATGGCCCCCGTAACTCAACACTTTAATACAGTCTATGTGATGTAGTAACATGTAGCCATGTCCCTCGTAACTCAGCACTTTAATACAGTCTATGTGATGTAGTAACATGTAGCCATGTCCCCCGTAACTCAGCATTTTAATACATTCTATGTGATGTAGGCTAGTAACATGTAGCCATGTCCCTCGTAACTCAGCACTTTAATACAATCTATATGATGTAGTCAGATAGTGCGCACTCTTCGAATTCTAATCTTCTTTTTCTTTAAAGTTACCCCATCCCGTGCATTGAAACAGATTATTATTGTGTTGTTGTTTTTATAAGTTTGAGTCCGATGCCTTATGTATTATTACTACTTTACTCTTTGTCCTTCTCTCCTTTATTGGTTCTAAGCTTAAAGATTTAACTATTGGTGTTACTCATTGTCAGTTGTGACTATTCGCTAGTAATTAACCCTAGAACATCCTTTCTGTATTTGTTTAAAATGTGTTTTTTGTACTTAGTGGGTCCCATACGGATAAAAGCGCATTGGGTACGCTAAATGTGATAGCATTTACACTATACACATGACCATCATTATAATATTATACGATAGACGCTATTTGACCCGAACTAAAACTTTATGTACAATTTAACATTAATTTTTGTTGGTGAAAAGAACAACAACAAAGACAAGTTAAACTACTAGCTACAAGAACACCTCATAGCTCCGCAAATAGAATTATTATGCTCACAGATACCCCCCCCCCCTCAAATCCTATTGATGTAGCTGCTCTACCTCATCGGGACCTTTTGATCACCGAAGCATTAACCCTTGTGATCCTTTCATACCCAAACCAATATTTAAAATACAATCGCAAAAAAAAAAATATTGACAAAAACGAACGTACTAAAAATGACAACATAAAATGAGGCACAGACTTGTGAATCGGGGTGATGGGTGCATTAATAGCACTACACCACTCGCCACTTATATACAGCACCGTTGTTATGTTTTTCTTTTCAAATAGCACCCCACCCCCCGCCACCCACAGAACCCTTCTCTTTTTTAACCCACGTTCTCCGCCTTTACATTTTGTCCTGATTCCTTTTTAGCTTCCTCTTGTTACCTGCATAATCAATTTCGGATTGGCCGTTGATTCATCGCCCATTCCGCTCCCGTTCATTAACCGGCACACGTAAGTTATCTCTCCTTGTGGTCTCCGGATGCGGCGCGGGGTCCGGTGTACGTATCAAAATTTCTGATCAATACATTTCCCCTCCCTACACTTTTCTCGACTTGCCAATTTTATACAATTTTATTTCAACTTTCAAAAAAAAAAGTTAATTAACGCTTGTGGCATTCTTGCTATTAATTTCTATTGACATTAAATGATTTTAACCACCATCAGCTATAGACTTAATCCACACACCGAGCCCCCATCCACCATTTTAATAAAACAATCATTTCTCTTTTTTTTCTTTAAAGTCTTTTTTTTTTTACGCGGGGGGAAGGAAAAGAAATGTACGCGCACGTCTGCGCGTGCGTACTCGCCGGTGCACGTGTGCGCATGTCATGGTCCCGTCTCGTCACTTCCTCCCCCCCCCTCGCAGGTATGTCGGCCATTAATGCTACACCTGACCTCATTTCACACACACACACGCACACACACGCACACACACAGACACACACACACACACACACATACACACACTCTGACAAAACAAAACATATTTGTGTCTGTTCCTGCCACTATGTTGATCGTGTCAAGATTCTGATGACGACACTAATTGTCGCTAATGGACCCCAACAAGAACTATAAAAATATTGAATTCTTTTAAAATAAAATAAACCTCTCTTCGCCCATTTTTAATTTTTTTTTAAAGTCTTTAAAATTGAATTAAGTTTTAAGTGTAATAATAGTTTTATATTCTATTTGGGATAGTCTCGATAGATTATTTGGAGTTATTAATTATTGTTTAATTTTGGCGTAGAGATTATTCGCGTATATTTGTAGAGAGTAGAGATAGTTATTCTTTATGACGTAAAAACGCCAATATGTTTTCTCATAGTCTCGACAACTTTCTATTACGCATTTTTCTTTTGCATCCTAAAAGCTTCAGGGAAAATCCATTCTACCATTTTCTGCTCCAAAATCTATGTAAGGCACGCTTTGGTGTATTTGTTGTTGTTTTCGCTTAAGAATAAAGAAGCTAATTAGTTTTTGACCAGTGAAGTTGAAAGTTATTATTGTACATAAGCTCAATCATCAAATTCTTCTTTAAACATTCATCGAATGGCTTGAGTGTATTATTTCATAGCAGACGAGAAACAGGCGACAAAAGACCCGGATTCTCAATACCTGTATCTACATATTATTTTTCTTTTAAAAAAAAAAAGGAATGTATCTGATTCATTTAATTAATCTATGTGAATCTTTACCTTAAAGTAGTTTTCTTTTTTTTTTTTTTTGGAGACGTGTGTATGAGAGCGCATGCGCGATAGTTTGATATTTTTTTTTTACAATGATGCGGTTGGCGGTAACATATATTGACGTAATCATGGAAGCAGACGACATATTTCTTCCGCTTGGGTGGCAATTTAATCCTCGCATCAGGCCAGGTAAAAAAAAAAAGAGAGAAAAATAATTTAACCGCGTAATGTTTTTCTCTGCACTATGTCGTGATTCTACAAGAAATTGAAATGGCAATTACAATATTAAACATAAACGGATGTAACACAAAAAGAAATGAGATTATACAAGAAACAGTTTCATACCATTTTATTAAAGCTAATTTTGGTGTTTACTGAAATCGTAAAATGGATATCTTTTTCTTTTTTTTTTTTTTTTTGCCATTGTCTGGCTCTGAAAGCCCAGTGTGTTTTCGCAAGCGATCTGCCGGGGAAAACGGGATTATCCGAACAAGCACACCCCGCGCGCGTTTTGAAATGTTTCGGAGAGAAAGGTGAAGGTTATTTACTGTCAACACTTGCGCCTGTGCTATAAATACAGCAATTATGATAGGTCGTAATGAAATTAAAAAAAATTAATTTCAAATGACCCACTTCCTGAAAAGACTAAATTACCAAAGACTATAATATACATGGACCGCTTGCTTTAGTATTTCTGCTATATGATGACTCGAAACACTGATTTTCTGAATTCCCGATTCTAAATAAAGTAGTTGCTATAAAGTAGTTGCTATACTTGTTCCGTTTTTTTTAATCGCTATGATTTTCTCAAGTAAAATTAAAATCGAAAGTTGTATACAGCGGAAACATTTATAGATCAGTGTTGAATGCGCACGGAAAAAGAATATAAGCTCTAAAATGTCTATCTTATTATAGTCAATGATAATAGGAATAATAAGTCTACATGTATTCAATTTAAAGTCGAAAAAATGCGATTTAATAAAACGGAAATTGAACTATTTTATTTAAAATCGGGAATTACAAAACAAGAAGATAAGAGTAGAAAAAACTAAAGCAAGCGGTCCATGTATATTATAGTCAATGAAATTACTAACGAGGGTAAAAATACTAAGCTAAACAACTAAGTGAGTTTTATAATTCCCAGTTGTGTGGGATTAACAACTAAAAGTTTTAAAAAAGTCACAGTAAACAGTGAAACAAGAATAGAATATTTATGCAGAATCTTAGTCTTATGGACTTCGTGAACCCAAGTGAAAAACCAGTCAGATGGAACACAGTACAAAGTTAAAATCAATGGGCACTATTTAAAAAAAAAAGAATGAACAGCACATTGCGAGAGAAAACCGTTAGTTAGTATGACGTAATTTTTTTTAAGATCACAAACAACATAAAGGTTCCATAATTACTTTACATCCAACCGAACTAAACTTTTACCGAACCGAACTAAACTTTTACCGAACCGAACTAAACTTTTACCGAACCGAACTAAATTTTTACCGAACCGAACTAAACTTTTACCAAACCGAACTAAACTTTTACCGAACCGAACTAAACTTTTACCGAACCGAACTAAACGTTTACCGAACCGAACTAAACTTTTACCGAACCGAACTAAACTTTTACCGAACCGAAATAAACTTTTGCCGAACCGAACTAAACTTTTACCGAACCGAACTAAACTTTTACTGAACCGAACTAAACTTTTACCGAACCGAACTAAACTTTTACCAAACTGAACTTAAGATTTAGGCTACCGAACCGAACCCGTACAATATGAAATTACTAACGAGTAAACGAGTTGTAAAAAAAAATTGCTTCCGTTCCATATAGGTCTAAGCCAAGGCCTAGGCTATATACGTTTTGAACACATGTGCTAGTGATGTATACAATATATAACAAAAATACAAAGCAAATTAT
This sequence comes from Anisus vortex, assembly GCA_949126835.1. Lineage (NCBI taxonomy): Eukaryota > Metazoa > Mollusca > Gastropoda > Planorbidae > Anisus > Anisus vortex. The sequence continues at coordinate 6,349,487 of OX421497.1, forward strand.
AATTCATACAAACTAAACCTATAACGATACCAAGAGAAAACAACTAGACTAGAGAATAATGACAGGGGAGATAACCGTAAAACTAAAAATAAAATAAAAAAAGTCTCATTACAGGGAATTCCCCAAATCCGCTTAAGAGCTCTGTCAGCTTAAAATGGGTGGAGCCATTCATCAATTTGTTCTATCGCTCCACCCCTTACCTCCCTTTTTTGTTCTGTACACAGGCCATTTCGTGTCAAATTGTACAGACCATGACAACTGCACGTTGGTAGATTTTTTAAAGGGTTCTATATGTAAATAATGTCTACAGTGGTAAATAACGAACTATATTGTTACAATCTCTTTCATAGATGTATCTGATCATGTTCTATAATTAGGGCCACGTTGGCTGAATGATTCAGTAGGTTAATGAATGTGATACATGGCAGGGTGACCGATCTGCAGCACGACGCTCAATCAGCTTACCGACGGTCCCGGGCTCGAATCCTGGTGAAGGCTAGGATATTTCCTTTGGGTCTTGATGGTGTCCCTTGTCTGCCCAGCTCCGACGAGTATCTGAGGGGAGAAGTAAAGGCGGCTGGACATTTGTGCTGGCCACACAATCCCCTTTTATGCCCTGACCACGGAAACTGGTGAATGCTGCATCACCGACCCTACGGGTTAATTTGGCCCGACGGGACAACTTTGCTTATGTCTTATTATTATGTTATTATATTATTATATTATTATATTATTATATTATTATATTATTATATTATTATATCATTATATCATTATATTATTATATTATTATATTATTATATTATTATATTATTATATTATTATATTATTATATTATTATATTATTATATTATTATATTATTATATTATTATATTATTATATTATTATATTATTATATTATTATATTATTATATTATTATATTATTATATTATTATATTATTATATTATTATATTATTATATTATTATATTATTATATTATTATATTATTATATTATTATATTATTATATTATTATATTATTATATTATTATATTATTATATCATTATATCATTATATTATTATATTATTATATTATTATATCATTATATTATTATATTATATATTATTATATTATTATATTATTATATTATTATATTATTATATTATTATATTATTATATTATTATATTATTATATTATTATATTATTATATTATTATATTATTATATTATTATATTATTATATTATTATATTATTATATTATTATATTATTATATTATTATATTATTATATTATTATATTATTATATTATTATATTATTATATTATTATATTATTATATTATTATATTATTATATTATTGTTTGATCACAGCGAGGCCTGATATACTCAATGCTTGGCTATTATTGTGTTCTTCATCTATAGATACAATCCCTAGTGAGAAAGACAAGTTTCTGATTGATTATTCACTGAGCGAGTCTAAGTGGTTCATTACTAGCGAATATTCACAACTGACAAGAGTAACACCAATAGTCAAATGACTAAGCCTAGAAACACTAGAGGACAGAAGGGCAAACAGTAAAGTAGTAATAATACATAAGGCATTAAACTCTAATTTAGAGATTCAATCAAAAATCAACCTGTTGCAAAGCTCAGATAGACATATTATGGACAAAAACATTTTCCTAAGCCCTTATGCTAGAACAAATTCAGAAAGTACTCTTTCTTTCTGAGTGGCATTCGGGCAACGAACGGGTTGCCTGAACAAACCAGGGAAACCAGTGACTTAACATCATTTAAAACATTAATAAAGATGCAAGACTAGACTTGGACTACAGATGAGCGTAGGGCGCAATAATCTTCTTCATAGAAAGGGCGTCTGTATTATATATAAGATAAGATATGTGAGAGTTTTTCAAACAACCGAGCTGCATTTAGAAAATAATGCAAAACTAGATTTTTTCTGTGAACTTAACAATAAAGAAACAGCCCATCCAACTAAGGACCAGGGGATAGGCCAATATATTAAAAATATATTTATAAATAATTTATAATTTGTTATAACTGTGACCGTTTGTTTTAAGGTTGTATTGAATTATGTATCTCATGGCAGGCCACATATGAAGTATAAGCAATCTTTCATTCTTCAACTCCTTAGAACCTACGAAGAAAGTATGATCTCAGAATGTTTAATAAGATAATTCTTAACTTAGCAAATGATATAGGCTACATGAGATTAAAATAGACAGTCTAGAGCAGGGGTAGGCAACCTTTTGATAATAATGTGCCCAAATAGGATTTCTAATTATTTCGGCGTGCCAAAAGCATAAAATTGATCCAGTTTTAACACTCAATTTCTTGTAGAAAATACTTTAATTGCCATTTTTGGAGGTCTTCCGTGTGCCATTCAAAATCGCTCTGCGGGCCAAGTCTGGAACACATTCCGTAGGTTGCGGACCCCTGGTCTCGGCAACCTTTTGCTAATGGTGTGCCAAACTAGGATTTCTAAATCATTCAGCGTGCCAACAGCCTAAATGTCAACCTGCTCTATTACACTTGTTTTGTTACTTGTTATAAGACAATTAGTTTAACTCTGTGACAAGACCAAGGCCAAAAGCAAAGGAGATTGTTTATAGAGAAAATCGTTAAAGCGTTTTAATATTTAAAAAAAAAATAACGTGTTTGTGATATCATCCTTTTTATTTGCATTTATACCAAATACAAAATTTTATTACTAAACTTTCACATTTACTGTAATTATTTTGTAAGCATTAACGTTTGGCCGTCTAAAATAGTCAACTGTTTGTATTGACTGAATATATTTTGTTCTCAGTTATAACTGAGATTTTTCTTAGTTTTAACTTAATCTTCTCGATGAATATACTATAAAATGAGCGCAATTGATACGTGGTAATCATGCAAACTGAGTAGTTAATGTAATGTTTAAAAAATGTGCATGTAACTCTTTAGTCACATAATATTTATATAATTATCAAATACTTTTTACAGTTTGGTCATCCATCATAAAGTTATAAATTGTAGGCCCTTGAGTGTTTTATTAAAGAAAAATTAAAAACATAATATTAGAAATATTAGCGCAAAAAAAAAAAGACTTATTATTTCCCTTTAATTAAAATACAGTTTCTAAATTTAATTCAAAAGTAATTCCAAATAATTCAAAGAAGTTATGTTTTGTAATATAACAAATATTACTGACTATTACAGACTAATTACTATTTCTTTATATAATTTCACCATTATGGTATTTATTACAATATTTTATTAGAGAGATACAATTAATGTACGTTAAACAGTTGTAAATAAACATTTTGTTTTAGAATAACTTATATTTCTGTTTAATTATAGAAGATGATCATAAAAACTCTTTTAAATATAATTAGTCTGTGTCAATTAATGAGTGCATATCTTGAATGCTTTTAGCGTCTTAGCTATAATATATAAAATATAATATAATAATATTATATAATTTATAAATATTATGCAATTTATAAATGCAGATACATATTTAGTCATGTCTGAGTAGTGAAGTGTATAAGTGACCTCTTTTAATGCTTAACACAGCTTTCATGTGCAATAAATACTGTTCACAAGTGTAAGTTAAACCAAATGCTGAAAGTAGAGCGTATGAATGCCTGGCAGACAACTTTCCTAAGCATCTTCCTTCCAGCTTTTCCCGCAAATTAGCATTTCGATGCCCATTGTTTTTTTAATGTTTAAAATTCAACTGGCAGCGTTTTAAAATCTTCTATATCCCTCCACTTAAAATACATCTACATTTTAGAAGGTTGGCTTGATGAGGTATGAAAAAATGATTCCATGAATTTGAAAGTCTTGCCTTTTGTTACAGTTTAATTTTGTATACACTGCAACGTGCTTTTTAACAGTTAAATGAGTGAGTGAAGTTTTTCCCTAAATAAATAGTCTTGAAGTTTGCAAACTAAGTAAGCAAGAAAAGCATGATTTTGCATGAGTGAACAATAGTTGACAAGGGATAGAATAGTAGGTTGAAAGATCAGTACATGTTGGATTCTTGAGATGGAAGGTTGATTTTTATAATAAGTTCTGTTGAACTAAATGTGTTAAACTTAAGTTGATGTAAGTCTAAGGTGTGGCTTTAAATAGTGTTTGAATAAATAAAGAATATTATAAGGAGCTAGATATAGTGCTCGAGTAATAATAGGCTAAATATATGAATATATTATTGAAGAAATCTGTCATGAAGATTTTATAGTACAATTTACAATTTGTGTATAAGAATAATTATTGTGAACCATGTGCTTCGTCCACTAATGATTTTATATGTAATAAACTTTCGTCTGAATGTGTGCTCAAGTTTTTATGTTATCAGTATATAATATTACACGCCTCGGAAGTCATAATAAACAAGAATAGTAGGCTACTGTAACACCTTTGTTTAGAAAACTCCGCTTTGAGTGCTTCAAACTATATACTAAAAAGCCCAACTATATATCTTAATATATGCCTTTATAAAGGGAAGTAAACATAGTTAAATGTTTAAAAATTTGATATCACTCAAAATATAAGGAAATCTATTTCAGTGATCTAACATGTCAAGTGCTGTGTGACCCCGTCCTTGTCAATGCGTTCAACTCACTGAAATATGTGGCTATGTCATTCAGAAACATCGGCTTCAACAGTTAGTTTTTAAAAATCAGAACCGGAAAATCATTGTAAAAACAAACTCTTGTGGGTTTCTCGCGTGCCATTGAAAATCGCTCTGCGTGCCAAGTTTGGCACGCGTGCCCTAGATTGCCGACCTCTGGTCAAGAGCATAGCAAAAACACGTGACATTGTTCTCTAAGTCTAAGGTCGTCTAACGTTTCTTAATATCTTACCAATGTCATCTCTAGCTAACGCGTCATAATTTCTAGTGTCATACTTCACTTCTTTTATTTTGTAATTTCACGTTCGTCTTCGAAATTATCATTAAATATAACTCATTCATTATTAATGCATAGTTACAATAATTTTATCTTTTGTACCCTAACAATAACGATTGTACAATACTGGGGTAAAGTCAAAGTTCATAACTAGTGAATATTCCCAACTAACAAGAGCAACACCATTTGTCAAATCACTAAACCTAGAAACACTAGAGGACAGAAGGGCAAAGAGTAAAGTAGTAATAATACATAAGGCATTAAACTCTAATTTAGAAATACATCCTAATAACAACTTGTTGCATAGCTCAGATAACATAAAGACAAAAACCCTTTCCTTATCCCTTATGCGAGAACAAATGCATATGAGTACTCTTTCTTCCAGAGTGGCATTCGGGCATGGAATGGGTTGCCTGAATCAAACTAGGAAAACCAGTAACTTAACATCATTCAAAACAAATTTTAAAAAAATGCAAGACTAGACTCGGACCACGGATGAGCGTAGGGCGCAATAATCTTCGTTATACAAGGAGCGTCTGTAATGTATAAGATAATATAAGATGGTCAGTGAAAAGTTAAATTTTGCAGTTTAGGCCAATTACTAACATTTAAAAAAAATACAATAGATCTTGAGATTAAAAACAGAAACTATTCAAATTATTCAACAAAATCCGAGCTTAAACCTAAAAACTCTAAAACAATTTAACCCTTCCTGTACCGACCTACTTTCTATCTATGCTATCTTCAGTCTCGCTATATACGCGCCCGGGACGGTAAGGGTTAAAATTAAATTATATTTTCTAATGTATAAATAATTCAAGAGGTATGGGCGAAAACATAGGCTATGAAATTTTTACTAAGAACACATTGTTTTTAAAAATGTAACAGTGAACTCTTTGGTCCACATCAGGAGTTGGCAACCTATGGAACGCGTGCCAGACTTGGCACACAGAGCAATTTTCAATGGCTCGCGGAAGACTCCCAAAAAGATAAATCAAGTCTCTTCTACATGATAAGAATATGATGACCATGTTGGCACGCTGAATGAACTAGAAATCCTACTTTGGCACACTGTTATAAACAAAAAGGTTGCCGACCCCTGGTCTACACCATGTGATATTACAACAACCAAAACCTGGAACGAAATTATTTTTTTTAACCCAGCACATTATGTGTTTATATTTTTGGGGGCTTTTATTAAATGGGCGTCCCCAGTAAAAAAAAAAATTCCAGATAAGGAAGGAGAGGTGGAGATTTAAATCAAATGAGTGGAAGCGGGGCGTCTACGGAGCCCCCCCCCCCCCCCCAAAAAAAAGTGTTTTATGCCTATCATATTAACTATAAAATTTGTGGAGGATAGTAAGTTCCCCCCCCCCCCTAACACCACCCATTCGCGTACGCCCATGTCAATATAAAAGGTTTATGTTCCGACAAAATCTGAATACTTCACGTTTATAAAAGTGCCGTAACATCGAAATTGGGAGGGGGGAGGGAGGGGGAGACAAGGGAACGTCACTCGTGATCAAAGACGACGCCCGGTCCAGTCCCCCCCCCCCCCAGTCACCCTAATCCCGGGCACATCTCCAGAACACGATACCACTGTTGTTCGTCCCCCAACCTCGGTGGCCCTCTACCTCGGGAGGGAACCCCGCGGTAGGACAATGTGTATGTAGGGGGCGGGAGAACATATCGTGAGGGGGGGAGGGGGGCGGACTAGCGTTTTCCCCTGCAAAGCTAACGAGCATAAAAAGACATTTTTTTTTCTCCTTCTCCCTCAAACAATTAAACTGAAATTTTATGGAAGAGATCTTCGCTGAAAAGGGGGACTTAATCCGAGATGGTAGAGTTATCTTGCAGATTCTTCACGGACCTCGACGGAGTGTTCTCCCGTCTCTCTCGCCCAGAGAGCGGGACAATGGGTAAAGGACAATCTGGAACCCGCGTCTCGTTTGTGTATTATGCGTCTGAGTGTAAGCGTCTCTGTGTGTGTGTCTTGTGTTTGTATTTATTTTTACGAGCGTTTAAAATTTGAAAAAAAGAAAGGCAAGATGTGGCTGCGGTGATAGAGCCCGCGAGCTGGTCCCCAGGTCTTAAGGCGATAAGAAGTCAACATATTTTCAGGTCATTTTGTTTTTATAGCTTAACCCGGGGGGCTGTACAGAGACTGGTGTGACAAAGCTTTTAAATCCAGGGGCCTCCACATACTACTTACATAGAGACCCCCCCCCCCCCCCAATTTTTTTAATATATATATTAAAAATGGCAAGATTGCAGCCGTAACACTTTTTTTGCACATCTGTCTTTTTGCTTGGAAATTTTTGAAAGTGTTTAAGTCTGATTGAAGACACCAGTCACTCTGTGCAAAGCTGTTGTTTGTTTGTTTTTTTAGCTTCAATGGCGTTCTTATTTCTACTCACAAAAAAACGCGTCTTTCCATATATATGTACAAGCTAAATTGCCCGGCGTTGCCCGGGGGGAAATAAAACAGGCCCGTATTAGCAACAGAAAAAAAAATGAACAGAAAGCTATAGAACTAATAATATTAATCAATATTGTAATCGGGTTAAAAATAGACAAGTCTTTTTATTTAACAAAAAGCAATATTGCCCGGCGTTGCCCGTGGATTAACAACCTTTTTTTTTAAAGTAATATTAATTGAAATAAAAAAATTTAGAAAGAAAACAAGTATAGACAACAACTGGAGAATCGAACCCGGGTGGACCACATGGCATTCCGATACGTTATCCACACAGTTAGCAATGACACATGTGATAAGACCAATTGCAAAGGTAAAATATGAGGCAATAAGGTCACGTGTTTAAACAAAAATTAATTGGTTAAACACACACACATAGAGCTTTATATATATATATAGGCCTATATGCCGATATCGGGATAGGGTCTATTTCGTGAAAAATTCGACAAAAATTTACATAAGCTAAACTGTGAAAAAAAAAAGATGAATGGTTTTGCAAATATAAAAGGTGTAGGCATCTCTTCTGCGATTTGGTCAATAAAATTTATTAGATTTCACGGCTAACGGCATAATAATAGGCTATGTGAGAAGTTTTAACAAAAAGTATTACAGTTTCTTTTAGAATAACAAAAAGAAAATACATTTCTCGTTTTTTGTCTGTAAACAAGTCAAGTTTATGTTAAAGTTCAGTACGCAGATAAATACAACGACTTTAAATGAGGCGGTTATATGCGCTTTAGGACTTTGTTTGCGTCTTGAGCGCGATCCATCAGCCCAGTTAGCAGACGACAGACTTTATAAATGGAAGAGGTTGTTGCCTTATGAACGTCTAAAGCAGATCTATCAAGTGATCTATCCCTACGGACAACTCTTCAATAAGATGTAATGTTTTGTTTTTCTCTTATGGTTCTTATGTTTACTTATGATTCGTAATATTGTCGTCTGTCATTTCAATCTATCTCAATGTCTGACGACTCATTCGTTTATTCAAATTTCCTCACATGAGATGTTATTTACTCGTGTGAGACAAGATCTTTTATCAAATAGATACAAATCGTTCAATGTCTATTTATATCTATCTACAAGCTAAATTCCCCGGCGTTGCCCGGGGGGGGGGGGGGGGGAAACAGGCTTGTATAGCTACAGTTAAAAATTTCATCAACTACATTGAATAGAAATCTATAGAATGTAGAGGCGGGAAATTGCGTCACAAAATTATTTCGACCTATGATTTATTTTACATAAAAATACATTAAACTATGGATAGCAAAAAAAACAACAACACTTTATTTAAAGTAAGCGTAATTTAACGGAACTCTGATTTTAAATATCTCTTATTTAACTGACCTTTATTTAACGGACGTTTTATTTAACGGACGATTTATGTAACTGACCTCTTATTTAACTGACCTCTGTTTAACGGACGTTTTATTTAACGGACGATTTATGTAACTGACCTCTTATTTAACTGACCTCTTATTTAACGGACGTTTTATTTAACGGACGATTTATGTAACTGACCTCTTATTTAGCTGACCTTTATTTAACGGACGCTTTATTTAACGGACGATTTATGTAACTGACCTCTTATTTAACTGACCTTTATTTAACGGACCCTGTTCGCAGTCCGTTAATCATTACACTAACCAATTGTTACGCATAATTGTTAAAAAAAACAACAATTAATTACTTGTTTTATATTTATTTATACTAAAAGAAATAGTAGTGAATTAGGAATACATTGAAATGAAGTCCAATCTACATTATAATAATTTGTTGTCCCCATTTTGGAGTTATTAGGTAGCCTGCACATGGTTATTCTAAAGCAGTTAATTCTAGCTTAGAAATACTCAACACAAAAACTTCATAAATAGCTCTGAACAAACCCGAAACCTAAAAAAATAAACAAATAGACATTCGCTGATGACCAAAAGTCAATATCAGTTTCGTCCTAAACTAAACGCAAACCGAAAGCAAACCGAAAGCAAACCGAAAGCTAACGTTTTATAAAGTACAATGTGCGTGTGGATTCCGAACCCCATAAATAAAAATGTCAGGACTTGAAGCTTTCCTAAAATGTTTTCAGTAAGTAAAATCTAATAATTATATTTTAGACATGCGAAAGACGGCTAGTCCTAACTTTATGTTAGTCTTTTTTTTAAAACCGATTACATTTTTTATTTTAAATTACTCTCTTAAATGTATTCAGAAATAATTTCTAAAAATATATTTTTTAATTATTATAGTTTTCTGTACATTGTAATTTATACTATTTTTTTTTCTGGAGCTATAGGCGTGGGCTGTGTTATTTTATTCCCGAGGAAACGCCGGGCAATCGAGCTTGTATCTTATGAAAAGGCATGTGTGTAACAAATCGACCTACCTTACAATAACATTGTAAATCCAATGAAAAGAATGTCTATTTTAAACAATGGCCAACCTGAACAAACAAATACAATCGATCAACCAATCCAAATATTTTTCGTATTAAATAATAATCTAATAAAATTTGCCATAATGTTGTTTAGGTGATTTTTTTTTTAATATTTACTTATTTCACAAACATTTCATGAACCACTTTCGACTTGGTGACATTCTAATATTGAAGTCTTAAAGTTCATTGACCATAAACTAAAATAAGTCAATTTAACAGTCAGTTCCGCCATTTAATTAATAGCATATAAAATAGTTTTGGCTTACGAATACGCATGGCGTATGGCTTAGTTTTAAACGCTCTTAATTAAATAGCCCTTGTAGTTCTAAGTAACATGTTGATGCGTTAAGTTACGTGTTTCTATTACAAAAATTATAATATTCAGATATGTTTTAGTTTCTTGTGTTTTATCCTATAATTAAACAGATGTGCCTTCTAATATATTAGTATTTATTTGATCAGTACGATATTTACAATACGGTTAATAAATTTGAAAAGCTTTTATTCATTCATATTTTCTTCATTAATTCAAAATAAAATTTGTTTTTTGTTCACAGACAAATACTAAACACGCTGAAGTAAAGATTTTAGAATGAAGTTTGTTGAATTTAACATTTGCTCTATTGAAATTGTCTTATCTTATCTTATATATTACAGACGCTCCTTCTATAAAGATTATTTTTTTATGTTGTATTTGAATCTTGTATTTAAATTTAACGGATAAATAATGGCGGACTTAGTTTAATTTTATAGCCACGGAGACGAACTTATTTATAAAAGATGTTTATATGTAATAATATGTATATATATATATATATGTATGTATATATGTAATAATATGGGCTTTATTTCTAATCGATAGTTACTTCTTAACAACCATAATAATTATTAAACCATTTAATGTTAATAAAGTTCCACCATCCATACTTCTAATCGACCTAAAATAATTATTATACTTGTGGTGCATTTAAAAAAAATGCTAGAAAAGCTGTACGAAATTATTTTTTTTTAAAAAGAAAGTTTAGCAGCATGAATCGATTCTTTAAAGTGAAACTCTCATATATTTTTTTTTTTACTTTTTGGCAAAATTATAAATTAATTCGCAATGAAAATAAAATAGAAAAAATATTTTGTATTTGCCAATTTGCATCGTATAGAATGGTTTGAATAACGACATCTAAATTGTTATTCTTTTATTTAGTTTTAAATTGTTTACAATTAGTTATGCAACAAAAAATAGTTGTAAAAACATCCAGTTTTATCATAATATATAATCGAGGACGTTGAGGAGTACAATTTGATTCAGCATTTTAAAAGAAAAAAAAAACGATTCGATTACGAATTGGATCTAACTAAAGTTTGATAGGTAATAATTATTTGAAACTCGCTCAAAAATATTAGACCTATGCTAATTTATAGAACTCCAAAATGTTTTTTTTTTTAAATTAGAAACAAAAGTTAAAAATGGAAAAAAAACAACAACACATTATGGCTTGAACTAGATCTATGATAACCTACTGCCAGCGAAATACAATATGTAAGGTAAAGTTATACTAAAGCTTGATAGTCGATCTACAATCAATAAAAAAAAAATTCCGGGTTTTTTAAAAGTGAAATTAAGTTAAGTTTTTTTTTTCATTCATTTGATCTGAGAACAAAAAAATTTCATGGGCACATTACTCTCGCGGTTTAGAAATTAAGAGAAAAAAAAGTTGAAATAAACTATAGATAGAATTATCGTCCTTATCGTCTGCTGCGACGGATGAAGAAAGAAAGAAATGTCGTTAGATTACCAAAACAAGACGTTCGTGAAAAACAATAGAGAAAAGTTCCCGAGTAAGTTTTGGCGCGTGCTAGTGTATGTAGATTCTTAGAAGTGAAATAAAACAAAAGGAGGGGTTGGGGGGGATGGGGGGTGGGGGGTTGTTGGTTTCTGTTTTTAGGAATATGCGTGACTTTAAAATATCAGAGTTAGATATGACTCTACGTGTGAGAGTGTGTGTGTGCGCCAGTCTGTTTGCGTGTCAATGTGCTCTACGCGTGTTGATATGTCAAAAAAAAAAGGCGCCCTCCTCCCCACCCCCCACCCTATCCCCCAACCCTAACCAGAAAGCACCCCAGCCCAAAAACAAAACAAAAAAAAAAAGAAATTGACCTTGCGTGAGTTGAAATTATTCCCACGGCGCACGGTCTTAGACAATAGAATGTTCCAGAGTGTGTGTGTGTGTATGGGACGGGAAGGAGGAGGGGGGGTGCGTGATGCGGCCCCATTGTGCAAGGGTATGTGCGTGTCCGGGCATCTCGGACAAGGTGACGACCATAGCCGACACTAAAAAGACACACACACAACAAACAAACAAAAAAATAAATAATCGCTCACCGCATCCATACGTGTCTGAGGAGCGTGATCCGTGCTCACACACAGGTCCGGTCCTTATTTTTCTTTTTATTTATTTATATTTTCTCTCTGTCTCTCTCTCTCTCTCGGTCACTCTATCGTCTGATTTCATGTATCGGTTCAATTGTGGGTTAGTACGTTTGCGTGCGCAGTCAAAGCCTAAATGCATGCAAAGCTGCAAACCCTACCCCTCCCCCACTCTCCTCTTTTCCTCCCATCTTTCCATTGTACTCTACCGTCAGTTCTATTATATAATAGGGGTGTCAGATCTGGTCACTCGGTAATTTAAAACGCACACCAAAAAAAAAAAAAAAAACGCCTAAAAAGACAGGAGGAAGTTATCGTGTAGACACGAAGAAGTGATAGAGTTACGGCACTTGGCTTACCTTTTGACTGTGCGTCTCCTACGTTTGGTTGCGTACATTGTCGAGATGCTCCAGTCATCCAAAGTTTCCAACAACAACAGAATTATTCGAAACTAAATAGCGTTGTCGAGCTTCTGTTTCGAGAGTAAAGAAATGGACTTGTCCCTTGAAGATAGTTCCTGAAGATCGGATGCACACAAGTCCCAAGAAGTTATCCTTTCCGGGAACAAATCGAATTTTGAAATTGTTTCGACGATTTTCAGAAGATGGGTTGAACTTTTGATTATATTATCCACTTCGAACACACCATTTTTAAAGAGCCGGTGCCATAACGAACAATTCTGAGGATCTCACGCATTGGATCCGTAGTATTTCGTTTCAGGTGCCATATTATTGTCCAATTGTCACCTTCTCTTTATTTTTCAACAGAAGAATCTTCCAGAATGCTAGATCACAATGGTACCAAGTATAATCCAATTATTTTTGTTGGGGGGTCCAAATTATTCACTCGTGGACCAGTTTTTAGAATGTAAAATATAGCCAAATATGTTTTCGTGTTGTTTTTCTAAACGGTCCAAATTAGGGACCAAAAAATGAGCGTGCCAGCGAAAAGTCGTGATCAGAGACAGTCGTGCTTACAGATGGTCGTGAGTAGCGCTTGTTCGTGGCATCCTGAGCGTGAGTCTCTTCCGTGAAAAAAAAGGGGAATCCCCCTTCCCCCTCCTCCTACCTGTCACGTGGTCTCTCCTTCAAGTCTGAATCAATCAATTTTTAAAAACTAGTTTTTTGTTCTCTCTTTCTCTGTCTCCCTCTCTATTCGCCTGACGAGCCGTGCTGCGTGACAAGGGGCTATGCCGATAATGTTATGATCTCTGTAACCTGGCGAGGTTGTCTTCCCTGCTACCCCTCCCTTCGACCCTCCCGGAGCCCTGGGACCGACACGAGATGCCACGCGACACAAGAAGAGAAAAGGAGGAAAAGGGGGGGGGGGTGGATGAAAAGGACATGGTGAAAGGAGGAAAAGCCGGATGGAAACCTGCCATTGGGGCGCTGAGGCCGCGCCCACTTTGGGGTAGATTCACGGCCGCGTGTGATCCATCCAGCGGTGGGCGGGGCCTACAACCTTTTGAAAGAGGTGGACAAAAAAAAGTCGATAGTTACTTGTCGCCGAAATACCCCCGCGAAGGAGGGGTGGGTGGGTGGATGCACGCGTATAATCCCTCACCCCCCATGTGCGCAAGCGCGAGTTAGTCACGCAAGGTGGCTAATTAGACTGTTAAGACTGCTTTATGGCGGGGGAGGGGTGGTGGTAGGGGCAACATTGGTAGTGTGCGGGATAGTCTCTATAACTACATAAAATGCAGGTTTGAACACAGAGAAGTGACGTACACACTGACACATACAACTGGAACAATTGCCTACATAACAAACACAAGCAAACCTACATAGAGTCTAGTCGTCGAACCTTTTTTTTTTCACAAGCATAGCTTTGTTCAGTTTTCTTTAAAATCCAGATAGGGCCTTACTTAGTCTTCATGTTTGTATTTTGGCAGTCCACATAATCATATGGAATATTTTGACTAATTTTGTAGTTGTGCCCGAAATATTATATTTTCTTACAATACAAAAGCCCACAAGCCCTAGATCTATAATCTATATTTTATTGTAATAGTAATATAAAAACATAACAACAGTTTTTAATGCATTTTGTATATAAAAAAAATCTTTTGTGAAAATGAAATAAAGATTTAAAAATCGTTTGACTGTGTGTTTTAAAACGTTGCGATAAAAAAAAAAATAATAAGACTTCACAACCACTGAAAGAATGGACGAATGGATTGGACCCGGAAACTATATTCTTGAAGCCAAAATTCACATGACTTTCACTTAACTATAAAATTATATTTCGTAAACACTCACCTGTAAATACATTTCAAACGACTTTGTCCTAATTATAGGTGGTTTATTCCTAAAAAAAATCGTTTATATCGATAAGTGAATAGTGTGAATGGTGTAATCGATTTTAGTCTCAATTTGCGCATACAAATTTAATATGGAGGCCCTAGCCGTTCTTTTTATAGATCAGTGTTCACAACGCATAACACATAGGCCTACATACAAAATATAAGTAAAGAAATATATACAGCTATTTTTTTAACTACTGTTAGACCAGCGGATCCCAATCTGTGGGTCGCGACCCCCTTGGGGGTCAAAAGACCATTTCTCGGGGTCGCCAAGGACCATCCGAAAACACTTTTTTTTTAATGGTCTTATTGGGGCTTTCCACAACAACATGCACAGCACAGTAATCTTCGATGGCACCACCTCAGAACCTTCCCAGTGTCAAGCGGGGTCAAAAAGGGTTGTGTCCTGACACCAACACTCTTTAGTCTAGAACAGAGGTCGACAACCTACGGCACGCGTGGCACACTTGGCACGGTGGGGGATTTTCAATGGTGGAATGGAATCAATAAGTCACTTCTACAATAAATTTAGTGCTACAGCATGATGACTTTAAGTTATTGGCACGCTGAATGAATTATAAAGCATACCTTGGCACACTTTTATCAAAAAATTGTCGACCTCTGGTCTAGATTATTCCGCTTCTTTTTAGTCTTCAAACCTTAATACTAAGGTTTTTCAAAAATTAAACAGCAATAATAAGATGGAAAGTATCACGTAGAGAGAAGTAAATGCGTAGGCTACTAATGAAAACAAGCTAGTAGCTAAAGAGGTGTTTTAAAAATTACATTTATAATGTAAAAAAAATAAAAATTAATTGATTGTTCATTTTACGTATTTTTATCAATTTGAGTATTGCTAAATGCAAATACAATATTTTTTTTTAAAAAGCAAATTGTGTAGTGAAAAGAATTGTTTACAAATATCATTGCCCTGAGTCTTAAAATTAGGACTATTATCTCCCTTGATTAGATTTTGATGTTACCCCAGAAGTCTTAATATATATATTTAAACTACAGCTAGTTATAATTTTTAATATCGGGTTTGCTTACTTTGAATTTTTATTTTAATAAATGAAAAGAATATAGTTTTAATAATATATCAACATTATATGTTTAATCTTAATGTACCTTTGCATAACTTATTACAGTAGATCAGTGGTTCCCAGCCTGTGGGTCGCGACCCCTTTTAGGGGCCGAAGAACTATTTCATGTGGGTCGCCTAAGATCACCGGAAATCACATATTTTATCAGTCTACTGGCGGGCTCGCCCACATGCATATACATCCAAATACGAGTACCCGGCGTGATGACATCATCTCACAACCCCATCACATACCTACTTCCCGAACAAATGCAGATGTATGATGTATGTGACAGGGTTGTCACCAGGGCTGTGGAGTCGGTAGATAAATGTTCCGACTCCAACTCCGACTCCGACTCCAACTCCGACTCCGACTCCTCATTTTTTTGTACTTCCGACTCCAACTCCGACTCCGACCCCAGGTACCAAAATTTCCTCCGACTCCGACTCTTCGACTCCGACTCCGACTGATAAACGTAGATAAATGTTCCGACTCCAACTCCGAATCCGACTCTTCATTTTTGTGTTATTCCGACTCCGACTCCAGGTACCCAAAATTCCTCCGACTCCGATTCTTCGACTCCGACTCTTCGACTCCGACTCCGACTCCACAGCCCTGGTTGTCAGCCTAACGTACTCATTGCAGACCAGTTACACACGTGTAGAGAGTTAGGCTACTGTGTGAAAAGCATCTTCTCTGTTAAAAGCGGCTACTTGTGTTGAAAGCAGTGGTATTGGCAGTAAAATGAAAATTTGTATTTATGATTATATTGGAACTTAGTGTTTGATATTGAATGAGTATTATCGGCAAATATTAGCAAAGAAGACGCTGCCACAAGAACTACAAGAAGTAATTGAAAGCATCATAAGCTGTGTCACTTTTGTAAAGGCAAGCACTTTAAACAGTTGCGAAAACAGTCGGATGCGCCGAACTACTATTTCACACTGAAGTGAGATGGTTGTCGATAGGAAATGTTTTAAAACATGTTTTGAGTTTCGTGGTAAACTTAGAACTCTTTAACTTTACAATCAGAAAGCAATACCGCAGTTCAAAGCAGTTGTTTTTTTTTTTTTGGCGATAAAAGTGAACTGTAGAAAATAACTTACTTTGTTGACATCTTTGAAGTCATTAATGAGTAAAATTTATCACTGCAAGGACCAGTTCACTTTTGTAACAAACCTTAATTTGTCTGAAAAGATCGGATCATTCCAAATAAAACTTTAGCTTTGGCATAAAAAAAAATTGGATGAAAATAAAATGTACATGTTGCTTAACTTATCTGCTTTCTTTGAGGAATATGACATTGAACCAGATAAAAGAATTACAATGATGATTTTTACAATAATGATATTTGTAAAATAACACTTGCACAAGCTTGTAAACGAAATTTTTTTAACATTTGTGACACTTCATTTGCACTTGAAAGAAGGTCATGCACAGTCAAATTTGAAGATGTTCCTGAGACAACACAAGTGAAGCTCATTACATTTATTAACAACTAATTTCTCTACAATGCCAATTTAAAAATTCATGGTCAAGTATTTGCAGTGATATACTATTTTGTCTGAGACTGTGTTGCGCCTTCTTCTTCCATCTCAACAACTTATCTTTGTGAAAGGGCTTTCCAATTTGTTGATCATTAAATCTAAATACAGAAGTAGACTTGTTGTGAAAGATTATCTTCGTTGTGTAAGCCGATGAGAAAGACGCAATCTCAATCTTAGCACCAACGTTGTGTTGTAATTAGAAATAAATATTTCACAATATATAATTTCAAATGGATTTTTGTGATTAATCATTGTGCTTTAATTATTTTCAATTTGTAAAAATAACAATACATCCTTCATATGAGATATTTACATTACATTATATAACAGTAGCACATTACAGTTATATGGTAGCGAAGAAAAAAAAGTTATGGTTGGGGGTCGCCATAACGTGAAAATCTGTATAAAAGGGTCGCGGCCTTAAAAAGGTTGGGAACCACTGCTTTAGATCATTAAAGGCAGGCTGGTTGAGTGGCAGCGTGATTGGTTGGCGTCCGTGGTTCTAGCCCCTGGTACCATTTTCTATTCCAGGATGATGTCCCCTGAGTCTACCCAGCTCTGAATGGTACCTGACATAATTTGTTCGGAAAAGTAAAGTCGATTTAACACTGCGCTTTTCACGTAATCCCTTAGTAAGCCGTGGCCACCGAAACTGGGTGAACGCTGCTTCACGTGCACTATGGATGAATTTGATCCGAGATTACTTTTTCAGACTCTCCCCTTTAAATAATGTCACTTTAACGCCAGGTATTCGTTCTACCTTGGTGGGCTCAGGGACATCCTAGGGACGTTTAACCTGGATTCGAACCCGAACCCTTCAGAATGACATCCCAAAAGCGTTACGGCTAGACCACCACGTTTGGAAAAATCAGTAGATCAATTTTTTTTAAAATCCGAGAACGCTCTGATCACGTTTTGCCGTCAAAAACACGCAATGCTGTAATCACAAGTAATGATACAATTAGATTTAATGGACAAATTGGGGCATGGAATGGGTTACCCGAAACTAGTTTAAAAAAACAACAACAAATAACAAAAACATAATTTCACCTTAAAGCATGTATTTTTTTATAGCGAATCCACCCAATGTTATTTAAGAACAGTGGAGTTAGATTCAATAGAACTGGGAACAAAAAAAAAAAAAAAATGACATTTACAGTTGAGAGCCGAACTTGAAGAACGTTAAATGATCAGTGGGAATTTCTTTTAAACGCTATAATAATTATCACACGGGCCGGATATATAATTGTACGCTGGTCCGGATGTGGTTCGCGGGCCTTGTTTTTGACACCTATGTAACTCTGTGTATGAAAACAACAATATTTAAGAAAAACCAAAGACTATATTTTGAATTTAATTTTAAAAGTAAACTTAGTAACATGGGTATTGGCTTACTAATACATGTAGTATTTTTGCTGTCACACAAAGTAAACAAACAATGGCAAGATGTAATGGTTAGGGTTTTGAGCTTTAACCGTTCTGGTTTGGATTATCCGTTTTTCCTGAGTTGACGGGTCTAGGCACACCAGCCACACACAAGTCTTTGCCAGCCACACACAAGCTCCAGTGTCTAAGAAAATTAGCCGGTACAGAGACTGTTGACATAATGATGACAGAAAATGACGATGTAAATGGTGGCACAGAAATGATGATAGAAAATGATGGCGCAGAGATGACGGCTTTAGAAATGATGAAAGAATGATGACGTAGCGATGACAGAAATGGATATGACTGCAAGCAGATAACACACACACACACAAACACACACTATGATACGGGTTTCTTTCCTGCGTTGCATAACAGTTCTAGAAATACTGAGAAATTTGAACTTTTAATGCACTGACAAGAATAAATTCAAACTTCCCCTGAATTGTCAGATGCAGAAACAAATTATTGATGTTTTCCTGGGGGTTTCATAATTGTACTCCCAGGGTACCCGCTGACAGCACTGGAAGCCGTATGTGGTTTAGAACTAGATTTAAAACTTTAGAACCTTGCCAGTGTTTTATACAGCTCTATGTCTCTGTAAGTTGTTGCATCTCGCGGACATGACTTTGAAGACTGGGTCTACCATACGTTTTCTGAGTGATTTTTCTTCCTCTTTGTACTCATCTATGAAAGGGCTTTATAATGAATTGCACGATGGTTTCCACAGGCCTGTCTCTCTTCAATACAGTTTCTATGTTTGTGGGGGGTCTTCTGTGGCCAGAGCCTGTTGCGAGCTGTTTCATAAATAAATGTGGCTGAGGCACGGTCGGGCAGCGCGTTTTGCTGTTTTGCTTTCCGGTGGCAGAGATAGAACACGTCCGGTGAACCAACCGCAGGACCAACCGGCTTCACAAAAATTAACTAATATGATTGGTTGAACACACACACAGTCTACTATATATATATATAAATATGTAAGTATGCATTCATATATACCTTATTATAATGTGTCACTAGGGGCCCAAATTTAGTTTGCCCGTGTACATAATATATAGTCAACTGACCCCCCCCCCCCCCCACCCAACAGGTCTGTCAGAGCTGGTGGATACATTAAATACATTAAAGTATAAGACAATTTGTATGGCCCTTCATAAATTGACTAAAAACAACAACGGCTAAAAACAAAATAACAGTGTAAATGATACACCCCACAGAAATGACCGTGTCCAACCTCCCCCAATCTGCCAGTGTCCTAAACCATACAGCCTCTTCAAGGAGGTGCCCAGTTTTAAAAAGAAGAAAAAGAAAAAAGGTCCGATAACTCAGCAGCAGCAGGGGTCAGTGATCACCACCAAGGAAAGACAATCCACCCCCTGGAGACTAGCAGGAACGACAACTCAAAACAAAGGGGACCTAATTGAGCTGTTAGTCGACGGTGGGACAAAGTTTCTTCCCCGAGATTTCGGGAGTAGAGTCAAATTAGAATTGTATGAAGATGTTATTGGAAATAATATTTTGGGGATTTCTTTCTCTCTCCAGACTACCGGTCCAGGAATCCCTGGGCAGAACTTTTGGTGTTTTTGACTTCTGTTACGGGACCCTTTGAAGTCAGCGGCGTACCCGAAATTTCCCGAAAATGGATTAAGTTTCAGTATGGGTTGGAATGAAAATGTGGTGCAGAAACAAACACGGCAGGGGAGTTAACTTCATTATAGCTACATTTTCTGGTGAAAGCTTGACACAGTTAAAGCTAATTTATTCAGAAAGTAAGTTTCTACATTTAAATATAAAGATATGTTCGTGTGGTCAAGAGATGCAAATAAATAGTATAGTAATAAATTTAGATTATAAAAAAAGGAAATTTTTTTGAGATTATGATATGACGTGATATATCCATAACATCCACATTTATCCATAATGCATAAGGATCGTTTACTTGGGTTTATGTATGGTCGCTAGACCA
The DNA here is from genome assembly GCA_949126835.1 of Anisus vortex. Classification (NCBI taxonomy): domain Eukaryota; kingdom Metazoa; phylum Mollusca; class Gastropoda; family Planorbidae; genus Anisus; species Anisus vortex. Next base: position 6,370,046 of record OX421497.1, read on the forward strand.
CTTACAGATACTGATATATACATCGGTCGTCTTTCAATTGACTTACAACGACACACACAATAAAACATGACGACATTGTTATAATATTACATAAATTACTCGGTAAAATCTAAATAACATAACATTTGAATTGGTAATATGTGTGCTTCTTGTTGCGGTTCTTATATGTGATTAATTTATTTAAATCTTAACGATGCAAGACTTTTGTGTTTTAAAACTTATGAGTAGGTTCTCTTGACACTTGCGAACGAAATGGTTCTTTTCTACACTGTACGCCCCCCCCCCCCCTTTCGCAAATCATTATTGGTGCGATATTTCAGCATTTTTTAAAATATAGATCTATTGGCTTGTTTGCAGTTGTCAACTCTTACAAAGTATTCTTACTTGGCACCTTAGATATAGAATAGATAGATCGCACATGCAAGCCATTCAGTATTGGTCATCGTGGTTATATATAACTGATTAGTGGTATAATAATAATAATAATAATAATATTATTTGTATAGCGCTGCCAACAAACATAATGTAAGCTCAGAGCGCATTTAACATACAACTAAGAACACGTATATTACTCTAGGCTAGGTGACAGAGCTAATTGATGATTTAAAAAAGACAAATCAATAAAATGTAGCATTAACCGACCGAACATATAAGTAAGACAGTAGGGGTCTAAAGCATGTTAAATGTTATCTAAGGTAAATATTGAAATAATGAGTTTTAAAGTTCTTTTTGAAAGTAACATTAGAGTCTGAGTTGAGCGGACCGGATACTGAGAAGGCTCTAAGGCCAACGGTCGTCAGTGAGAAACGGGGGCACTTCCAGAAGCGATGAGTCGGCAGAACGAAGTGTTCTTTGCGGGACATCTGGTTTAATTAGTGCCTTGAGATAGGACGGCATCTCGTTATTAAAATGGCAATCTATATAGTAATATAGATCAGCTGGCGGCTAGGCGTTGTACTGGCCACACAATCCCCCTAGTAAGCCATGACCACAGAAACTGGTGAACGCTGCATCACCGGCCCTTTTATCAATTTGGTCCGCCTGGATACCACTACTACTCTGGGTCATTCTCTTAATCTATATGTCACACACAGTAAAGGTGGCTGTGCATAGTGTCGGCCACACAATCAACTGGTATGCCGCGGCCACGGAAACTGGTGAACGCTGCTTCACCGGACCTATGGATCAGTTTGGACGGAGATATTTCACACGCACACACTCAAACACACACACACACACACAAACACACTCACACAATAACAGTCTTTCTCTCTCCACGATACAACCATAACAAGCCATAATTTAAATTCTATCTCAGCCTTCCCACTATTCCAGGACTTGTCCCAGGGGTCGGCGATATTCCAGACAGAAACGTTTCGTGTCTAGAGACCCCCTACCTCCCCCCCCCCCCCCCGCTTTTTACACCGTCCACTATGGTCACTTCGGACGGGCAGTAAATTGGCAACTTTCTCTCGATTACTTTTTCCTTTTAACAATCAGATCTCCTGGGAGTAAAGCTTCACACACAGAGAGAGAGAGAGAGAGAGAGAGAGAGAGAGAGAGAGAGAGAGAGAGAGAAGAGAGAAGATTATAGTGGCTAACGTTGTGGCCACGCCTCTGGGCCCTGGCGTGATGGGGGGACACGCCCACGGTCGATAACTCTTCATCGGCCCAAAATAAACGTGGATTTTCTCCCCTTTCCTGATTCCCGAGCCTTTAAAGCCTGAAGAATACAATCAATACACTGGCTTGATGGGCTAAAAAATGAATGCACTTCCTTTCCTCCCATACATATATCTATCATTCTGGCAATGAAAGAGTTAATGCTATTCTGACGTGCCCCCCTCCCCCATCGCCCTTAGCTGTAATGTAGTTATTTCAATCTAAAATTACAATCAGATAAATTGTCGATACAAGATTTGCACAACGTATTTAAAAAAATGTGTAAATCTAAATTTCTATGTTCAAATATAAGGTTTTTAATGAAATCATTTTATGTCATTATGGGATTGCGTGGCCCATCGTTTTCCTACACGATTGTCAGCTACTCGTGAGAAAACAAAGGCGTACAAATTCTGTTTTAGCCTTAGGTTTTGCGTCAAATCATCCTACATCTGAACCTAAGCCCACTCTGCAAATGAAAACACTGCCTCCACAGTACGAAGAAAAAACAAAAATACTAGACTCAAGATATAGGCTAAGTTATATTAATTGTCGAAGCAAACGCAGATACAGTCGAAAGTAACGTAGGCAAAACAAACGTAGACAGAATAAACGTAGTCAGAACAAAGGCAGATCCAATGAAAAATAAAGTAGTCAAAACAAACGTAGGCCTATATCTTGCAAAAAAAAAACAACAACAACACTTCCTAATCATAAAAAGCGATAATTCTTATAGATCTTGAGTCTAGAGGATCAATTAGAAATCCTACAATGGCACGCTGTTATCAAAAGGTTGCCGACCCCTGGCTCTTAGAAATTCCTTGTGTACACCGAGACACACATTTTTCTTCGGGAGAATTTCCTTCTAGCACTTTCTGCACCAAAACCTATGTAAGGCACACAGAGGTGAATCTTGTTGTTGTTGTTTTGCTGAGTGTTAAAAGAAGATACCAATTATCGACTTCAAGCTATTTATCTGTAAATAAGTCCAAGCATTAAATTCTTCTTTGAACGTACATCCAGTGACTTGAGGGTATTATTTCATTGTAAAAACCAGACACTAGACTTGGATGAAAAGGGAAAGAGAGTCAGAGAGAGAGATATTCGGTGCACAAACAATCACTCTAGCTTCGCCCCCCCCCCCTTTTCTCCGCACTGTACGTCCACGCTATTGTTACTATAGACCAGGGGTTGGCAACCTTCTGACAATAGTGTGCCAAAGTAGGATTTCTAATTCATGCAGCGTGCCAAAAGCTTAAAAATGTATCGCCTGCTCTAGCACTCAATTTCTTGTAGAAAAGACCTGAATTGCTTTTTTGGAGGATCTTACGTGTGCCAATGAAAAGGACTCTGTCTGCCGTGCCAAGTCTGGCACGCGTGCCGTAGTTTGCCGACCCCTGCTATAGACTATTATATCCTCCCCCCCCCCCCGCCACTTCCCACAACCAGACATACTTAAAAGTCATCTAGGGGACTAACTAACGACCTCTCTCAATTTCCCATGTGATAATAACTATGTGAAAGAAAATCTCTCCCCACTCCCCCCCCCCCAACTTTTTTCCCCTCTATTTCTTATAGTAACACATGTGAGTTACCCAAATCCTAGATGTTCAACTTAAAGTCATACTAGGGGGGGGGGGGGTAATAATGTTCGGGTAATTAATACTGGTAATCGTGTGTGTGCGTTCTAATTTTGTTTTTGAAAGTCAAGAAAAAAGCGGGCACAAAAAAGAAAGTGCGGTAATATTAGATAAAACTGTGGTCGTTTTTTGGGAGAGGGTACATAAGTCACATAGGCCACAGGGGGGCGCCGTGTTAGCGCCCGGGGAGGCGCGAAATGCTGGTAATCGTGCGTCAGTGTCAACCAGTGGGGTAGAAGGGGGGGGGGGGGGTGAGAGTCCGCGCAAGGGCGGTACAGGATGGACGGGGGTGCGGGGGCATGGGCGTCACGGTGCTACCGTCACATAGCACCCCGGTGCCACAAAAAAAACCGCCCTCACCCCTCCCCCTCTCCCTCCCTTCCCCCCCCCCCTTTCTTGTCGACAAATGTGACTCCCCCCTATACCCCCGGCACTTACTCATTCTGCTAGAACTCGCTCTTTACTCCCTTCTAGATTCACCAGCGCCCACTCCCTCGCCCCTCCTCACGTCTCTATTCTATTGTTGTTGTTTTTTTCTACACGCCCTAAAATCTCGTTGTACCCTTTGGTGTATCTGAAGTACCCACTCTCCACGCCTTCTCCCCACCTTTGTTTTGTGCAGGCTACCCATCTTTCTATTCTC